>OY735241.1:3165413-3307913 GCA_963457665.1 Thysanoteuthis rhombus
TGGCCACAAGACTATACAAAATTGTTTTTTCATGGCAAGAGATATCTGGAAACCCCAATACAGAAGAAGCAGCTTGTCTTTTGGACAACTGAACTTATCTTCTCATCTTCAATGTAGGCAGAATGTTTAATCCGATTCATTCAATGGCCTTCTTCAGAGAAAGAGGCCAACAGGAGAGACTGCTTTTCTTATGGATTTTATATTTTATACCTAAAGAAGGTCATAGAATGAATTGGATGAAATGTTTTGCCTGGAAAGAAGAGTTCATATCATCCAAATAAAAGTTGGTCGGTGATTAATATCTCTAATATCTTACCTCAAATAGAAAACCTAGATTAACTCTTTTAAAATCATAACCTGTTTCATCATTCAGGCATGTACAGTCTTGAAGTTTGGGGGCAACTGCTAACCAATGGACACTTCCATTAACTTGGATATAAATAATCTAATCAAGTAAAGAAATGGAGCAAAAAATAAGTCCCTTCCAAGGTTTGAACTCTGAACCCAATGCCCTATTAAGAGACTTCCATTCTGGCTTTTTAATCATTTCAACCTTTTAGAACATCAGTCAGTAATTGTAAACTGTTTATACATTCATGGTTTTTGTTTGACTCATACTAACAGTAACTCTTACTTGTTCTATTTACCAGCACAATGTTGAATAATTATAGGATTGGTGCCAAGAAAAAAAGTCTGTTTTAACATCCTTATAAAGCTTCAAAATTGACAGAAGTCACACCAAAGATTTCAGATTTTTGTTCATTACTTTCCAGTCTTTGATTTTGAAAATGAATTGACAAAATTTGGATCAGATTTCTGATGTTTGATTTTAAATAGAAAAAAAAAAAAAATATTGAAAAATATAAAAATCAAAAGAATATCGAACATTGAAAAGTCATGTATAAAAATCTGAAACCTTGGTTCAAATTCAATTTTGAATCTGTATAAGACAGATTTTTGAATAAACCTATTTAAGATATTCTTATATAGAGAATGTAAAACGTATCCGATGCATTTAGAAAAGTTGATTTATCATCTTAGTACGGCTTCAAAATTGACAGAATTTGGACCAAAGATCCCAGACTTTCGCTCATAACTTTTCAATGTCTGATCTTGTTTCAATATTTGGAAAGAAAAATTATTTTTTATCTTGGTCCAAATTCTGTGAATTTTGAAGCCATATGAATTTGTTGAAAATAACTTTTTGAAAAGAATCAATTATTAATGAATATTGTGAGGCTTACGACACCCAGTATACCGGGGGGGAAAAGTGACCTTTGGGGAGGAGTCAAATTTGGGTCCAATAAAAGTAACGAGCGTCTTCTTCCATAGTCTTTGTGTGTTACATACTTTATTCCTATCAAATTCCTTGTTTTTATGAGTTTAGAAAACTGATTTTCTATTCAATCTGTCTTGATCGGCTGATGTTCCAGAAGGAAATATAGAACCTGCCATGAGTTAGGGTTATTGTGTTTTTGTTAGGAGAATGATAAGCCATTTGTTGTGGCTGAGCGGTTTTTGTTACAGATCATAAAAAGGGCTTCAGGTTTAGACCCTGTATTTGTGCGGAGATGGTTCCTTCTCTCCCAAGTCATAATAACCAATAATTGTTTTACAGTCTGACAATTGTTTTTACTTCAGTCCTCTAGGCCACCTAATGTTTGAATCTTCTTTCCTTCCTTCTTTCGTTCCTTTCATTTTTCTTTCCTTCTCTCGTTCCTTTCATTTTTCTTTCCTTCTCTCGTTCCTTTAATTTTTCTTTCCTCCTCTCGTTCCTTTCATTTTTCTTTCCTCCTCTCGTTCCTTTCATTTTTCTTTCCTCCTTTCGTTCCTTTCATTTTTCTTTCCTCCTCTCGTTCCTTTCATTTTTCTTTCCTTCTCTCGTTCCTTTCATTTTTCTTTCCTCCTCTCGTTCCTTTCATTTTTCTTTCCTTCTCTCGTTCCTTTCATTTTTCTTTCCTCCTCTCGTTCCTTTCATTTTTCTTTCCTTCTCTCGTTCCTTTCATTTTTCTTTCCTTCTCTCGTTCCTTTCATTTTTCTTTCCTTCTCTCGTTCCTTTCATTTTTCTTTCCTTCTCTCGTTCCTTTTATTTTTCTTTCCTTCTCTTGTTCCTTTTATTTTTCTTTCCTTCTCTCGTTCCTTTCATTTTTCTTTCCTTCTCTCGTTCCTTTCATTTTTCTTTCCTCCTTTCGTTCCTTTCATTTTTCTTTCCTCCTTTCGTTCCTTTCATTTTTCTTTCCTCCTTTCGTTCCTTTCATTTTTCTTTCCTCCTTTTGTTCCTTTCATTTTTCTTTCCTCCTTTCGTTCCTTTCATTTTTCTTTCCTTCTCTCGTTCCTTTAATTTTTCTTTCCTTCTCTCGTTCCATTCATTTTCCTTTCCTTCTCTCGTTCCTTTAATTTTTCTTTCCTTCTCTCGTTCCTTTCATTTTTCTTTCCTTCTCTCATTCCTTTCATTTTCCTTTCCTTCTCTCGTTCCATTCATTTTCCTTTCCTTCTCTCGTTCCTTTCATTTTTCTTTCCTTCTCTCGTTCCTTTCATTTTTCTTTCCTTCTCTCATTCCTTTCATTTTCCTTTCCTTCTCTCGTTCCTTTCATTTTCCTTTCCTCCTTTTGTTCCTTTCATTTTTCTTTCCTCCTTTTGTTCCTTTCATTTTTCTTTCCTCCTTTTGTTCCTTTCATTTTTCTTTCCTCCTTTTGTTCCTTTCATTTTTCTTTCCTCCTTTTGTTCCTTTCATTTTTCTTTCCTCCTTTCGTTCCTTTCATTTTTCTTTCCTCCTTTCGTTCCTTTCATTTTTCTTTCCCCCTTTCGTTCCTTTCATTTTTCTTTCCCCCTTTCGTTCCTTTCATTTTTCTTTCCCCCTTTCGTTCCTTTCATTTTTCTTTCCTCCTTTCGTTCCTTTCATTTTTCTTTCCTCCTTTCGTTCCTTTCATTTTTCTTTCCTCCTTTCGTTCCTTTCATTTTTCTTTCCTCCTTTCGTTCCTTTCATTTTTCTTCATTCCTTTCAATTTTTCTTTCCCTCTTTCTTTCCTCCCTTCACACATCATTGATATTATATGACATAAATATACATGAACAATAGATAAAAAATACCTATTTTAATCCATTTTCCTTTCCTGCCTATCTGATGTCATTTCCCTAAAAAGGTTATACGGTTGATTTGGGCGATATCATGCTACTTTAAATTTAGAAACCCACAGGTAGAAAGAAAAGACTCATGAAATTTGACGATCCTCTGCCTTTGAAAACAATCAGAACTCATTAACCATTCTCAAATCGTAGAAAGATATAAATTGTGGCTTTGTACCCAATCTATTATTTATTAAAAATTTCAGATAATTTTTCACAGAGAATCGATTTTCGAAATTCATTTTGTAAAATTATTATTGTCTTGGTTCCACAAATTAATAATAGAATGAATGTAATTCATATGTTTCTCTGAAATTGAAATTAAGCACACTCTCTGTAATACGATTTACATTTTTATTGTGAATGTGTGGCCTGAATAAAAATGTCTAGGGTTTTGTGGTCTGCTAGATCAAAGAGGTTGCCCACGCATGCTCTAGATTCATCCACCCCTGAAATAATTTTGTTCACTCTTCAGTGAATGATTCACTATTTAAAGAATCAGTGTTCTAACTTCATCTTCTAGTTCAAGTGGTTCATTTTCATTGTGTTTGATCTATATTTAACACTGCTTAACGATTTGGTTTCAAATACATTTAGTTATCTTGTATTACCCTATTTCGTAGTCATGGAGTGCTTTATAGATAAATTTAGGACTGGAAATGATAGATGAGAACTGTTCATTTTGGTCTTGAAGTACTGGGCAAAATCCCTTCTACGGGTTTTTCATGTCTAAGATCTCACAATTTGCAGGAGTTGGAGCTGACACCCCACCAACCATTTTGGAATGAGTTATACAATTATTTGCCATTCATAATTCTACTGCATTTGGCTTTGTTACCCCTTGTCAACCCCCCAACGTTTTTCATTTGTTATGGTCCTGCATAGTAATGGTTAAACCCTTCAATCAAGGATCAAAACTTCAAGAGTCTATATAACATGTATGGTGGACTCTTTCAATCTTGATTCCAAGACTTTGACTTAAATGATCGATAAAACTATGGCAGGCCTATTCTAAAGGTACTTTCTTCTCTCTCTCTTTTTTTCTCTCTCTTTTTTCTTTCTCTCTCTTTTTTCTTTCTCTCTCTTTTTCTCTTTCTTTCACTCTCTTCTTTTTCTTTCTTTCACTCTCTTCTTTTTCTTTCTTTCACTCTCTTCTTTTTCTTTCTTTCACTCTCTTCTTTTTCTTTCTTTCACTCTCTTTCTTTTTCTTTCTTTCACTCTCTTTCTTTTTCTTTCTTTCACTCTCTTTCTTTTTCTTTCTTTCACTCTCTTTCTTTTTCTTTCTTTCTCTCTCTTTCTTTTTCTTTCTTTCTCTCTCTTTCTTTCTCTCTCTTTCTTTTTCTTTCTTTCTCTCTCTTTCTTTTTCTTTCTTTCTCTCTCTTTCTTTTTCTTTCTTTCTCTCTCTTTCTTTTTCTTTCTTTCTCTCTCTTTCTTTTTCTTTTTTATATGACCAGTTTATGGACTGAAATATCTGAATATCAGCTTAGTGCAATGCCCAGTTTCTGGATTATCTCTGTCCATGAATACAGTTAGGATTATCATTTTATTCTCTCAATATACAATATATACTTTCATAAAATCCTGGTACATGGGGGAAAAGGGTTCATGTTATGTGGACAGAAGATAGAATAGAATGCTGGTTAGTTCACATGTCTGTGTTGGATATGTATATATAGTATACGCACATCTTGGTTACTTACATCCAACTTCCCATCAGTTGATGAATCAATGGGTTGAGATTTTATTTCAGCCTTCTCACCAACTCATGAGTTTTTTTTCTTAGTGTGGGCAGTCTCCCAAGAGCTTTGGGGTGGGATTGAATAAGAGGGAAGGATAGGGTCTAATGTTTCCATAACCTGTCAACACCTTTTTTTTTTTGCTCTTACAAACTGCTTCCCCCGCCCACTATTCACAGTTGTGTCATGACTCTTTTACAACAGGTATCAAATGTTAGAGAATTCATTATTTACTTCTGAAGAGGATCTATCAAGGTATTTTGCGAATGACACCATCACTCATTACCATAACTCTTGAGTTAGTAGAACCAGCCCAACTAAAAGCTTCATTTGGGATATTAACTAAGCTAAACTTAGTCTGGCTATAGGCCATTAAAACTTGAGATGTTGAAGCTTTTAAAGCATTTTAGATTTTGTTAAACACCATTAAAACATTTTATATTTTGTTAAGCATTAAAATATTCGGATTATATTGTCTCTTCTCTCTTTCTCTCTTCCACTCTCTTTCTCGCCCTCTCCCGCTCTCTGTTTCCCTCTCCCGCTCTCTGTTTCCCCTCTCCCGCTCTCTCTTTCCCCTCTCCCGCTCTCTCTTTCCCCTCTCCCGCTCTCTCTTTCCCCTCTCCCGCTCTCTCTTTCCCCTCTCCCGCTCTCTCTTTCCCCTCTCCCGCTCTCTCTTTCCCCTCTCCCGCTCTCTCTTTCCCCTCTCCCGCTCTCTCTTTCCCCTCTCCCGCTCTCTCTTTCCCCTCTCCCGCTCTCTCTTTCCCCTCTCCCGCTCTCTCTTTCCCCTCTCCCGCTCTCTCTTTCCCCTCTCCCGCTCTCTCTTTCCCTCTTCCGCTCTCGTGTCATCTTTCTCTTAGACAGACAAGTAGCCTACCAGACTCACTTTAAAACCGAAGAAACCCACGGTGACAGTTCTAGTCGTCAATTTCTGAACATGATGTACAAGCAGTGTTCAAGAATCAGTAAGTGGTGAATTCAGTGTGAAAGTTTTGCAGGAAAAAAACCTTCAAGATTTCTAAGAAAATGAGTCAGTGTGTTTACATGAGTTTGAGTGAAACTTGTGTTTTTCTTTTCGATTTCTTTATTCTCTGACTCAACCTGTTTGTAGAGACAGTTTCTTTGACGACAAAAATCTTATGCCCCCGTCTCAACAAATCTCAAATTTGAAAAATCTTTTTTTTTTTACGCCTTCAATCACTTGCAATGTTTGTTTGCGTGTCCCCATTTACGATAGCTTTCTCTTTAATTTAACCACATCTTCCTCTTCTCTTGCCACCTTTGTCTCTCTTTTTCTCTTTCTCTCTCTCTTTTTCTCTTTCTCTCTCTCTCTTTCTCTTTCTCTCTCTCTTTTTCTTTTTGTCTCTCCTTTTCTTTTTGTCTCTCCTTTTCTTTTTGTCTCTTCTTTTCTTTTTGTCTCTCCTTTTCTTTTTGTCTCTCCTTTTCTTTTTGTCTCTCCTTTTCTCTTTCTCTCTCCTTTTCTCTTTCTCTCTCCTTTTCTCTTTCTCTCTCCTTTTCTCTTTCTCTCTCTTTTTCTTTGTCTCTCCTCACCTCTTTGTCTCTCCTCTCGTCTTTGTCTCCCCTCACCTCTTTGTCTCTTTTTTTATCACCTAATTTTATCTTATCAGTCCTCTTTCTTTCTCTCTTCATTTCCTTTTTTGTGTTTCTTTCTTCATTTATTCATGATTTTTTCCATCTTTTTCTTTCTTTTTTTTTCTCCATTTTAACCCTTTAAATTTTATCAATCACTTTTTGTAAACCCTCTTTAATTCTTCCCTCCCCCTCTTCTCTCTTTCTCTTTTTCATCTTCTTCTCTGTTTTATCTCCTCTCTTTTTCTTCTCTTTTTCTCCTCTCTTTCCCTTTAAAAGTTCACTCTCCCTTTCTCCTCAGCAAGCCCCTTTCTTTTCTCTTCTTTGCTTTCTATGAACCTCATTCAATTTTTCAGAAGACAACTTTACACCCTGAATACTTGTCTTCACAGACTTTTACAACATCTTCAGAATCTTCATAATTCCTTTACCATTTTTCCAAGCCTGTCTTTTAACATTTGCCTGAATGTGATGACAAAAGGTTCCGGTAACATGACAAAACTATACATGAACCTGCAATAACCCGAAAAGGCTGACGTTGGCTTCTTTAGTTGTTGTTGAATACATTTGCTTTGTTCTGTCATTTTATAAATTGCTTTTGCACAAGAAAACCTCTTCACCTTCCCTCTCTTAGCCTTATACTTCCATCATGTCTTTTGCCTTGTATTTGTGTCCTGTCTTTTGCCTTGTATTTTTTGTCCTGTCTTTTGCCTTGTATTTTTTGTCCTGTCTTTTGCCTTGTATTTTTTGTCCTGTCTTTTGCCTTGTATTTTTTGTCCTGTCTTTTGCCTTGTATTTTTTGTCCTGTCTTTTGCCTTGTATTTTTTGTCCTGTCTTTTGCCTTGTATTTTTTGTCCTGTCTTTTGCCTTGTATTTTTTGTCCTGTCTTTTGCCTTGTATTTTTTGTCCTGTCTTTTGCCTTGTATTTTTTGTCCTGTCTTTTGCCTTGTATTTTTTGTCCTGTCTTTTGCCTTGTATTTTTTGTCCTGTCTCTTGCCTCATACTTCTGTCATGCCATTAGTCTCAACCAAAACTTAAATTTCAGTGTCTTTATTATCAAATTTCATTCACCTGTGACTAAATATCCTTTTTTTTTCTTTTTTTTTTTTTTGATTTAAAAAAAAATCATTTTTGCCTTATTGTAAACTTGAGTACATGTTGGAGGTATTTTTATTTTTCCCCATAATAGCAACGAGAACAATCCATACCAACCAAACATCTCTTTATAAAGCTTTCACCCCCTTCCACTGGAAGCCCCCGGGGTGACATTTTTTAATACCCCCCCTCCCAAACTACACCTGATTTTCTCACTTGTTCTTCTCGTCTGATACGTCATTTATTTTCTGTAAAATCTTTTCCATTTTTTCAAACCCCCTGCCCCCATTTTCTTGTCACTCACAACTCTCTCTCTAATTATCAGAAACTGTCAACCTAGGTTGTTTTGGATGGATGGCTGGATATATATCACACATACAGGTTACACCAATGGAGCTAGAGGGTTGAAAATCTAAATATTTACTCATGACAAAAAAAAGTGAGGGGATTTTTTTTTTCTTATATTCCCAACCATGTAGATCTTTTTTTGGGTGTGTGTGAATGGGGGGGGTGAATTAGCAGTGTAAACTTATGCTAAATTGGTCCCTAGTTTTTGATTGGGCAGCATTAGCATTTTTTTTTCTTCTTTTGTTGAAAATTCAAACCTAAACTTTATTAGCGATCACTTCCCAACAAGAGGCGTGTGGAGAAACTTGCTCATTGATCACCCCTTCAAAAAATTTCATCAACTGATCACCCCCATGTTACGTGCTGCCAAAACACGTTGGTTACTGTTGAGAGACTATTCAGACCTGCACTATTTTTCTTTCTCATTTTCATGTCTTCTTGGTATTTTACGAATCTTTCTCAATATCTGCACCAATACCCCACCCCTCCATTGCATATCTTAATGATTCTGTGCCCGATCCTTTTCACGTATCTCTCTAAACACGTGTGCGATTCTCCCACTCTCAATGTTTTTCTTTGTCTCAAAAAATTCATATCGTTAATCTTATTTCTTAAGAGTTGGATGGAGCCCTACCACGTTAGTAAAGTCACACTCCTGAACTCAAAAAGTAGCATAAAATTTTCCACCAGTTTTATAATTACTTGTTGGGATAACACGCATCAATAGTTTCTCCATTTTTAAAATATGATTAACTTCTAAGTGGTACCTTTTGGAGTTTCTGACCAGGTTACTGCAATTAGAAACTGAAAATAATTGTTTTCGTTTTTTTTATCGAACTCAAATCCTATCAATTAAGATACAAATATATACAAAGAATCAAGTCTTCGACTACTGCTTTCTAGACCAAATTTGTTGTACCTGTAATAATTATAAATAAAAATGTTTTTTTGTTTGTTTATTTGTCAATCTCTCACTTGATTGCCCCTCTCTCCAGACACACCCCTCTCCCGACTCTCCCCCTCTCTGTCTCTCTCCCGACTCTCCCCCTCTCTGTCTCTCTCCCGACTCTCCCCCTCTCCGTCTCTCTCCCGACTCTCCCCCTCTCTCTCCCGACTCTCCCCCTCTCCGTCCCGACTCTCCCCCTCTCCGTCTCTCTCCCGATTCTCCCCCTCTCCGTCTCTCTCCCGACTCTCCCCCTCTCCATCTCTCTCCCGACTCTCCCCCTCTCCGTCTCTCTCCCGACTCTCCCCCTCTCTCTCCCGACTCTCCCCCTCTCCGTCCCGACTCTCCCCCTCTCCGTCCCGACTCTCCCCCTCTCTGTCCCGACTCTCCCCCTCTCTGTCTCTCTCTGTCAAATCTCTCCCTTTTCCTTCTCCGTCTCTCCCTTTCTCTCTTTCTTTCTATTCTCCCTCTCCCCCCTCGACTCTCTCTGAATACCTCACGATTCTCCCCCTCTCTCTCAATCTCCTATTTGACTCCTTACTCTCTCCATTCTCTTCCCTTAACCCTTTTCAGCGCACCCTTATCTTCCACCCTCCTTTTCCGTTACGCAGCCAATATCAGCTGTGTGCATACAAACGTGCCTGCAATTGTGCACCTCAGAATGCATCTTGAACTGCAGGATGATTTTTCAAAACAAAACAAACTATTCTGCAACATTTCTAGTAGTTGTCGGGCATTCATAAGCCCCCTGGGTGCACCCTTGCTGCATTAAAACCCACCAGCAATACAGAATACAAGAATTAAACATAAAAAGGGATTACAGAGAGACTTTACCAGTTCGGAATTAGAAAGCTTTCTTCTTCAATGGCTGTGAAAGGTTGGAGGGTCAGGGACCCTGATGAGGGTACGTCTGTCTAAATCTGTTTTTACTTTATTTAATTTTTCGTTGACCCAGTAACTGTGACAGGAGCAGCTCGGTTGACGTGTTCTAAATGTGGCGCGAACGTTATCTGTACTGAGTGGTTCAGTGTTAGCTGAACAGTTTGTTTTTTCTATAAACCTTAGAACATGGTTGTTAATTCTCCGTCTTGTACAAAAATCCCTTAATTTTTTCAGGAGTCCTTAAACATTCATGCCATTTCTTTTGACCACTTTTAACATTTCTTTTGGTCTCTTTTGGCCAATCTTGGCATTTATGGCTACTTTTTTTTTTTATTTCAGTACTTTTTAGCAGTCAAACTAGTGTGAAAATATTTTTTGAGTTGGCAATATTTTCTGCTTGATTCAATGTTTTTCTATCCATAACTTTAACTGGAAGAGTCCATTGCAGGGAAAACAAACTGATCAGCTTATTTTGCACCTTTCGGTGTCTGCGTGACTGGGGGAAATTTCTGTCATTCACTGTTGAGCTATAGAACTGCAATGACTGAAATATCAGTCTTCTGCAGTAAATGGGTCTAATCCTTTTTGATCTACTGGGAGGGTCTCTTTCTTTCTCTCTCTTTCTTTCTCTCTCTCTCTCTTTTCTCTCTCTCTCTCTTTCTTTCTCTCTCTTTCTCTCTCTCTCTCTCTCTTTCTTTCTCTCTCTTTCTTTCTTTCTCTCTCTTTCTTTCTTTCTCTCTCTTTCTTTCTCTCTCTTTCTTTCTCTCTCTTTCTTTCTCTCTCTTTCTTTCTCTCTCTCTTTCTCTCTCTTTCTCTCTCTCTCTCTTTCTCTCTCTCCCTCTTTCTCTCTCTTTCTCTCTTTCTCTCTTTCTCTCTCTTTCTTTCTCTCTCTCTCTCTTTCTCTCTCTCTCTCTCTTTCTCTCTTTCTTTCTCTCTCTCTTTCTTTCTCTTTCTCTTTCTCTCTTTCTCTTTCTCTTTCTCTCTTTCTTTCTCTTTCTCTCTGTGTAGTTGTAGACTTGTTTGAAAAAGGAAAATCTTCTGCACACATTTTAGTTTGTTTGGAAAAGTCTTCTTAGAAAAAAAATTTATGCTTCTCAGTATGTCTAATTAGTCAGCTCTATTTTGGGCATGTAAGTTTCGCAACTTTCTCAACCACTGATCGAGTGAGAAAAAATAAGATCTTTGATCACGTTTTTGAGATTTTTAATAATTTAAAAAAAATATTCAACTGAATCATTATTAGGCTGTGCGGAAATAAACACCCTCATAAATTTCTCATTGTACAGATTTCAAAGACGACAATGTTAATGTATCCCCCTTTGTGACCTTATTTTCTCTGTAATGTTCGTTCACCTGACCTCTATGTGGAGGAACAGGAAAGGTAAAACAATGAAATCAAAGTCAACCTAGTTCGTTACACTTTATATGATTCTTTTCTTTTAGGCATGAGTCAATCTTATTTGCATAAGTATTTCGGTTGAGACAAATTATTAAGGGGTGAGTAAACTTTCCCTCTAACTCAATCGAAATCTTACAAGCTGCACCTCGACAATTTAAAATATGTATGTCTATTTATACATGCATACATATATATCTATAATTGCGTATGCATTCATGTATGTCTGCATTTTAAATTTCATTCTCTCTTTACGCACGTGCACACTCACAGATGAATGTTAAATTTATCATGTAAAAATTATAAAGATTCTTTCTGTGGAATCTCGTGAACAAAGGACTTATAATGAAATATCACTTAGCGAGGGGTCCAAATTACCAAAAAAAAATCTCTTGGCAAAATATTTTAAGTTCGTGTAAAAAAGAACGGAGAAATTTAATGAAATTATTCAGAATCATCTAAATTTCATTCATAGTTATCTAGATTTACATTTATTATCTAGAAGCTGATTTACGGACCAAACATTTGGTGAATTATTATCATAAGATTCTTTTATTTATTATATTATTTACATGTTTATTTGTATATTTATATTTAGGAGGGAATTATTGCATGATATATTATTCACATAATTATTATTTAAGTTTTAGGGGTCTAATATTTTCATTTTCAACCAATTACTAAGACCCTATTGATTTAGTTTTTCACTTGAGGTCTTGTTGAACTAAAATTCGTTTTGTGAAACGGATTGTCCTCATTAAAAAACATACCATTATCTCTGTCTGTCTCTCTCTCTATATATGCATATCTATCTCTCTATCTATCTATATCTCTATCCATCCATCAATTTCGATCTCTATCCATCTATCCATATCCATCTGTCTATCTCTCTCTCACCATCTATGTCTCTCTCACCATCTATGTCTCTCTCACCATCTATGTCTCTCTCACCATCTATGTCTCTCTCACCATCTATGTCTCTCTAACCATCTATCTCTCTCTATCCATCTATCTCTCTCTATCCATCTATCTCTCTCTATCCATCTATCTCTCTCTATCCATCTATCTCTCTCTATCCATCTATCTCTCTCTCTATCCATCCATCTATTTTTCTCTCTATCCATCCATCTATCTATCTCTCTCTCTATCCATCCATCTATCTCTATCTCTCTATCTATCCATCTATCCATGTCTATCTCTCTATCTATCTCTCTCTCTATCTATCCATCTATCTATCTCTATCTCTCTATCTATCCATCTATCTATCTCTATCTCTCTATCTATCCATCTATCTATCTCTATCTCTCTATCTATCTCTCTCTCTCTATCTATCCATCTATCTATCTCTATCTATCCATCTATCTATCTCTATCTATCCATCTATCTATCTCTATCTATCCATCTATCTATCTCTATCTATCCATCTATCTATCTCTATCTATCCATCTATCTATCTCTATCTATCCATCTATCTATCTCTATCTATCCATCTATCTATCTCTATCTCTCATATGTATGTATATATATATATATGTATGTATATATGTATGTGTATATATATATATATATATATTCATGGATATTTATCTGAGATTTCATTCTATCTTAACACACACACACACTTAGAGATTCATGTTAAGTTTATCATATAAAATTCATCAAGGTAATTATTGTTTAATGTCTACTTAAAAGTACTTATCACATGAAAATTAAGTAAAACAAACTCGTTTTAAAATCTTTGAGAACATCTCGTCTTATAATTAGGAATGATTTTCATGGAGGGTAAGGCAATTTGTCTATGCCACGAGTTTCTGTCATCTCGGATTAGGTGGGATCTCGAGTTGATCCTTTTATGCTGAATACTTCCTCTTACAATCGTTGAAGGCTGAATAGCAGACAGGAAGTTCGGGGAGTCGGTTGTGATAGCTAGAGTTTATATACAGGGAAAATCATTCTCAGATGTACGTGCATACGCACAATATATATGTATGCATACACGGACTCAAGATCTTGCTAAAAATGCACACACGATAGACACACACGCACACAAAATTTTTGCACAAACGTACTCACTACGTGCATACAGGTGAACACTCACACACCCGAAACATGAATACACGCAAAGAATTTTGTTAAAATGCATACACTATACATATGCACACCCGCAAGGTACAATATTTTGCCCAAATGCTTTCATTCGATACATATACACGCACACATCAAAAATCTTGCTCAGATATGCACACTATACACACTATACACACACATGTATTCCAATGCACATATTAATGTCTGGGTTTTTTTTATCTGTCTTTTCAAAAAGTTCCCTGAATTTGTTTTGCCCCATTGTTTGATTAATGAACCCTCTTACATACGGATGTATTTCTATCCAATCCACTTCCGATAGAGATTATTTCTTTTGCCAGTTGGAGTTACAAAATATAAGCAAACCCAATACCGCGAACAAACTTTTATTTCTTAAGGGAATTCTTTTTTGGAACAGTTATCTGTATGATGGCTTCTCAGAGTAAGGGTCAGGACTCCTCTGGAGATTGTGTAAAGATTGAGGGTGGGTTACAGAAATTGTATTATAAAATGGCTCAATGCTATTTTTAAAAAAATGAAAACTTAGTTATTGTTTTGTTTCTGTAGTTCATTTTAAGGGAATTTTTTGGGGAACAGTTATCTATATAAGGGTTTCTCAAATTAAGGGTTAGAACCCTCCTGGAGATCATGTAAAGATTATTGGGGTGGGAGGATTGCAGAAATTGTATTTTAAAATGTCTCGATGCTATTTTTAAATAAAAAATTTTGTTTTCATGTTTTAGTTGTTCATTCAGTAGAATTCTTTTCGTAATAAAGACTGAAAAATTTATTGTAGATTTAGAATTGGTCGCAATTTTGAGCAATCGTTCGGTTTTTATTTGTTTCTATGTCTAGTTACTGCTAGATGACGATTTGAGTCATACATATTAGTACCTATCGCTTTTATAACAGTGAGTGATGAATAATGAAATATTTTGTCTGGAAAGGGGTCATAAGTTTGAGACACCCTGATCTATGTTACGCTGTACTTCTACAAAACAAAATGTTTTATTTTCTTATCTTCTTTAACATTTTCTCACCCATGAACTTTTCTTTCTGCTAATAAGATATCAGCATGCCTACATGTTGAATGCTTTATGGAATATAACCAAGTACTTCGAAAAAAAAATAAAGATCACTAACTGGACTTGATATCTGCTGGTAACCATTTTGGGGGGAGGTTTGTTGATGCGTGGAGCATACCATTTATTTATCTAACCACACGACAAATATTTGTTTAGTCTTCAGTCATTTTAGTAGGTGATTTTCTTTGTCTAGTGCAGAGATCAGCAACTTCTTTTTGTGATGGCCCACTTTTGATTTTGAACCTCACCCCCTGAACCCCAGCCTATGAATACGCTCACTCGAGAAGATCATTATTGTGAACATTAAATGAGAGCGCTTAATTTCCTGTGCCATGTCATCAGAAAAGAATAGAATGCCTTACACTACAAGGCCGTATGTCTGGGGAAACTTGGAAGAGGAAGTCGAAGAAGAAATTATTTTGATATATCCGTACCTCGCTTAAATGAATCACTGTAACCAGCGTGTGTACCAGATCTAAATATCTTTAAAAAAAAAATTATCTGAAAGAAAAAATATCTTTTATCTTAAATTATCTAGGGATCATCATCATCATCATCATCATCATCCGTAGTAGTTGTAGTAGTGGTATCAGTCCTTTATTGTCTGTCTTTGGACATAGACCTTCCCCAGGATTTGCCACTCTTCTTTATTATGGGCGTCTTGGAGCCAGTATTTTCTGAATTTGTCTAGCTCGTCTCTCCATCTTGTATTCTGCCAGTCTCAGTTTCGCATGTGATCTCTGGGGATCCATGTTGTAAGTTGTTATGTCCTTTGGTTGTCTGCCATTCTTGCAACATGACTGGTCTATTGCCATTTAAGTTTTCTGGTAGTTTTTTTTAAAATCTCGGACTCGCGTTTTCTTCCTGACAAACTGTGCTGTCTTGTGCTCTCTCCATGTGAGGTTGAACATGCTTCTCAGTTTTCGGGTCTGTCTCTGGCTTAGGTTCTACGTTCCAGCTCAATAAGTGACTATTGGGAGAATGCATTGTTTGTATACCCGTTCTTTTTTAGGATTAATGGGATCTTCTTGTTTTTGAAGGTTGAGCTTGGTCTGTCGAAGGCTTTCCATCCAGAGTGATTCTTCACTTGATTTCTTTGTCTTTTGAGGGTTTTGTCCAAAATGACCATAGACACACAAAGATGCACTTTTTTGAAAAAGCAAAAAAAAAAACCCCAACTTTTTTAAACGATGCTAAGGCTGGGAAATGCTGAAGATACACATACACATACAGAATACAAAGAAGAATATGTTGTCCACTTGGCTGGTTGGTTGGGCTGGCCATTTTAGAGCAACAGTGATTTTACAATGTGAAAGATGTTTATAAAGATAAGTTACCATTATCCTGAGCTCCTACAAAAGCAGAATTTTGGGCAAAGTCTGTTTAATGTGATTAGACTGCACTAGCAGACATATTGGTTGGGACTTCTTAAAAATTTTCTTTGTCCTCACAATTCTTGTCACAAGAACATAAAAGTGCTGATCTTTAGGACTTGGATGAATCCTGAGCACCTTGGACTTGACCCCACTAAGCAATACCACACCTTGGGGGGGTAAAACTACGATGGCTATGGCATTTCATGTGTGTCCTGTCTGAGATACATGTAAACCATCTAGTTTTAAATGGTCTAGAAACCAGAGTTCTGCAACAATGTTTGAGACACCATTGACCCTGCGAGGCAGAGCCTCTGAGAGGGTAGTGCAGCTGGTGCATCTCATCAGGGTCCGGAGAGCCAGAGTCAATACGATATCATGGGTGTTGAATCTCCATCTTCCGAAGGAATTCTATCTTCGACAAATACAAATTCGGCAGAGTGAAAATCACATGGAAAATTATCATGGAAGTTCTCAATCATCTTGGCCATTTTTGGCATTTTTTAATTATTATTTAGCATTTCTTTTAGCACTTTTTGACGTTCTAACTAGTATGAAAATATTCTTGAGTTGGCAACTTTTTCTGTTAATATCTATGAAATATGTCTATTGATAAAATAGGTTGACTCTATTGTTTTACTGGTGAGCAAATTTATTTTGGCGTGCTAAAATGGTTATTGCAGATGGAAACAGGATGACTGAAGGATCATTTTATGAAATTTTGTACATTCTGCTGCAGGGGATCGTCCAATGTGGAGAGTCAAAATTACTTACCAATGCCATGTGTCACTGAAAATATGACAAGTATGATTAAAACTACACACTCCCATAAATGGAAGAAGAAAAGCTCTCTTTGAAAGTCTCTAAAAGTTTCTATATAAAGATCATATGCATATCATATACATTCACTAGAAACTGTCACATGACCAATGTTTTTTGGCAGCATGTCATGTTGTGGGTGGCCAATTAAAAATTGCATCAAAGGGATGATTGATGGATAAGTTACTTCTCTCGTCTTCTGTTCGACAGTGATCACTAAGAAAAATCTGAATTTAAAAACAAAAAGCAATTGTTAATTCTACCGAACTCAAAAGAACTTCCATTGGCATAAACTCGCTTTTCAAAATGAACCACCCACTAAAAATCTATTTAGAGAGAGAGGGGGGCCTCCTTTTTCCCCCCATTGACACAATCTGGCCTTTTTCACACCAAAAGATAAATAAGAAGCTTTCCTACGGCCCTCTGTTTTTCCAGGTTTGTGCCTTCATTTGCAGATTCTTGGTTTGATAAAGCCAAGTTCATGGTGAAAATGTCTCTTCAAACATGAATAAATATTTGAACTCAGTTTTTAGATTATCTTTTTCCACCACATAATGAGTAAATGTTGAAATTTTCAGCCCTCTTGCTCCATCAGTGTGACCTGCATGCATGATGTATAGGCAGGCAGGCAGGTAGACTGACAAGTTTAATGACCGGAGAAACCTATTTTGAGATTTTAGAGAGTTTCTAGTACAAGATCATATCTTGTATTCACAATTACAAAGATTGAAATTTGACTTGAGCAAGGTGAAAAGTGTTGTGCAAGGCTGGATCAATAGGTCTGCAGTCTGACTTATACTTGGTTAAATTTAGATCTGAAATTTTCATTGTATAATGTTCAATCTATGTGATTATCATTCACCACTGGATTACATTAATAAAGGAGATGACTTTGAAAAAAATTTCAACCATTAAGGGTTTTGATTTGTATTTCTTTCATGTTGATTTGAGCTTCTTTTCATTGAAACTTCTTTCTCAGACCATCAATCTACAGAGTTTAGTTAATAGTGTTGATCAGAAATAAAGAATAAGCTCTTGGCAAGACTTGGGTTTCCATTTTGTCTCTTGAAGCTGCTCTTCTGCTAGGGCAGCAGAAAATCAAATCTTTTTGTTCACACTTATTCTTAATTTTTCTACAAGCAAACGCTTGATGCCATATTTGATATTATTTTCAATTCCTGAAATCCATAAACCATTTGAAAACATTTATAATAGGCAATAGAACTCTTCTGTGAATTGAATAATAACGATAAGTTCAACAATGTGTCCACTATCTGTGGTTGTAGTTGCAATAGGACAAGGAGGAAAAAGAATAAGTAATCTTTCTTTGTATCAGTTTATTCTCATAGTATATTTCCATACTGCAATATTTTACTGGTTACTGGTATTATTTTCAATAAAAATTGTAATGGCTTTTTTTCATTTTTTTTTTTTTTTCCTAGTACAAAAATGCAAACCTCAGGTGATATTCAAACCCACATCCCCTTAGCAGAGAGGAAGCACTGTTTAGCCTAGCCTACTTTACTGATTAAGCCACTGAGACTTTAACTGATAGCAGAAGCTCGAATAACACCTTTAAACTTATACTTCATTCAGATCATTGTTTATTGACATCATCTGAAGCTGGCCCCAAATAAGTGACCGGAGAATATATTTTAATGCCATCACGCCTTGTAATAACATCTCTCTTCCTTCTTATTTCTGATGTTTAACAGAACAGGGACGAACTCACTAGCTGACCAAGAAGCATCTTATAGAGATGTGAGGACACGTCTGAAAAATTGAAAAAAAATTACCAAATTGTTAAAGGGAGATAATTTCAATCACAAGATATTTTCCTTGAAATTAAGAAGTCAAGAGATAAGCACACTAGTAGTATTAATAATAATAGTAGTAGTATAGCACTTGTTGCTCAAGTGGTAGAACAGCTCTTGGATAATTCGGTTTCCAACTTATTTTAGTACATTTATTAGTATACGAACTAAAGACACCAAACAAATAAATCAAATACTTACACTTGTACAGTTTTAGAAGTATCTTGACATCAGAGAACGAAGGAATTTTCCTTTTATCTTTTCTGGATATTCAATTTCAAAGACAGTTCTTGCATGAATAAACAGAAATTCCATGGGATTCCAAGAATTCGGGACATTTCGCTACTTGCCAACTTTCAAAGCAAGTTTACGTTGTAAATTTGCTGACAGTGCAAAAAGTACCCAATACATTTCAAAGTTTTTTCTAACATACACACCAATATTTTTTTCTAGATTTTAATGACTACTTTTGAGCTTGTTCTTAATCTTGCAACTATTTGCTCTGAACGATTACCCTCCAGCAGTGAGCCAATAGCATTGATCAGTAAATGAATAATGAGTCTTAGGTGGTATTCAAACCCACATCCCTTTAGCAGAGGGGAAGCACTATTTAGCCTAGCCTGCTTTATCGATTAATCCACTGAGACTTCAACTGTTATCAGAAGCTGGAATAACACCCTTAAACTTATACTTCATTTCCAATCATTGTTTACAATCTGGTAGTTACAGATTTTAATTCATTGTTTTTGTTTTTATTCTTATCAGTTGAAGTGTTATAAATTATCATTTTAGAAATTTTTTGTGATTTCTCTTGACTTTCATCTTAATTCTATGAGTTGATTTTTATTTGAATCTCACCTGAGGCTTATTCTTTATTTTCCAATCAACGCTAGTTATTCACTGCTCGAGAGTAATAGGTCTGAGCTAAAAATGTGATAAAAAAAACAACTAATTAAATCAAGATGAATAAAAACAAGAACCATAAGTTCAAAGATGTGTCCACCATCCATGGTAGTAGTAGTAGTAGTAGTAGTAGCAAGAGAAGATGGAAGGAGGTAAAGTAGTCTTTCTTTGAGTTGACCGATCTCTTGTAGGATATTTCCATATCATGATATTTTACAAGTATTATTTTCAATGAGAACTTAAAATTTAATATAAATATTAAAAAACAAACCTCGGATATTCTAATATGTCATCAGCAGCTGCGGAAAAAAAATCAATTAATCGGAATTGATGTTTATTTAATGACATCACACAGACAAAACAAGAAATAATGATGTATTGTTCTTCATCTAAAAATAGAAAATTGAAAAAATATTTAGAAAAGTTTGTCTGGCAAAATTCAAGCTTCCACGTT
The DNA here is from genome assembly GCA_963457665.1 of Thysanoteuthis rhombus. Classification (NCBI taxonomy): domain Eukaryota; kingdom Metazoa; phylum Mollusca; class Cephalopoda; order Oegopsida; family Thysanoteuthidae; genus Thysanoteuthis; species Thysanoteuthis major. The sequence continues at coordinate 3,185,060 of OY735241.1, forward strand.
TTTTGTTTTTTTTTAATTTGGACTTCATTCCAGTGATCACTACCCAACAAAAGGCCAGAAAAGTAATTTTTTCATTGATCACCCCTTTTTTCAATTTTTTAATAGATCACTTCCATCATGGCTTGCTGCCAAAAGAGTTTGGTTTTGTGACGGTTTCTATTGAATGACCAACCAGACCTGTCCTTTTTTTTATCTTTTATTTTCTTTTTACGATTTTCTTTTGACCATTTTTATGCAGGTTTTTCCCTTTCATACTCACCATTCTTTATTTTTTTTTTACTCTAATTAGCAGATACATATTTAACAGATATATATACACCCATATATTTACAACACACACACACACACACATATATATATATATACATATACATATATATATATATATATGTGTGTGTGTCACTCTATAAAATTGTTCTCTAAAAGATTTTTTTGTCTGACACTTTTCAGAGGATAAAATGTCAGAGAGTGGTCCAGATTTGAAAAAAGTATCAAAAGAATTTGAAATCATGTCACAACATTGTCTTAAATGATGGCACCTTTGAGATGGAGAATCAGTTAAATAGTGAAAAATAAATTCCTTTAATCTGCACAACACTGTCTTTTGGGTTTTGATGAAGATAGATTCCAAAACACTCAGGCACAAAGCTAAAGGTATCAATGTTTTGAGCTCTTTTTAGATTCTGGGTTGTTCAGTATGTGATGACCTATGGTAGAGTCAAGCTGTAGATTTGTTTGGGGTTTATAAGTGTGAGGTGTATATATACTTGTTTCTGTTCAATATGAATCTGCTAATCACTGGAATTTTATAATTTTGTACCACTGGAAGATTTTTCACCTCTTGTCTTCCTTATTTTTTTCTTTTCTCACATTTCCTTCTTTTTCTTCCTCTCTCTCTCTCTCTCTCTCTTTCTCTCATCTCATCTCTTCTCTCTCTCTTCCTCGTCTCTCTGTCCTCCCCCCTTCACTCTCTCTCATACTCCTCATGTTCCAGTTCTCTATCTCTCTCTCACTCCCCATATTTCCTCTCCTGCCTTTCTCTCACACTACCCATGTTCCCCTTTCTTTCTCTCTCCTCCCCACCTTCTTTGTCTCACTCTCACTCTTTCTCTCCATATTCTCTCTCTCTCCATATTCTCTCACTCCCCATGTTCCCTGTTCTTTATCTCTCTCTCTCTCTTACTCCCCGTATATCCCCTCCCCTACTTCCAATTTCTTAGCTCCCAAGAATTTGGCACATTGCTTGACTCAAAAATCCCCTTCTGGCATGAACCCCCCTACTAACTACACCCTTCCCTGCCCCTGTTGTCTGGCTCTAAAAAAGAACGCTAATTCCTCTTCGGGATTAAGATCTTAGGTAAGCGATGTTAAACTCGAAAGTTCTGCATTGTTGAGCTAGAATTATTGTTTCCCAATGCCATCTTCAAAATATCTTCTTCTCTAAACATTATCAAAGACGAAAACCTAATTGAATTCTTTTAATGTCTTGCACTCTACAGACAAGATTGCTTTCAATTCTCCAGATAAGCAAACGTTTTTCTCTCCCCAGGTGTCTTGATGACATGAAATGACTTACGTTTTCTATTGGAGACCGTCAACCAAAACTGTTAGAATGGGTTTTCTTCAGTTTTTAAGTAGGTCTGGCTGTGTGTATCACTTGTATAGGCTGTAATAGAATTAGAGGACTGAAAATTTCAACATTTGCTCCTCGCGTGTACAACAAACGTTTTTTTTGTTTTTTTAATATCTATCCCCCTATGTATTTTTTTAGTGGGGGGGGAATTCAATTCACAATGTAAGTTCATGCTAGATTGGTTCCTAGTTCATGCATTCTTTTTTTTATGTTTTTTTTATTCAGATTTTTCAAGTGATCCAATAAAGGGCAAGAGTTGTAACATTCATTTTTTTTTTTTCTAATTTTTTCAATTGATCATCCCCAATATGACATGCTTATGGTCACACGACAGTTTCCATTGAGGGACTAACCAGACCTGGCTTCCTAATCTCTTCAAAAGGATATAAGGGATTAGTGTTGTTGCCTCCTGTGTGTTTTAAAAATCACCTGGGACGTTTGTATTTTGGAAATGGTTCAGCTGCTTGAATTATTGTTCAAGAAATGGGTTTCCTAAATATAGTTTCCTCTAAGCAATGCACGTGTGTGCATACAGCAAACAAAGGAAATTGAAGTGTAGGTGTGCAAACAGTTAATTACCTAAAATAATGAATTGCCGTAGCCCCCACAATTGGCCAGCCCGACCAACCATCCAAGAGAACTACAGATTCTTCTTTCTTGGTGTGTGTGTGTGTGTGTGTGTGACTTGTTTCTCATGATCACATTTCTGGGGCTGCTACCTTGAAAATTTTCCTGAGGACATCACTAGGCACCACCTGATAGTGTTGGGTTTTTTTTTCTTTTCTTCAAAAAGCGCTTTATTCGAATTATAATGTCATTTTTGTCCAATAATGCCCAAATCTCGTGCTGGTATTCTTTTTGATAAATTACTTAAAGAGAATAAATCATATGAGATAAAAGATTCATATTTTGGTGTATGCGCAAGGTACATATATATATATATATATATATATATATATATATATATATAAGATAGAACCCTTCACTATTTTTGATTGCTATGGTTGTTCAATTATCCAGAATCATCTAGACTTCATTTATAATTATCCAGATTTATATCTAGTATCTCGGCACTTATTTTCATACTGATGGACATTTGGCAAATTATAACAAGATCATTCATTCATTTATGTTTATTTGTATTTATACATTATTTAAACGGTAATTATTATAAATTGTTTACAAGGTTTTAGGAATCCAATATTTCCATTTGTAACAAATTACTGAAATCCCCTACATTTATCATCATCATGTCTTTTAACATCCATCGTTGGACATCTTGAACATCTCTCCATCTTGTATTCTGCAAGTCTCTGTTTCGCATGTGATCTCTGGGGATCCATGTAGTAAGTTGTGATGCCTATCGGTTGTCTTTCATTCTTGCAACATGGCCTGCCCATTACCATTCAGGTTTTATTATAGATTCTATGATGTCTCTGACTCGTGTTTTTTTACTTGTATACTGTGCTGTCTTGTGATTTCACTATGTGAGGTTGAGCATGATTCTTTCATGTGCACGTTGCATGTTTCTCAGTTTGCGGGTCTGTCTCTTGGTTAGCTTCCATGTTTCAGCTCCATAAGTGACTATTGGGAGGATGCATTGGTTGTAAACTCTTCTTTTTAGGATTATTGTGGTCAACTTGTTTTTGAAGGTTGAGCTTGCTCTGCCAAAAGCTTGCCATCTTAGGGTGATTCTTTGTTTGATTTCTTCCTCTTTTGTGGGTTTCATAGAGATTCATTGTCCCTAGGTATATGTAGTGGTCTATCTTACAAGATGTTATGTGGAACTGATTGTTCTTGTTAGGAAAGGTACCATTATATTTTGGAAATGTTCTAGCTGTTAAAATGTAGTGTTCAAGAAATTAATAATCCTAAAACCAATGCTAATTTTTTGTTCGTTAGTTTCTGTTCATAGGAAATAGAAAGAGGGTTAAGCAAAATTTGTGTCTGTGTGTTCATGTTTACATATCTACTACTACTTGCTGCTGCTGCTGTCTTTGCAGTGGGGCAGAAAATGAATGTTAGCTTCTGATTTTTGTATAAATATAACTTATGTTTTTCATTGAAAAAGAAATTTGTTTTTTTACCCAATGCGGTTGCCTTATCATTTTTAAAATCAATAAAAAATAGAAAATAAGTTATAGAAAATTGTTGAATATATAAACAAATAAATCTCTGTTTTCAATAAATACATTTATACTGGAATATATATTGGTGTAACTAGAGCACATCTATCCAAAAGGTGCATCTGTTTTCCTGGAAATCTTCAGGAGGTTCAAACTTTGAATAATGAGACGCTTTTCTTTATTTATGATGTTGGTAATAGCAAAAATCAAAGCAGAAATATTGTTGTTGATTGTAATAACAATCAAAACAAATTTTATCAAATGCCGTTTCCTCATCAAACTTTAATTTAACTTATATAGAAAAATTTGGCAAAAAACCCTGATTTTCTCTCTCTCTCTCTCTTTTTCATACTTTCTCTTTTTCTCTCAATTCAATTCAAAATGATTACAGACACACATCACGTCATACAAACTTCCCTTTTTACAGACACAAAATGTGTTCATTTCGGTATAGATTTTTTATTACAGATCAAACCCCTTCCCTATATATCAAGACCTGCTGATCCAAACAACTTCAAACTTGATGCTGCAATGTCCGGTGCAGAGACCAACATATCTGTTGAATATCGCAGAATGGTCAGTTGTCAAGTTATCTTGGTGTCTGGACACTCAGATTTCTTGATAGTAAGGATTTATTCATACGTAAATAACCTCATCATTTTTGACAATTACTAACATGTTACAAACATTCTTTCATCTCCTTCAACCATATTCTGCTGTTGACCGAAACTGATATCTCTGGCCTGAAAGTCCTGAAACTCAAGTCACAATGTAGGTAGGATGCTGATCCACCTTGAAAAATGTAACCGAAATTGAAGTTACGGACCAAAAGTCAGAGGAAAAAGTTGAGTTCTTAGTTGTAAAATAAGTAATATTTTATTTCAATTTGTACTAACTAAATTTTTTTTTTTTTGTGAATTTGAACAAATGAAAGTTCTCTGGTGATTAATTTTCTTCTATCTTTTGCCTTGCTTAGAAATAGAGATATTTGGCTAATGGTGAGATATTACTTACTCTAGCTGTAAAAAAACAATGTCCAAATATTATTTATTTTACTTCTATATATTAAATAAATTCAAATATCACTTGTTCTATTATTCTTATGAAATTTATCCGTACCCAGAAGGGCGAATATTATCAAAACCCCCAAGTTTTCGAGACTTTTAAACTAATATAGGCCCTTTGGCCAAATATCTCTAACAAGTAAATCAATTCTATGGGGACAAACCCAAATCGTTCTGAATCAAAATACTTGCACAAAATTTGTTTTAGGTTTAACACTAAATTCCTGTTTTTACAATCTTTGCATACTCCTGTATTTTCTCTTGGATTCTCCTCGTGCAATGGTTTCAAAACCGAGGTGTGCGGATCCCTGGGGCTCTAACAAATACTGTTCCCTCTAAACCAGACATTGTGAATTTTGTGGCAGTGAAACCTCACCTTCCATTGCACTGCTATAAATAAATATGATTATTGTACACAAACCCACACCATAGATTAGAATTTGAATAAATGTAATCTATTTAAAATAGATATCATCAGAGATGCCTTCATTTCTAAAGGTCAAAAATTGTTTATTATTGTACCTCATTGATTACTGTGTGAAAAATTGATGCAAAAGATTGGGGTCTTCCAGAATGTTTCCTTTTATAGAAGAGGTTCTTGAGGTTTGAAGTTTCAAAACCACCATCCTAAGGATATGTGGATTCCAGTTTGAGAACCCTCATTTAACTTCTGTTTTTGTTCTGAAGTTTTTTTTTTAATCTCTTTTGTCAAACTCCAGGTGTTGACTTCATTATCTTGCAATCGTCAAACCTTAGAATTTCGGACATTGGAATTTTTTATTTTTAAAACCTGATTAAGAGAAAGAGAAACAGAAAATGCCATAATGTCATGTCGTGTTTGCGAGTTCTCTGTAGTTTTTTGTAAACTTTGAATTTCTGTAATGAAATATATCATTTTATGAAAATAATTAATATATAGATTATATTTGTTTGGGTTTTTTTTGTGCAAAAAAATGTGCTAAGGATATCATTTTTTTCTTCTTTCTTGTTTTGAGGTCAGTAGCAAATTAACCATCAGGTTGAGTAGACTTTCCCTTTCTTTCTTCCACGTTTCTGAGACCAACGGCAGAACAAGCATTAGGCTGAGCAGGCTTTTTTTTCCTCTTCTGTCAAACTCCTACTTATGAGTTTGGACTTTATCATTGCATGTAACACCCGATGACCGGACCAAAAACCAGTGTCATCGTGCATGAATTACGGTGACACAGTGACGTACGCAAAAACTGATGACATATTCACTCCTGCTTCTAAAGCCCAACTCGGATTGACTTGTTTGCAAACCCCATTTACAGGAACTACTAATGAAGGAGTTGAAATGAGACCTGTAGTTTTGGGAAAATATTATATGGAGAAATGAATTCTGTTTTGTTTACCTTTTTAGATTTTAATGAAGCAAGAGAGTTTGACCCTAGTGCAGCCGAGCTTATTTACCTTATAGATTCTGATGAAGAAAGAGAATTTGACCTTGGTTACAGCCAAACTGGTTGCTATTGTTTTTCCTCATCTATTTTAATTGCTTTTCTTAATCTAACCTCATTTTTCAAAATCGTATTTTCCTATTCTCTCTCCATCATATTTTCCCTTTTTAAAAACTCATCAATACTCGACTGCTCTTTTGATAAAAAAGTACTTCGCGTACCCATCTGCCTCATCCATTATAGCCAATTGAATAGATCCTTGAATAAGGCTTCCAACGCACTCGTCTGCAATGTTCCTCCCCCCCATTTACTCTGCAGTTTCAATTCGACTCGTGTCATTCATGTCAGAATAATAAACAATATCATTCATACAGTAATTTGAAATTCTAAATCTGACCTTGATTCACCAACTCATCTAATATCAAACCCCCTCCCCTGGCTATCATCTTTCCAAATTCACAGTCGTTCATTCATTTTATTTCTTGTCGCTCGTAGCCGGGAGGGGAGGGGAAGGGGTATTCAGGGGGGTGGAGCTTTTGCTTGTATTATTGAGTGTAGTGTAGAGCTGTTGTTTTGAAACTTTGAAAACTCTAGGACCCTTTCTATGAAAAGAAATATTCAGGCAGACCCCTATTTTCAGCATTTAGATATTAGACTAAAATCGATGAACTACTATAATGAACACTTTTTCACCTTTAAAAATCATATTTTATTCTTCATGAATTACATTTGTTTGAATTCTAATATATGGTAGAGGTCTTTGTACAACAATTATGTTATTTGATAGCAGTGCAATGGAGGTTGATGTTTCTCTACCACGAGATTCACATTGTCAGGTTTAGAGGGAACGCTGCTGTGGACCCCCAAGCAATATTTGTCAGATCCCAAGGGGTCCACGCACCTCTAGTTCAATAATGAACACTTTTTACCTTGAAAAAATCATATTCGAAATCAATTACATTTATTCAAATTCTAATATAGAGTACAGGTTTGTGTATCATAATAATTTTCTCGATAGCTCTGTGACAGATGATTTTTTTTCATTACCACAAGATTTGAAGGGTCAGGTTCAGAAAGAACTCTGTCGCAGACCCCTGAGGATTTTTTGCTAGACCCTAGTTTTTAGACCACTGGTGTAGAGATTGGTTTCCTCCTTATGAGGATCACTGGAAACTTTCTACATGATCCCCAGCTACATACGGCACCTAATATTCCTAGATGGATATCTATCCAAGTCCTAACCAGGCTCGACATTGCTTAACTTTGGTGATTGTGCAAGAAACACATGATTTGGCTGTAACACCAAATTCACATGAGATATTGGTTGAACAGTAAACTTTTGTTTTAATAGCACTATTCAATAACCCACATCCTAACACCATGTTTGTTTTTTGTTCGTTTTTAAAAAAAGATATTTTAGAAGACTATCGGTTGGAAATTATACCTTTTTCTGAATTAAGATGAATAATTTGCTTGTCATATTTTGAAATTTGCATGCCATATATTTGAATTCCTCCATTATAAGAGCAAATTTATTATAATTGAATTCCCCGAGGGTGCTGTAATAACAGAGATCTACTGTAATAAGTTCAAATATGATACTAAGAATAAATATTAAGTTATTTAGTATTTAATTTTCTGTTTGTTTACACAAAGGAACACTGAACTGAATTTGATACCTATCAATATAAAAGCCATACAAATACTAATTAGTATGTTTATTGGTATAATTGGTTGTATGGTTGTCCTGACCGATTCCTGCGATAACTTCAGAGTTATAATGGATTAATATTTGAATAGAATAACATAGCTAATAAAACAGTTACAGGGTTGTAAAAATATGAGACAGTCTGTTGTGACATAATGAATATCATGTGGTTGAAACTCGTCTGATCACATATCAAAACAGCTGGGGTTGATTTGATTTGAGACTTGAAAAAACTTAAAATTAGGACACTTGAATTATTAAAAATAAATGACCCGATAGAATGGCTCTATGTTCCTCAGTGCTGATCCATACATAAATAAAAATCATTTTGGATTGGTATATTCTTGTTTTTTATATAAGTGTCTTAAGAATAAAAATTACATGATAGAAACTCTTAAGACTTAATGTCTGATCACACATTGAAATAGCTTCAATAGAGTTGAGACTTTGAAAAACTTGAAATTGGGATACTTGAATTATTAAGAATATATTACCTGATAAAATAGCTGTATGCTCTTCAGTGTTGATCTATACATAAATAACAATCAAATTGGGTTGGTATATTGTAGTTTTTATATAAGTGTCTTAACGATAAAGATTACATGATAGAAACTCTTAAGACTTAATGTTTGATCACACATTGAAACAGCTTCAATTGAGTTGAGATTTGAAAAAATTAAAATTGGGATACTAATTCATCATCATCAGTCTTTTAACATCCATCGTTGGACATAGACCTTCCCCAGGATTCGCCACACTTCTTTATCATAGGCATCGCGGAGTCAGTACTTTCTGAATTTGTCTAGTTCATCTCTCCATCTAATATTCTGCCGGCCTTGGTTCCGCTTATGATCTCTGGGGATCCATGTTGTGAGTCGCGATGTCCATCACTTGTCCACCATTTGTGCTACATGGCCAGCCCACTGCCATTTAAGCTTTTTAATGGATTCTATGATGTCCCTAACTCTTGTCTTTTCCCAGATGTACTGTGCTGTCTTGTGGTCTCTCCATGTGAGGCCCAGCATAATTCTTTCATATGCACATTGCGTGGTTTCCAGTTTGAGAGTCAGTCTCTTGGTTAGGTTCCATGTTTCAGCTCCGTAAGTGACTATTGGGAGAATGCATTGGTTATACACTATTCTTTTTAGGATTAATGGGATCTTCTTATTTTTGAAGGTTGAGCTAGCTTTGCCAAAGGCTTGCCATCCTAGTGTGATTCTTTGCTTGATTTCTTCTTCTTTTGAGGGTCTCATGGAGATCCGTTGTCCTAGGTAGATGTAGTGGTCTACTTCTTCCAGTTCTATCTTTGATTTTGATCTCAGTATTTTTATACCCAATAAAATAGCTTTAGTTTCCATAGTACCAATCCATACAGAGATAACCCTGTTATTTTGGATAGGTATATGCTAGTAAGAGAAATATTTGGTAACAATATTTCCTTAATATTTTTTGAGAGAGATAAATAAAACATCTTATTGTTCCTTTCAGCTTATCTGTTATTCATATCTGTTTACCTATCTCAGTTTAGAATAAAAGATAGATGATTAGACTGTCTCTTTCAGTCTTGGATGTAAATAATTTATGAAGATGATAGCTATCTAAAGTACAGAAGTGCTTATTTTGATTACTTTGGGACGGGGTCTTTTAGATAACAATAACAGCTGATAACATTAGACTAAGTTCATAAAAATTGGAACAGCTCGCAATCACAAGTCAATAACTGAATAACCGTAGCATCCAAATTTGGAGTAGTATAAACAGAATAAATTCTATTTATGACAGTACTGGTATTTTTTGCTGGAGAGCATTTAAGATACAATGAAGAAACATATCAAAATAAAGCCCCCAAAGGCTCCCTCACCAAGTTTTAAAAAAATGCATTTGTAGAAGAGATCTAGTGGAGTACTACTGCCAATTTTCAAGTCTGTAGATACAATGGTATGGCCAGGAGAGCTGGGACACGCTGACAAAGACATGAATATTTATGAAAAGGATTGAACATTTCAACACCTTTGATGGCTACAGTGGTTCAATTTACACTCATTGTTATAAGTCTTATTACTATGATTTGAAAATGTTTGTGTGCTGAGGTAACTCGACAAGTAGCCATTGTGTGAAGTTGATATTTGCCAGATGTAATTAGTTTGTGCACCAGACTCAGCTGTGTCAAGTTTGAAATCATTCACATTTACAGTTCTCAGTATGATGTACAATGAAAATTCATTGTAAAATGGATATAGTTTCTTGCCAGAATTGTATTACTGTGTAGCCATGTATGAATTTAAAATGTTTGGTTAGTATGGAGAGAGATAGTGAAAAAAAGGGAGAGAGAGAAGTAGATATTTTTTATAGAATTTCCTGTAGAATGAGATTAAGTTAAATTGTAAGTAGATGATGAGACAGTATTTAAAAAAATTTTGTTTTGATAGTTATTACTATTAACAATGATATTTCTGTTTTGATTGTTGCTATCAACAGCATCATCCTGAGATTTTTAAAGGTCCTGAAGATTTTCGTGAAACTGGATGCACATTTTGAACTGGCACGCCCTCTTTGTTGTAAAATTACGATTAAAAAAAAAAAAGACTGAAACAGCAAAGGTGAATGCCTTCATTTACTCCGATACTTGACTCTTAAATTCATGAACCACTTGAAACCATTCCGATAGACAGTGGAACTCTTTTGTGATTAGATAAAAAAATAATGGAACTCTTCTGGGAGTAAGATATGAAAGGAAAATGTTCTGGTTAGTCATTCGATAGAAACTGTCATATCACCAATGTCTATTCGTAGCATGCCATGTTGGGAATGATCAATCTAAAAATTGAATTTAGGAGGTCAATAGATAAGTTATTTTTCTCACCTTTTGCTGGATCACTGAAAAATCTGAATTTTTGTAAAAACTGGTAGGCATGATTTAGGGACCAAATCAGCATAAATTTGTATTGTAAATTGAAATCCCTACTGAAATCTAGTAAGGGAAGGAATTTAGAAAAAAAATATCGTTTTTTTTTTTTTTCAAGACATGATAAAGAGTAAATGTTGAAAATTTTAGCCTTGTAGCTCTATTAGTGCACCCAGTATGCTCAATACATACATGCATGGAAAACTGAAGAAACCTATTTTGACAGTTTTAGTTGTTTGATAAAAATGAAATAAATCTACCTAAAGGTCAAATGGAGGTAACTTTAATCAGTAGTGATTCCCCTTGAAAATTTATATGCAAATCTCTTGTATGAATTTTCAAGTTGAAGTGGATAGCAATCAAATTTGATTCTAGAAGTCCTTCTATAAAGATTTTCTATAACTTACCTGAATAGGAAACCCTGTTTATTTTGTCAACGATATAAGTGGAATGTTCATCGTTTCACTGGCTTTTTTATTTATACTTTTGTGTTCGAAACCCTCGTTAGGATCTTCAACAATATTTTTTTTTTCTGTTTCATTTACAATGTGAGAGTTTATCCTAAATTGGTCCTTCGGATTTTAAAAAAAAATTGAAACTTCAGGCTTTTAATAATATATGTCTGTCTTGTGTCTTGTTTTTATTGATGGATGACTTTGATGTACATGTTACGACTCTGTAGGCCATTTTCAACGTCCCGAACGTTAAACGTTAAATATTCAGTAAGAGATTTTAGACCCATGCAAACTTTTACGAACTTCTTTCTGACAGACAGAAATTAGCTCAGCTAGAACCAATAGAAATTCCTTATAGAAGCTTAGTCATAACGGCTGGTGCAATTTAGAACATTTAAAACCCTGCATATGTAGTACTTCTCTCTCTTTGATTTTTACTTATGATCCATACCACACACTTGGATCAAAAATAAAGGCAAGGTGCGTAAATCATAGCTTGCCGTCTTCAAGCTGTTGAAACTTACTCAACTGTCCAATGCAACCTCAGTAGATTCATTGGATAGACCCATCTGGGAGGAGCATTCATTTAATATTGATACTTGGTCAGGGTTTATTTTTCCAATGATTCTCGTCCATATCCAAATCTACCATTTTGTATTGTTCTTGAAACTCAACTGTATAAACCTCATGAAATCTGGAATGTCTTTTTCAATTTTACGGAATGGTGACTTGTGTAGTGTTCCAGCAGTGCTTGATAGTTATTATAATTATTTTTATTTTTTTACAGTAAAGAGATATTGGAATTAAAAAGTGGCACTTAAGTGGTACTTCTGCTTTTAGCTGGTTGAAGGGATTTGTTTTGATTGTTTGATTTTTAGAATCGTTTTCTATTTTGTTAAAAAGTCTGGGCTGTGTACTTGCAACTGGTTGTGGATAGATAATTCCTATTTTGTTTATAATGGCCTTGTCGCTTGTTGTTATCTTTAAGAGACCTGGTGTTATTATGCTCAATTCTGAGGGGAGTTAGCTGGGAGCAAATGGGTTCCAATGGATATTGAATCTTGTTTTTCATCTGCCATCTATATATGGTTACATTCTAGGTGAATCGCAGCATCAGAGCCCAAACTACTGCAAGTGAGCACACCACGTATTTTTGTAATATTTAATTTCTTTCTCTCATTTTTTACCTTTTGGGGACAACCCTATTCCATCCTTTATTTCTTCTTCGGGGTCATTTTATATTCTTTTTCTTTCTCACCCAAAGTGCCTGGTCTGACACTCTCCTCACCACTCTGTCCAGTCTTTTTCAGTGTCATTAATTTCAATAACTGTCTCCACCTTATTCATGTATTCATCCCCCTGGGACCCTGAGGAGGACTGATGATAGCAGGAGAGATGATAGAATCGCGGGTATTATCTTTCACTTTTTAATTTCATTCGACTCTTCAAATGGGGATAATAAACCTGAATCTGATTATGGTTATGATGAGCACATCCTCCCCCCCCACCTTCCTCTCTTTCTTTCCCTCCCTCTCTCATTGTCCACACTCTTTCCCCCCTCCCCCTCCCTCCTTGTCCACACACTTTCACTCCCTCTCTCTTTGTTCACACTCTTTTGCTCCCTCCCTCTCTCTCTTTGTCCACACTCTTTTGCTCCCTCCCTCTCTCTCTTTGTCCACACTCTTTTGCTCCCTCCCTCTCTCTCCTTGTCCACACTCTTTTGCTCCCTCCCTCTCTCTCTTTGTCCACACTCTTTTGCTCCCTCCCTCTCTCTCTTTGTCCACACTCTTTTGCTCCCTCCCTCTCTCTCTTTGTCCACACTCTTTTGCTCCCTCCCTCTCTCTCTTTGTCCACACTCTTTTGCTCCCTCCCTCTCTCTCTTTGTCCACACTCTTTTGCTCCCTCCCTCTCTCTTTGTCCACACTCTTTTGCTCCCTCCCTCTCTCTTTGTCCACACTCTTTTGCTCCCTCCCTCTCTCTTTGTCCACACTCTTTTGCTCCCTCCCTCTCTCTTTGTCCACACTCTTTTGCTCCCTCCCTCTCTCTTTGTCCACACTCTTTTGCTCCCTCCCTCTCTCTTTGTCCACACTCTTTTGCTCCCTCCCTCTCTCTTTGTCCACACTCTTTTGCTCCCTCCCTCTCTCTTTGTCCACACTTTTTTGCTCCCTCCTTACTCAAGTCTTTTCTCTCTAGTTATTTGTTATTTCTCGTGCTTTTAGCATTTTTGGTTTAATTCTTTTCTTACTTTCCTCGTCATCCTCCTGCCACTTTACTCTATCCTTTCCTCGTCATCCTCCTGCCACTTTACTCTATCCTTTCCTCGTCATCCTCTTGCCACTCTACTCTATCCTTTCCTCGTCATCCTCCTGCCACTTTACTCTATCCTTTCCTCGTCATTCTCCTGCCACTTTACTCTATCCTTTCCTCGTCGTTCTCCTGCCACTTTACTCTATCCTTCCCTAATAGGTTTTTAGTGGGGGTGTGTGTCAGTTTGCACTGTAAGTTAATGCTAAATGGGTGCCTAGTTTGTGCCTGCCTGTTTTTTTGTTTTTTTTTTAATTCTGACTTTTTAGTGATTATTGCCCAACTTGAGGTGAGGGAAGTAACTTATTCATTGATCACCTTTTTTTTTTCTGCATTTTAATTGATCACCCTGAACAGAGTATGTTGGCAAAAGATATTAGTCACATGACGGTTTCTATTGAGTACTTACCTGACCTTTTATTATCATCATTAGTAGTAGTTGTATTTATGTACCGTATTCACTCGTGTATGTGAAAGCAAATCGGTGAATTTGGGTCAATTTGTCGAGAGAGAAATGGATCTGTTCTTTTTTTTTTTTTAAATCCCTCTTAGAAATTGTTTCTATTGGGGATTTGGAAAAAAAAACGGTAAGCACAAATCAATTTCTCTCTCGACATTTTGACCCAAATTCACCGTTTTTCGGGGAGGGGGGGATGGTGTGTGTTATACATGAATAAATATGGCATATATATATACGTATTCACCTGGAAAAAGAAAAGATAGAAATTGAATTATGAATCATTTCCGTTTTCTATACCTTCTCCCAACTCGCATTTTAATCTGGAAGGAATTGGATGCTGGATAAGTCGTTTAATTGTTTGTTTGAATTGTGTCTTGCGATTGCAAATATTGTCTGGTCCCTTAGACCCAGGGACCTTTGACCTCGGGACCACTTTCATTCAGGAGGAGACACTTTATATTCGAGTAGAACATTTGAAATTCAATTTGAGACTTGAATCCATAGATTAGCATTGTCGGGTAACAGAGTGGATTTTGAAAAGTTGTCATCTCTGAGGACGTATAAGGAATCAATGCAAGAATTATATGAATACAAATCAATTACAATTCATTCTTTTAGCGTCTCTCTCCTGGACTCTTAAGGGTAGTCTTGTGGTTGAAGCTTTGGGATGGAGACTAGGGTGGAGTGCAAAATTTAAATTGATAAGAAGCGTAGTGCTTAAAACCTGACAAATATATCAAAATTGCGATAGAAATATCCGTACCTTGCATTAATGAATTACCATAGCCTGCAAGTGTACCGGAGCTAATTATCTAAAATTATTTAAAATATAGATCTTTTATCTAAAATTATCTGAAGAAATACCTGGCAACCGACCAAATGTTTGGCTGTGTTATGTATATGTCACATGTATTGGTTGAACCAGAGGATCTAGAGGGCTGAAAATTTAAGTATTTACTCTGTATTGTGTCTAGAAAAATTACCCCCCACCTCTTTCTTTTCTTTTTTTTTTTTTTAAAAAAAAAAGAGAGGAAAATTCCAGAAAGAGTTTTTTAGTGGGGTGCTCAACTTACAATGTGAGTTTATCCTAAATCAGTCCTTTAGTTTATGGAGTTATCTGAATGTGTATTAACCTGAATAAAAAAAATACAGACTCAAATGGAAAAGTAAGATCGATGCTGACCGAGGAAAAATGGACTTCTGAAAAGTGTTGGTGTTACGTAATGTTACGTAATTAACCAAGATATTTTCAATTGAAAAAGCAAAATGTAGTAAGTTGGCAGTTCTTAGAATAGCAGGAATTTCTTGTCAAGACCAGCTTCAAAAAGTTTTACAGCAATCGTAAGGAATTAAGAAACCTGAAGAGTGAGTGGTTAAGGAGAGATGGACAGCTTTCTTTCTTGCTTAGGAACACTGTTCGTTTTGTGTTTTTTTTACATCACAGTGTAACCATATTTTTTTTTCAAAATCAACTCTCGAGATATAAGAAAGAAATAAAGTAGAGTGCACAGTGTTTATAATTAATGTATACACTTCATATATACATTTATAGCCTTCTTATTTTACAATGAATTATATTATATTATTGTCTTTTTATTTTTGATGCAATGATTATTGATTTTTTATTTTGGACATTTTAATGGGGATCGACTTGAAAACCCCGTTGGAAAGCTTTATTACAGAAATAAACGTCAAAAAATGTATATACATCATTGCAGTTATCAAACAGTCTGCTCTTTTTCTTGTTTCTTGTATAAAAAGCACTGTTTGTGTTAAAAAGATGAAATGAAGATATGTAAAAGGCATGAAAGAGCAGAGTTTGAATACCACTGTCCTCCAGCAATCCCTTCATTTGGTCTAGTTCACTTTTCCTGCTCTAAAATGCTCTTCACTATCTGCTACCTTCGGAATGTCTAAAGCAGGGCTCTCAAACACAAGGACTTGAAAGGGCCATGTGTTCGAGACCCCTAATCAGCGATGGAAATGGGTTTTGGGAATGTTTCAGTGACAGTCCTCCCCAGCCCAGCATTCAATTTCAGATCTCTCCCAAATGCCACTGGAATTCACGTAGAAGAACCAATTGGCAGCAACAGGGTTTCAGGAGAACTAGGTATACAGTAATGTCTCCATTAGTAGATATCGAACATACATAATACCTGGGAATCAAGAAGTAGGTATATAAATACCCCCCACCATTTTCACCCAGACCCCATCCCCTTCCAGGATCTAAATCAAACCTTATATGCTTTTAACTTCAAATAAAATGCACTAAATTAGAATAAACACCTCTTTATCAAAAGAGTTCATTTTCAAAAAAGGCGTTGCCTGTAGAAGAAAAAAAAAAATTTAGGAGAATAGCATTTTACTTATATTAGTACCAAGCCATTTGTGTTAATACACTGATGTCAACTGAACTGGCCTGGCCTACTTATCCTGGGATATTTTGATTGCTTTGTGAGTGAAGACATTTACAGTAAGTACATAAACCTTCAAAAGAAAAGTCTTTTCTTTTCTTTCTAATCTGTCTTAACCTGGATTTCTTCTTTTGTCGTTGATGCCATTATCATCGAACTGAAGGAAATGATTTGAACCATTTGTAAAGAGTGAATCATTGAAATGGGAATCTACTATTATAGAATGGATATGTTACTCTCGGAAATTGGTGAAGTTTCAACTTTTTCTCATGAAAAATAAAGTAGTTTTAATTTGATCGAAAATTCATCTTAGTATAATTTGAGAAATCACCCTGTGTGTATGCACTGTGATAACTTGACTATTGGCCACTGTATGAAGTTGATATAGTGGTCCATGCACCGAATGTTGCATCGTCAAGTTTGGAGTCGTTTGGGTCAGCGGTTCTTGATAAGTCGGGCGTGCTTGATTCACAATTGAAAAAATCTACACTGAAACACATACTTTGTGACCATAACAGGTGGTGTTTTTTATTTTGCAGTATGAATCTCAGATCATTTTGATGTGGTTTCGGGATTGAATTATATGAAATAGAACAAGGAGAATCTGATTTTTTTTTTTTCTTTTCTGGCAAATTTTTCTGCAGGATGAGATTGAATTCAATCATAATTCTGACATAATGGCATTTAAAAAAAATAATACTCCGATTGTTATTACAATTTATGATGATATTTCTGTTTTGATTGTTGCTATTAGCGATATCTTAAATAAAGAACAGCGTTTCATTATTCCAAGTTAAAACCTCTTGAAGATTTTCATGAAACCAGAATGCATCTTTTGAATGGACCTGCCCTGATATACCAAGGAAGGCAAATATAAAAAATTATGGTTTAATATGTAATGGCTTCAAAAAGCTATTAATTCTGATGTTATTATAAATAAATTTCATATGAACTCTTTTCAAGCCTCTTGACACATATATTTTGAGATTTAATGACAGCTGGGATAAGTATGTCCCATGAATCTTCTTTTAGAAGTTCACTGGGGCATATATGTTATGAAAAATAAAATGTTATCATTGTATGAAACCCATGCAGTAATTGGTTTGTATATCAAGAGGAAATTGTGAAGACATGCAGGCTTGGTGATCTGCTAATTCTGTTTTTTTGTTATATATATACATATATATATATCCTGGATAGATGCTAAATGAGACAAACAAATCGCAACAAATATATTTTTTTTTTTTTTTTTAATTTTTATTCATTAAAAGAATTTGTTTTTAATTAACCATTAAACAAAAATTAACAAGTTTTCGGTCTTTGTACGAAAAGATTTTTTTAATTAAAAAAAAATTCAAGCACTGAGCATCTTATATAGATATTTTAGGGGTGCAATGAATAATCAAATAAAATGAAATAAAACTCGCCAAAAGTCAATAATCGTACAACTATAGCATCAGATTTTGAAGTCATGTGAGAAAATTCAATCTAAGAATAAATATGGTCAGAATAAATTGTATTTACAACATTCCCGGCATTTTCCACTATACAACATGTAGAATTGAGTGAAAGAACATCTAGTTTCTGGAGCATTTTGAATGTTATTCATAAACCTAGCAAAAAAGCTTCTTTTTGATTTTTTGCGAAAAAAGGACAAGAACCTTTTTAGAAGGGGTCTAGTGGAGTACTGATGCCATTTTTTCAGTCTGTAGACAAAACAGTATGGCCAAAAGCACCGGGACTCACAAACACAAAGAAACACTCACTTAGAAAAGAGTTTTATCCTTTTCTTATATATTTGATGGCTATGTTGTTCAGAATAAAAATGCAAACCAAGAACCTTTTCAAGAGAAAAATTGCCTTCTCAAATTGTAAGAGCTAGGTACAAGCACAAATGTGGGCATAATTTCACTTATATATAGCTATATATTATCTCATCTTGATAGGTTAATCTTCAAAGGGTTGAATTACTCACTTGAACACCCTCCCCCCCAATCTCTTTAGATCTGTGATTCTCACTTTGCTCTTTACCCCTACTTGACAGCTCAGAAAATTTCATATACCCGTTATTGTAATAAAACAAATTTTGTGCTGCAAAGGTATGATAATGTGATGTTTAAATTAGACGTTTACAAAAATTTAGAGTTTTAAATCAAGGATAAAGTTTTAATCGATGGGAAATAATTTCAATATAAAAAAAAGAATATTTTCAATCAAGTTCTAAAAACTTTGGTTAAATATTACACACTATGATGATATCACTTTGAATTTACGATATCATTTAAAAATATAACTGACTTGCCATCACAGTCAATTATTGAACTACTGTAGTTGTGAGGTTATATAAAAGAATCCCAAGGAAGAATGAATATGGTCAGAATTAATTCTGTTAATGACATCACTGGTGTTTTCCACTGGAAAATATCTAATATCGAGTAAAAGAAACATCTTGACTTTAGAGAATCTAGAAGTTATTAATAAACCTGTCAGAGTAAGGCCCCAAAAAGATCAAAAAAGTTTTTTTTTATTTTTTTACCAGAAATTGAAAAAAAAACCTATTTTCAGAAAAAGTCATGTAGAGTACTGATGCCAATTTTCAGGTCTTTAGACAAAACAGTCTGGCCAGTAGTGCTGGAACACACAAACAAAACAAAAAAAAGATTGGAAAATCTTTTGCTATCTTTGATGACTAAGGTTATTCAATTCAACCCATTTGAAAAAAAAGAAAAATTTTAATGTAAGAACTTTGAGGTACTTATTGAAATTTTTGTAAATAACTGTTTTGAGCTACGGAACGCTTCTCCTTCTCATTCCAATTTGCCCTCCCAATATATTCAAATTCGTTCCCTTGTGGGATGTGCATTGTTCTAGATTTTTAAAAAGCTATTCTGATAGTGGCTTTTGGGGTTCTTTTAGAACCAGATGAGGTCAGATTGGTCAGTGCGTAAAGAAAATAAATACTGTAATTGGTATGACCACTATGTAACAGCCGATAAGGAGGTTACTGGAAGGCTTTTCCCTGGCAATGAAATTCTGATCCCACTTGATGCCACTGACCAAAACTTACCAACCCTGTCCCCCTCTGGATCCGCAGGACCTTATTTCATTGTTTGCATCCGGTGTTTTCCCTTGTGGCGTTATTAAGTTTGGATCGGACGATGGAGGGGTGGGTTTCTGATCAAGTTAAAGGTGTTGCGATCCCCTTTCCTCTTTTCTGGCTCTCCGTTTTCCCCGTTTCTTTCCTTCTGCACCCCCCCCCCGTCCCTCCATGTGACATTCTTTAGTTGTTCCCTTGTCTCTTGTCTCTGTCCACAATGCTGTCAACATATATGTCCTGTTGGGGGTGATCAATGAATGAGTTTCTTTTGTAGCCTTTTGTTGTCTCTGTCCATGACACTGTCAACATACTATCTTCTCCATACTCGGATATTGGAATAGGTGGCAAAAGCTGATTGACCACAGTTTTGGGAGGGGGTTGGCTAGTACTCTGGGTAGGGGTCGGCTTGATTCTAGGAGAAAAATGGTACGACAAAGAAAAGAAAGGAACAGAACAGGTCTACTGAGTCAATTAATAGAAACTGCCATAATGTCTTTTGGCAGTGTGTTACTTGCCTTTTATTGGGCAGTGATCACCTCAAAAGACTGAATTTTAAAAAAGTAAAAGCAGGTGTGAATGCTGATGGACACAAACTAATAGACCAATTTAGCACAAACTTACATTGAAAATATATATTTTTTCTGGACATGATTTCTTATGGTTCAAAACATACTGGTAGTATTTCTATCAATATAACCTAATTTTACCATCAAGACTACTCAATTTGTGAGGTAAAAAGCAGCATATCTGGTTGGTGGTGATAGATAATTTCCCTTGGAATGCCAGTTTGATTTGAATAAAAACTGCCAAGTCAAAAATTAAGCAGCATGATTAAAAATGCTTGAAAAATAAATAATTGCAGTAAAGGCCTTTAATGGTATCAGATTTTAGAATTCCTGCAATTTGTGAATAGATAGGAGTTGAGGAGAAGAGTTCGCTAAAACGTATAAAGAGGACTGCTTCAAAGTTGTCAGTATTGCCAAATCTTTCTTTCATGTAGGGGTTTGTTTCGGAGATGATTTACATCAAAACCCAGAAACAGATACAGTGAGAATTTGTTTCTACGCTAAAACTTTTTAAATTCGTCTTTTTATTTCAAGCGCATTTTGACTTCTGATCATGATGCCTGGAAATTCTTTGCATGTTTGTTCAATGTGTTTGTTTGCCGTTTTTAACACTTTCCGAATTCGTTCAAATTATTTCCGTGCAGTATATTTAAACCTTTACTGGCCATCCTCTGAGGAGTGTCAGTCAAAGGAAACTTTTGAAGATTCATTTAAGAGAAAAAAACAAATTGAAAACTTCTTTCCCTCCTCCTTTTATGTCTGATAATTCATCCGCTGATTATGGCCATTTTAATCACTGTAATTTACAAGTTTGAATTGAAGGCTTCAACTTTCAATGAAATTTTCATGATGAAGAATCGATCTGAGTTCCTCGAAATAATAGAAATAAATATATAAAGATGACTTGAAAGGATTATAGTGATTTCTTTGTAGCAATCTCACGATACGTTGTTATTGCGACTGATGATGTCAATCTTAATAATTTTTAGGGGACAGCTGGGAAATTAGGAGTTGAAGAACAAACAAGAGTTTTAAAAAAAAGGGATGGGATGGTCTTGTATCCTTTCTACCCTCATCATCACATGCTTGCTCTCCCTCTCCAGCCTCCCTGTCACATGCTTGCTCTCCCTCACCAAATGGTCACTACTTCAAGATATTCCTTTCCCTATTTCTTTCTAGGACAGTATATTCACTTGGCATCTATCTCTGCCTCTGCCTTTCTCCAGAGTCTCACTTTCGTTGCACTCTCTCTTGCTTTTCCAACCTCTCCATCACATCCTTACTCTCCCTCACTAATGGTCACTAAAAGATATCCATTCCCCTATTTCTTTACAAAGGACAGCCTACTTCACTTTTCTGTCTCTCTCTCTCTCTGCAGGTGATGTGAACGGTATCGAGATGCAAATAATCCCGCAGACTCAGTTCATCCCCCTGCCCGAGGCCCTGTGCCTGATCATCATGGATTTAAACAACAACCGCATCGTGGCCACGCTGGAGACAGTTCAAGAGAAGCTACAGCAGTGTTACAAGGAGATGGAGATCCCTAGCGAGGAGCTCATTTATAACACACTGGCTAATCTCATACAGGAAGGAAAGGTCTTCCACACAGGTAAGAAGATTCAACTTATCAATTCAGGTAGACCGTGATTAGTGTGGTTACTCTATTCCACCGTGTATAACCTGCTACTGTAGAAACCCCCCTCTCCAATTGAGCTTTAATTTCAAATGAAAAATGCATTATCCTGTGTGTATAATTATGTATATGAATAAGTATAACAATTGTGTCTTTGTTGATAACACAAACTTGGATTTTTAAATCTAAATTTTCGAGGAAAAAAATATGGTGGAATATGGTAATTTGTCCCCAAATTTTTCATACTGTCAAAACCGCACTGTTCAAGGTCTTATTATAATCTAAAGTTTTTTGGGTTTTTTTTTCATTTTTTACTTGAGTTGCATTAATCTGTACAGTAGTACCTTAACCATGCTCCATCAAATCTGGTACTAATCAAAGTATTGCTGTATTTTCACGTGCTGGAGTAAAATATCCCAAGATCATAAGTACAGGCTTACCTTGATTAGTGTGGATTATTTGTTACAGAAGGCTCCGTCCTGTTCATAACTACAATGTTGAAGTTCTTATTCATGATTTAATGTGGAGTTTTTTCAGATTATACTTAATTGTATCAATTTGTAAAGCAATACTTCAACTATACTACATTGAAACATGTGCTGATCAAAACATTGCTGTAATATACCAATGGGAGTTTCATTTTGGATGGTGGGTTATATATATATATATATATATATATAACCTTAGGTTATGACTAGATTTTACCTCATGACAATATAGTGATGATAATAAAGGGAAAATAGGATACAGGTATATCTTGATTAGTGTGGTTAATTTGTTTGGAAATTTTCTGTTCTGCTCAAAACCACATGACTACTTAAGGTATTATTTTTTCAGCTTTTTGGTTACATTAATTTGTATAGGAATACCTTAGCCATACTACATTAAAACCTGTATTATTCAAGGTATTGCTGTGTATCATATATGCAATTTACAATTATAACTTTATTCATGTTTGTTTAGTGTTTTATAAATCTGTGTTTCAACTTTTTATAACTATTTTTTATTTTCTCAAGTAGTTTATGCAAGACCTTTGCAACAGAAATTTGTGATTTTTCTTACAGCTTTTATCTAAACTTTTTTGATTTGATTAAAATGTTTTGTCTAGGATCTTACTCAGTTGAATATTTGAGAAAAAAATAGAAAAAGATTTTTTCACAGGTAATTCTTTCGACTATCTTTTCAGTCCATCATAATACTTTACTAACCCTATAAAATTTTTGTTTTGAGAAAAATCAGTTAGTGTAGATCTTGAGCAGGGTTCTATTTACAATTTCAAATGGGGTTTACCACTGGCTTTTTGAAAATCATGTATCCGTAAAAACGTATGAAACTTGTCATGAGTAAGAATAAAGATCGTAGAAAATCTTCATACAAGAATTATTTGTATGATCGATAGAAACTCGGGTATATTTGTATTTGAAATGTTTACAATGAGCAGAACATTGAAATGTAAAAATTCAGAAAATTTTGCCTTTTAAAAACCATGAAAAGAAATGTTGATAAAAACTAACTATAATCAAATACAGGTATATCTTGAAAAGTGCGGTTAATTCATTCCAAAATCTTCGTTGTTCAAAATAGCTTGGTTCAAGATCTTATTTTAATTGAATGTGTTTTTTTTCCAGCTTATATGTAGTTACATTAATTAGTAAAGCAATACCTTAACCCTACTACGTCCAAACCTTAAAGTAATACATTGAAACCAGCACCAATCAAAATCACACTATTTGAAGTATTCATGTATCATCATTTTTATTATCAATAGAAGCAATATTTCAATACTTACATTTTCACTATTATTTTGTACTTATTCAATACTTTTCTATTCACATCTTTCTTGTTCTCTCTCCATTTTTTCACCTATGTTTATATTTTTCTCTCTCTAGATCCTTCTTCCTTTTCTCTCTTATTAAGATCTCTTATTTATAGTGCCCTTTCTCTCTCTCTCTCTCTCTCTATTTAATGATTTTGAAGTATTGATTTCTATTTGCTGGGGGTGGAAAAATCACTACTACCCATATGGAGTACATTTTAGAATTTATTAGGCGTGTACATGAGCATTCTGCTAGGGGGTGCAAAGGACGCATTTGCCCTCCCCTGAATCAGACCTTCTCATGGGGGGGGGTTGAAAGTTGGAACCTTATATAGGGGCTGGGGATCAATTGGTCACTATGAACAGAGAAAGCTTAGGACAAGTCACAGCTTAGGACTCTCTTGTTTATTTTTTGACTATCAACATCTGGATATATCTTTTTCTGTTTGTTTCTAGTTTTTATTATTGAAAATAAATCCTAAAAGCTTTTTCGACTGACACTTCTCTATGGAAAATTTGTCGAAGATGTTAAAATGTGCCGTGGGTGAATAGTTAGAATAAATTTGAAAATGTAATGAGACATGGTAAAGTAAAACCCGAAGAAGCCATGTGTTGCAAATTATGCATGTGATGATTGGAGACCAGACCATGCTTGAAAATTAAGTGAACTTTACAGTTTCGGTGCAAAATCAAACTCTCTTTGTTTGCACGGTACCAGTTTTCTGTTTTCTTTGTGAGGTGATTCTAAAATACCAAGGTGGAATTACGACCTGGCACAACTCACGGCTTCGAAATAATTGTCTTGATATGCCTTCATGATTCGGATGGTTTAAAAGATGTTGGCCAATGGCTCAATCCATTTTGGGCTGATTCGTTAGGAACAGTTGTCTTTTCATCAAATCCTGAAGAACCCAGGAAGGAATACATTGTTTAATTCCGTTCTCAATTTTTGGCATGTGCAACCTTCATACCGAGAATTTCTGTACTTATATATATATATATATATATATATATATATATATATATATATATATATATATATATATATCTATACTTTGTCTACTAGCTGAAGTCAATAAAAATTATTTGCTATATCAATTTCTAGGTAGATTTATTTAGTCCCCAAAGAGGCATGACTGTGTTTTGTTATAACTGGAAATGAATTTGTACTTTCACTTTCACAGTTTCCCTTTTTGCATCCCCTACTCAGAGATCCCCTGGGGATCCGTAAGCTTGTTGAATAGGCAGACCGTGGAAAAAATTCATTTAAGTAAAAGGGGGTCCTTGATAATGGACAGGCTGGGAACCACTGTCCTTACACATTATACTGTCTTTTCCTTTCTGTGATATACTTTCTTTCTTATCTAGCTTTCACCCAGTCTTTCAATTGTACTTTTTCACCCACAAGTATCTTCTCTCCCTTCTCATACAAACATATTTCTTCATGTATGATACGGTTCTTGTATAATAACAATTCTAGATTTAGAGCTGAAAAATATATATATAAAATCGTAGCCTCTTTTATCTCATGGGTACTCAATTTGGCACTACAGTTCGGTAGTCCCACGTTTTTCTGCTTTGATGTTCCAAATTAGTGAGCTATAATACTGTAAAAGCTGATTTTACGCCTTGAACTTAATTCCTTACAACTGATATTCCATGCTGCTGATATTAACATTTGAGACCTAGCCGTCTTTTAATCCAACAATAACGTTAACTATGAAGTGTTTAATTGTAGCCGTAGGATTACGGTCTGTCTCAGAGTTGTGATAAAAAGCCACTGAAAATTTGGAAGGTAAAAACTAGTCGAAATTGATAATAGTAAAAGACCTGATTGAACATTTGGGTACTTATTGCCTCTTAGTCTAATTTACATAATACTGTCAACATTGGTTTCTTCAGTTGTTGAGTTGGTCTTGCTGGTTATATGCATACAGGCTGCACCAATGGAGCTAGAGGGCTGAAAATTCAAATATGTGCTCTTTATGTCTGGAAAAAATGTTTTGTTTTTTTTTAATCCCCTACCCGAAAAAGTACTTTTAGCGAGGATTCAATTTGCAATGCAAGTTCATGGTAAATTGATCCTTCATTTTATGTTCAGCCGCATTCACGCTTGTTTTTTCTTTGAAGATCGTCCCTTATTCCAATTGAATCACAGTAACCACACAAATGACCTGACTGACCATCCAGCCTAGTAGGCTACAGATTCTTCTCTCTTCATTCATTTGTGTGTGTCTCTGGGCACTCCTGGTCCCAGTTTTAGGGTTACAACCTTGAAAATTTGCAGGAGTACTCCACTAAATACCATCTAGAAACATTTTTTTTGTTTTTTTTCAAGAGTTCTTTGTATAAGAAATTGCCCAAATCTTATTCTGTTTTTTTTTTTTTTAAATGAAAGATTTTTTTCTTTTTTTACACGTACACATTTTTTTTTCCCCCGATAATTAGTTCTGGTTAATATGCGGGCTCCGGTGATTGATACATGGGAGCTATGGATATTTAATTGATCATCCCCAACATGGCGTGGCAACATGGTTGCTATCGAGTGACAAACTAGACCTGTTTCTTGGTGATTCATTATTATCCAATAAGCGAAGCATTTTGGATTTCTCAAGATTAAAATTTATCTATTCTCCACTTGAAAGAAATATGTAAATTAGTGTTTACTTTCTTGACTAAATGTCCATTTATATGCAAATCTGGTATGTGATCAAGGACAAATGGATTGTTGCCATTGTGATTAAAGTGAACATAAAAAGAATTTGAATTTCTAAATGACTTTGGAAGAAATGAGAGACCATAAGATATTGGGTTGTCTAGAGAATCAATGGCATTTTTCAAGGATTAAAGATGAGAATGAAAGAAAAAGATCCGTACCTTGCATAAATAAATCGCTGTAGCCTACGCATGAACTATAGCTAATTATCTAAAATTATCCAAAAGAATAGACTTTTTTTTTCTCATCTAGAGAAAAATGTAAAAAAAAAAGCACAAGATTTGGGCATTGTTAGTTCAAAATGGCCGTAGAGAACCCAGAAAACAAAAAAAATGTTTTCAGATCCTGCTTAATGGAGTAATCATGCTAATTCTCAAGGTTGTTGACCCCAAAATTTGACCAGGAGTGTTTGGACACATACACACATATACAGAAGCAAAGAGAGAAGAATCTGTATCCCACTTGGTTGGTTAGCGGGCCGTTTGTGGGGCTGTGGTGATTCAGAAAGGAGATAGATAACAGTTTTTATTCCAAGTAGTTTCCGAGTGATCGTATACATTTTTTCCAATGTTCAACCCGGTCATTTTATGCTCTTACAGTAAAAATCAATATCTGTAAACTCTGTTAACTTCCTAAAATCTTCTTCAATGGCTGCTTGTTTGTTTGTTTGTTTGTTTGTTTTTTTTTTCTTTTTTACTATTTATTTTTTCTTTGTATCAAACAATTGGTCACTCTAGGAACGGGTCTGGTCAGTCACTCAATAGAAACCTTCACGTAACCGTCTTTCGCCAACATGCCACATTGGGGTTGATCAGTTGAAATATTCGAAAAAAGGGTGATCTATGAAGAAGTTATTTCTCTCGCCTTCTTTTGGGCAGTGATCACTATGAAAGTTTTTTTTTTAAAAAAACAGGTATGAATTCTGCCGGACACAAACTAAGGGATCAATCCAGGATGAACTTGCATTGTATATTGAACCCACATTAAAAACCCATTCGGGGGGGGGGGGATGTTGTAGATATAATAAAGAGTAAATGTTTTAATTTTCAACTTTCTACCGCCATTGGTGAGGCCTGTGTGTCTGATACAAACCTACTTGAAAACTGAAGAAACCTATTGTGACAGTTTTGGTTGACGATTTCTAATTGTATGCTCTTACCAAAATAGGAATCTCACTGTGTTTGTACAAGGATACCTTGAATAGTGCAGCTCTGATAAGTAAAGGTTTTAATGTAGTACAGGTTAAGTGTTGCTGCACAAATGGATGTATCTAAGTACAAGCTGGAAAAAAAAAAAACACATTGAATTATAAGACCTTGAACCGTACAGTTTTGAAAAGTACAGAACATTTTGAAATGAATTGACATTACTAATCAAGGTTTACCAGTCATTTAATAAATTTTTGTGTTAGTATATTTAGTTGCATTAATTTGTACAACAATACTTGAACTGTCCTGCTTTAAAACCCGCACTCATCAAGGTATACCTATACATACAATCTGGCAGCGGCCACCAATTTTCTCAAACATTTACCGGCCATGACACATCAACACAAACCTGCAGGTTATTACTTTGACCTCTGTTCGCTCTTTTGACTCGGATTCTGCCTGAAGTGCTGAGAAACTTGTCACAGCAGGAAGCAGTTGTCCGAAGGGGCTGGAGAACGATTACCCTTATTGGTCATCCAGATCTGAGGCGGCCGTGTCCAATGGATACACGTGTAGGACTTCAGTTCCATCTCCATGTTAATTAAGAATCTTTGATTTGGCCGAGACTACTCAGGCTTTTCATTTTGACCCCTGCTACCTGAGGCAAGATCCTTCATGTCCAGAGTTTTTATCTGGCTTTTATGGGCTTGAGCCTGACTGCCCATGCTTTGAGCCAAATACTTTGATAGTATGAAATCATTTCCACTTGATTTCTTAATTTTGTCACAGTGAAATTAGTATCACTATGATTGGTCAGTTAAACTTGTACTGTCCAGTCCAAATCCTTTTTCATCTCTAGCCTTCTCTCTCTTGTCATCTTTGACTTATAGGATTGTGACCAAAAGTAAGTAACCCCAGGGCAATCTCAGTGGCTTTGTGCAGCAGTTGCGTATGGTTCTTTGAATCTAGGGTGTGGTGTGTATTATGGATGCACAAAAATATTTTAGCGTCTATAAAAGGAAACAGACAGTAAAAGCATTTTTGGTACAATGTGAGGATGGTGGTCTTAATTGTAAATTTTCACACCCTCGCTCATTCGACATTACAAATAAAAGATATTAAAGAATTAATGAAAGAGAAACCAAATTTGAATATTATCAGTTGATAATAGTGTATAATCCAAATTCTGTTTTCTCTTAATTTGGATTTCTACAATTGGGACCACATTCCCTACATTGTGCCAAAAAATCTTCAATTATCCATTGCTTTTTACAGACACTAAAATATCTATCAATATATCGAGTGTAGAGGTCTCCCCAGTGGAGCTAGAGGGTTGGAAATTTACTCATCATGTCTTGGAAAAATTTCCTCCTATGTAGGTTTTCAGGGGTGGGGGGTCAATTTACAATGTAAGTTTACACTGGATTTCCCCCATATTTTTTGCCTGTTTACGCTTATTTTTTAATCCAGCCTTTTTTGTGATCAACACTCAAGAAAAGTTGAGAAAAGTAATTCGTACATTGATCACCCCATTTTTCCAATTTTTTTAATTGATCACCCTCAAGACATGCCGCCAAAAATGTTAGTCATATGACAGTTTCTATTGAGTGACTAACCAGACCTGTTTTCACATAGTATTGATTTGGTGTCTGATTTATATTGCCTTTCCTTTTATTGAATATAATTTGGTTTTGCACTGCGTAAGGTCTCTCTGCCAATCAACCCTTTAAAAAAAAATGCTGTGCTTGGTTATAAAAAAAAAATACAGTCAAGCAAACATTTCATATTAATGTTATTTCAGAAACTGTCAGGTTGATAGAATGAAAGGGTCAAGTAAATATTAAACACCATATTGAGTTCCCTACATCCAAATGGGACTTGAAATATTTCAGATTTGGGAATACATACATATACTCAAGAGTATCTGCAGTCTTACATTTTCAATAATATCTTCGAACAGATGAGAGAATTAGTAGAAAATACAGTGATTAATACAGGCAGGTCTTGCGGTGAAAATAATTAGTCTTGATTGTGACTTATCTCATCTTTCATTGTTTGTGATGTAAATACACTTTCATGTTTCTGAAGGATCACTCAAAGACAACCAAGCTTTTACTGTAACCTGAATGAGTTGAATGCATCGGGAATTGGCCACGTTTTCATTGTCTTTAGATCATAATACAGTGAAGTTAGGTGTTGAATTTTGTCATTTTGACATTTAAACGCTTTGAATTTCAGAACTTAGGGCGATACTAATCTTTACTTGATTCAAATTTTTTTAATATGAATTTGAGAGTTCATGTATTGTAAAACCTTTTTTGTTTATCTTTATCTCTAATTTTCATCCTGGTGGAATCGATCTGGTCTCATTTTATGGTACTATTCTTTATTTGGTTATATTGAGTGGTACTAGTATTTACTAGTTTACTACTAATAACTGATACTTGGATTATGTCTTTCATGGATTATACATCTTGTACACACTCTCTTTCCTCTATGTAATGATGTTATCATGTATGAACCTTAATCTAGGGTTAGATTTTATGGGTACCTTATCTTATTATTTTGTTCAATAAAGATCTGACCTTGTGAATGTTTCTTGTTTGGGGAAACTTTCAGCGTGCACAATGAATGAAAAAAAAAATGAGGAAAATAGAACGAAGAATAAAAGAGATGAAGTGAAAGTGGGGATGAAAACAGTAATGATAAAAGAATGATTGGAAATGAAAAATGAATGAAGGGAAGAAAATGAATGACTGAAAATGAAAAATGAATGAAGGGAAGAAAATGAATGATGAAAAGGAAAAAGATGAATGAAAGAAGGGAAGATGAAAGAAAGGAAGAAGATGAATGAATGAGAGAAGGGAGCAAGTTGATGTAAAATGAAAGATGAACAACTGAAAGGAAGAGATAGAGAATAAAGAGTGAATGGAAGGAAAAAGATGAAAGAATGAACAAAGAGAAGAAGAAAGCATAGGGAAGATATGAAGGAAGGGCAGAAGATGAAAGAATGAAAGAAGATAAAAGAATGGAAAAAGATGAAAGCATAGATGAAGGGAAGAAAGAGGAGGGGAAGATGAAAGGAAAGGTAAAGGGAAGAAAATGAAATAATGAATGAAGGAAGGAAAGATGAAAGAAAGTAGGGAAGGAGATGAAAGAAAGAAGGGAAGAGGATGAATGAAGAAAAGAAAATGAAATTAAAAGAAAGAAAACTAAAATTCATTGAAGTGAAAAGTGTGAATAGCTGAATGAAGGAAAATGCTGAATCTGTAAATCAAAGAAACAAATAAAGAGTCTGGTTATTCACTCAATAGAAAAATGTCATGTGACCAATGTCTTTTGGCAGCATCAATTAAAAGAAAAAAATTAAAAAAGGGTCTTATCAATGGATAAGTTACTTCTTGTCTTCTGTTAGGCATATTTTTTTTAAAAACGGACAGAAACTAAGGACCAATTTAGCATAAACTTACATTATTAATTGAATACCCTTCCATGAAAACCTATATAAGGAGAGAATATGAAAATAACAATAAAAACCAAAGCACTTTCTGTTGACAAAATGAGGAGTGACTGTTGAAATTTCCAACACTGTTGTTGATGCAACTTGTTATGCATTATACATACATAGATACAAAGCCAGCCAGACCAACTTGAAAACTGAAGAAACCTATAGTGACAGTTTTGGTTGACGGTTTCAAACAAGTAACTGAAAAAATAAAAGAAGAGAACTGTAACAGTACGAACAAAAGAAAAAATTGTGTGAGTCAGTGTGAGATAAGCTTTGGCAACTCCCCAAAGATGACAAATGTTTTTCCAGGCAATTTACGGCTGGCACCGGTTGGTATCTGCATACGTGTGTTGAGTGTCTGTATATATATATATATATGTGTGTGTATATATATACATATATATATATATATATATATATATATATATATATATATATATATATATAATGTGTGAGCGTGTGCCTCTGAAGTCTTGGAGAATCTGGGATAGTCTTCTGCGTCTGCTGCCAAGTGCCCACCCAGGCCGTTGCAATATCAGGGGGGGGGGTAATGAGATTCTTTAATCTGAACAATGTACACTGCTGGCACCATTAGTTCATCCTTTTCCGGATGCAAACCACTCGGATTCGGGACAAAGAAATCTCTTAAAATTAAGGCATTTCAATTTTTTCGAGGAATGATATCAAAGATGCGAAACCCTTTGCGTCGGCATCTTTAAACATTCCGTGTCCTCACCGAATGTCTTGTGTAGTTATTCCAGGAAGATTGTGAAGAAAAAAAGAATGGTGTCAGCCTCTCTCTTCGGAACTGTCAACATAGGTTTCTTCAGTTTTTTAGTTGGTCTGGCTGACTGGCTGGTTATGTATATCTCACACATACAGGCTGTGCGAAAGGAGCGAAAGGGCTCAAAATTAGAGCATCTACACATTGTGTCCAAAAAAAAAGTTGTTTCTCTTATTTTTTTTTCTTTTTCAAATTCCCCCCTAAAAAGTTTTTTAGCGTGGGAGGGGGGGGTTACAATGAAAGTTCATGCTAAATTAGTTAATAAGCCTGTGTCTGGCAGTGTTCACGCTTGTTACTTTTTTTTTCAACTTTGAATGTTTGCAATGTTGATAGCCCAACAAAAGGGTGAAAGACGTAACTTATTCATTGATCACCCCTCTGTCTAACATGGCAAGCCGCCAAAAGACATTGGTTATGTGATGGGCTGTATTGAGTGACTAACCGGACCTGTCTATTTACTCAAGTTATCAGAAACAGGCAACATGGATTTCCTTGAGTTTTTAAGTTGGTTTGGCTGTCTATGTATGTATGATGGGTATAGGCTGCTCTGATGGAGCTAGAGGACTGAAAATTTCAACATTTATTCCTTATGTATAGAAAGAACATGGTTTTGTTTTTGTTTTTTCTTTCAAATTCCTCCCTAAAATAAGTATCTTTTTTTAGTGGGTTGGGGGTTTACAATGAAAATTCATCCAGGGTTTTTGTCTGTCTGCATTGCTTTTTTTTCCGAAAATTCAGACTATTCCAGGTCAAGCAAAAGGTGAGAGAGATATAACCTATTCATTGAGCTCCTTTTCTTCCAGATTTTAATTGATCATCAAACATGCCATGCTGCCAATAAAACTCTGTTCATGTGACTTTTTCTATTGACTGACTAACCAGATTTGTTTTTTGTAATTTTCATTCAAGCATCACTGAAATATCATCACAATTGTACAACTAAAAAAAATATTCTGCTTCAAGAAAAAACATCTTTTTGATGATTTCTTTTTAAGAATCTTAGAAGTAATGAATGCACTTGCACTTGCTCGGATAGTGTAATGGTTTGTACATCTGCCTCACACAAACAAGGGTCTAGGTTGGATTCATGGTGATTGCGAAGAGTGTGGAAAACTCTTCATTAGGATAAATTTCCCCGTTCACTCAGTGGCTAATTGAGTACTCTTTTAGCTGTGCGATTAGGGTGGAGGCATCCCTTCAATGGAATTGCATCCTGTTCAGGAAGTGCTGGTATGAAACCCTTGAGACTTGCAAGGATTGCTAAGCTGACACGTACAACAGAAACTGGGACTTTGTCACCAGTCATCGTTCTCTGTTTGGGGTTGTCTCTCAAGACACATGATGCTTTACCTTACCTAGAATCATAGTTATGGCCACATAGCATTGGATACCTTGGTTCTTATTAGTTGAGCAATGTCAAGCCTTGTAGTACCTAGATGGGTGACCGTCTGGGAATACCAGGTGCTCTGATCAACTGGAGAGGCATCCCCTGCAGTCATGAAACACTTCTTCCCTCTGGAAGCTTTCAGCATAGCTGAGAGGGGACAATGTGGCACTTGCTCACAACACTTCCTGCCTACAATGTGTCTAGGTATAGCAGCTCTTGAACCTGCTCCAATTTAGTATATCAATCAATACAAGTACATACACTAAGTGTTATCAATTGATAAACCAGTTGAGATGTACTTATATCATATCATATCATTCATGTGTAAAGGATTGTTATTCTTTATAAATTTTCTTTTAGTACCAAATCTTTATATTCAGCTCTGCTACTTACCAAATTTGCTCTGCTAGGGAGGTATAGAGGAAGAAAAAGAAACGATTGGGGGTGATCAATGAATAAGTTACTTCTCTCACCTTTTGTTGGGCAGTGATCTCTAAAAAAGTCCGAATTTAAAAAAAACAAATTAAAATGGATGCACTTTGCTAGTTGACCCATCCCGCCCCAACCTTTTTGGGGGGGAAATTTTCAAAAAGCAGAAAAAATGTCTCTAGATATAATCAGGAGTAAATACTCAAAAATTCGGCCTTTAACTTCATTGATGCGGCCTGTATTTGTGATAGATACATAGCCAGTCAGACAAACTTGAAAACTGAAGAAACCCATTTCGATAGTTTTGGAGACAGTTTCTAATGAGAGGTGGAGGGGAAAAACCAAGAATGAAAAAGGGAAAGCCTTATGCATGGGGGAGAGGATTAGAGACATGGCCAGTGATTGACATTGGGTTTTGGGAACCAGGTATACAGCAAGGCTGTGTTTTGGGAACCAGGTGAATGGCAAGGCTGCGTTTTGGGAACCAGGTATACGGTAAGGCTGTGTTTTGGGAACCGGGTGTACAGTAAGGCTGTGTTTTGGGAACCGGGTGTACAGTAAGGCTGTGTTTTGGGAACCGGGTGAAAGGCAAAGCTGTGTTTTGGGAACCAGTTGTACGGCAAGGCTGCGTTTTGGGAACCGGGTGTAGGGCAAGGCTGTGTTTTAGGAACCGGGTGTACGGTAAGGCTGCGTTTTGGGAACCAGATATGCGACAATGCCTCCATTAGTTGACATTGAACATACTTCATCACTGGGGATTCTGGGACCCAGGGATCTTAGCTCATTGAGGAACTTCTTCCATTTGTAATAAGATTTGTCGGTAGAAATAGAGGTTGGTGAATTGCTATCCATAAAGTAGTCAGTTTGCTCAAAAATTTTATGTTGTGCAGATTTTTCTCCATCCCATCTATAGAATTTGAAATCTTTTGTGTGCACCATTAATTTCCTTTGTGCACTGGTTGCAAAACATGTGTGCGTACAAGCACAGCTTAAAGGGAACATCGCTCCTCTCAGCTACGCTTGTAGGGGCGGTGTTGGGAGGGGGGTTGAACGAAAGGTGTAATGACAAAAGAGAGTAAGGAAAAGCCTGAGAAAGATGTAGAGAAGAAATGGTTTGAAAAAGACTCACGGGGGGTGCAAATGTGATGGAAGAGGAAAGAAAATGAGAGATAAAAGAAGTGAATCAGTTTGATATTGAGGAGGGTCCTCTTGAGATAAAAAGGATACTCTGGTTGACTTTCTTCAGGTGCCCGTGATTAAAAGAGAAAAATTCAGGGAGTGACAGGTGCTAATGTTTGATCTGGAGAGGCATTAACAGTTACATTATCAAAAGAAATAAGATATGTTTTTTTTTTCTCTTTCTCTCTCGCACACACATATTATATGTATGCTATCCTACTTTAAACAGAGATCTATCATTCATATTCTGATATCCAAGTTACACAGGAAATAAACATGATATACTCAGTGTAAACAAATGTAGAATTTGTTTCTATAGAGACAGCAAGGTTTGTTTGCTAAAATGAATTATATTTACTCAGGATTGTTTGGAGCAGTGATTTTTAACTCTTAAATTCATACTAAAAACATAGAACATCATTTTCAAGGGTAATACTTCTGATTGAAATTAATATCTCAGTGAACATTTGGTGAATTTTTTTATTTAGAAAAAGTTTGATCCACAGAGCATTTCCACTATTATATTATTATTATTTTTATAATAGTCATTCAAGAGATCCATTGTTAATTACAAGCGGTTTATTGTTTGTTAAACTTAATTATATTCACTCAAGACTGTTTAGAGAAGGGTTTCCTGGCTTTTTTCCTCCGCCCTGTCAGTTATTTTTGAAAATCTATCACTGTTTCAGCTCAAATATTTCCTCCAGTTGAGAATGACTGCTGTATGTTATCTAACTTTGACCTTTAGCCAAATGAATACTTGCACCAAGTAGCTTGACTGTATATCTTCCAAAAGGAATCTTGCTTTCTTGTACGTCGTGTCTTATCTTGGCTAAGCCGTGTTATGTATTGCCTCATTTGGGCTAATCTGAGTAAATTACAAACCTCTACTCCTTATGTCTTGAAAAACTTCTTTTTTAAAAATTTTTTTTATTTTTTTAAATTTTATCTCATTTTTTTTTGTTTTTTTATATTGTTTTATTTTATTTTATTTAAAAAATTTTTTTAATTCTATTTTTTAAAATTTTATCTTTTATTTTATTTTATTTTTTATTCTATTTTATTTTTATTTCATTTTATCTTTTATTTTATTAATTTTTTTAATTTCTTTTTTTCTTTTTTCTTTTTTTTCTTTTTTTTCTTTTTATTTCTTTTTTTTATTTATCTATTTTTATTCACCCTTGATAGTTTTTTAAGTAGGGGTTCAATCTGCAATCCAACTTCATACCAAGTTGATCCCTCAGTTTGTGCCCACTTTTTTTTGTTCTATTTTGAAAATTCAGACAGAAAATTCAACGAAATGCAAGAGAAGTAATTCGATTGATATCCCTTTTCCTGAAATTTTTGATTGATCCCCTCAACACCGCATGCTGCCAAAGGATGTTGGTCATGTAACCGTTTCTTCTCATTGACAAACCAAACCCTTTCCCCACCTTTTTTTCCTCTATGGTTTTCTAAATGCAAAGTAGCATAATATTTACTGTTATGTAACCTTTGAGGGGAGCTGAGACGAGCTTACGCAACAGACAATGGAGATAAACCCTGGAAAGAAAAGGATAAAAATGATTTTAAAAAGTGAATGAAATTTGATAATCGAGACTCGAGAGTAAATGACACTGAATAATTTCAAGAAACACTGATTTAGGAGTTTGTAACAAGTAACTAAGACTCAGTTACCTTTTGATTAGTTTATACGATCATTCCACGTTATAAGCGAGCCGCGATCATTTAAATCATTTTGGAGCTGCATTAATATATTGGGATCCACCATCCAACCCCTTATAACTTTGCTATATCGAACCGCATTATAACATGAGAAGCTGATGGTACTAATCCTGAACTCTCTGATTGGCCTGGCTGCGAGCAACCAGAAATGAATGAATCATTAAATCTATCCATATAAAAGACATATGCAAATTGGTGTGTTTAATTGTATGGTTGTATGTTAGTTTTTATCCGATTCCTGTTATAACCTAAAAATCATAATGGTCAGTGTGAAATAGATTAACATAGCCTTTAAAATCAATGGAAGAATCGTAATAAAATAAGATAGGCTGTTGTAACATGACAATGAATGATATGCCACAGAATCGTTAGATATTTGAAACTAAAATGAAAGAAAAAATGTGTGTGAGTTTATTCTATAATGAAATGAGTTACATTTCTAATAGCATAAGTTTCTTCCTGCGGATTCTTTTTTCATACTGCACAATATCTGTGGTGTTTTTTCTTATGTAACATTTTGTTTTAAGACTTTTTCCGATCGCCTTTTAAAACAGCTCGAGTTGGGTTGAGACTAAAGAAAAACTTGAAATCTGGATACTTGAATTATTAAAAATAAATTACCTTATAAGTTAGCTTTAGGCTCCTTAATGCCTATCTACGCATAAATAAACCCATCATTTTTGACAGGTTTATGCTAGTTTATTAATAATTAATGAGTAAGGATACAATTTCATTTCATTTTTCTTCTGCTTCTTTGATAAAGTTCACTCGATGCTTTGGGCAAGAATCAATAATTTTTTCCTTGGCGGACAAGAAGTAAATAAAAAGTTAGTTTCTTTGAAGATGATTACTTTCAACCAAACATCTTTCATTTTTCCGTCTTCTTTTTAGCAGCCTCGATTTTTTTTCTTTTAATTAATTCAGTTCATTAATTATTTTCTTTGAAATTCGGTGCATTTTTATTCATTAAGAATTCTGTGTTTGCGTCTGATGTGGAGACTCAAATAGTGTTAGGCTCACAGGCGAGAGATATGAACATGGGGAAAGTTCAGAAGGATGGAGAAAAAAACTAGATACAAGATAATAGAAAAGAAATGATATTCATGATATTATTATCATCATCATTAATCTTATTAGTATTGTATTATATTATAATCATAATAACCTGCCCTCACAGTCAATAATTGAACAACCGTAGCGTCAAAATTTGAAGTTATGTAAAAAAAATTCTAG
This sequence comes from Thysanoteuthis rhombus, assembly GCA_963457665.1. Classification (NCBI taxonomy): domain Eukaryota; kingdom Metazoa; phylum Mollusca; class Cephalopoda; order Oegopsida; family Thysanoteuthidae; genus Thysanoteuthis; species Thysanoteuthis major. The sequence goes on from OY735241.1 coordinate 3,222,768, forward strand.
TGAGAAATAAACATGGTCAGAATAGATTCTATTCATGACATTGTTGGTTTATTTAGCCGGAAAACATCTGAAATAGAATAAGAATCATCTAGATTTTTGAGAATGCAGGTGTCATTAATAACCTCATTAAAATGAGGCCCTCCCAAAAGGTCAAAGAAAGCATTTTTTTCCCAAAAAATCCATTATTAGGTGTCTAATGGAGTACTGATACCAATTTTCAGGTCTGTAGATAGAATGATATGGCCAGGAGCTCTGGAACAAACAAACAAAATAAGGTCAAAAAATGTATGCCCCCGCCCCCCCCGCCCCCCCAAAAGATTTCTGGACGGGTTGTGTGGAGTGGAGAGTTGAGGCCAATTTTAAAGTTCATAGACAAAACGGTATGGCCAGGAGCGCTGGAGCAAAAAACCCCACATAAACAAATGCTCATTGAGATCCTAAAAAGCACTTTTTGGAGAAAAAAAAAAAATTTCCAGGTGGTGTCTAGGGTAGTACTCACACAAATTTTTCAAGTTTGTGGCTCCAAAAATATGACCAGAAGAGCAAGGAGAGACACAGATGATTGTGCAAAGAAGGAAGAATCTGTAGCCCACTTGGCTGATTGATCGGGTTGGTCAATTGCAGTGAATCAATTTAGTATTTATTTCAACCTCATTTCAAGAATAGAAATATTGAAGAACAGGGACTCAAGTTCAGAAAATACTTTTTAGAGTGCATTCGACTTCCAATTTTTCAACTTATGATCTCCTTTACAGTCAGGGACTATTTGTAATTCAAGACTGCATCTGCCATGAAAATCAGTCCCTGGAAATGTCTTACGTACACGGAACGTGTCTAACTACTTTTTAATCTTTGGTTATTGTCAGATTTTTTGTGCAGATCAGGAGTTGACCACAAATATGGCTTGTTCTTCTGTTAAAACAAACATTCCCTATAAAAATAGTGGCTTATTGGCATGATAAAGTCAGCTGTGATTATTCTAAGTATCCCTTTTCCATTAAAACAAGCAAAGCAAATACACTTCTGTGCCCACAGCTGATGACAGCTTCTGCTCATATCTGGGGTGGATAGAGGGTACTTGCCATCAACAAGATTTATACCCTCAACTTCTCCTTAAAATAAAGTACTGCTAACATCATCATTCCGGGATATCCCAAAGCAAACTTTGTCTCTGGATTCAAACTCCTTTTCCTTCTTCTCCTCTAAATTGTCAACACTCGGCTCCAATTTCCACCCTCTTCTTTGAGTGGTTCTCTTTGATGTATCAGAAACAATGCAGGATTTGAAAACTCGCAGACACAGCTGCTGTAGAATTGAACTATTTGTTTGTTTTGCAGTGGTTACTTTCAATAAACAGTGAACAGCCTTCAAGATTCACTCAATCGGTCTTTTACACGAAGAAGCGTACGAAAACAGGGATGCCAAATCAACTATTTTTGGCAAGATATAACCGATTTTTTTCTCCTGTTTAGTCTATTAAAATCTGTGACAACTGACTGCCAAAAATTTGGCCATTAAAAAACAAACAATTTGCTGATTTAATTTTATTTTATAGATAACTCAAAACTTATTTAATATCTTTATCCATTAAATTAGTTGAAAATTAAAAAGAAATTGGCTTTTTTTTTTTTCACCTCAGTCAAAGCAAATTAAACTACATAGGAAAAATATTGTTTACATGAATTTCATTTATTTTTTTTTTCTTACTTGATATTGATAAATTGAATTTGAACCAAAACTTTTGCTTTGAGAATGTTTCTCGAGTCAAATACAACAAATTTTCTTATAGAAATCCACTACAAATTTACTGAGTTTGATAAAAGTAAATGCACAATTTCTATAACTTATTTATTGTGGAGTCTTGGTATATAATAATATTATTTGAAAATTAGACTTTAAATGTGTTTATAACATTCTTAGCCATAATGTTAGCTGAAAGCAGAAAAGATCTAGCCAATTCTAGCCATTTTTTATGGAAGTTTTAGCCAAAAAAAAAAATCGAATTAGAGTTGGCAATGCTATAGATAGACCAACTGACTTTTCGGAATCTATCAAGGAAGCCCAAAAGACACCTGAGGATAGTGTTGGCAATTTAGCGTGAAAAGCTCTAAATTGAGTGCTTTTCTTGTTTTTTGCAGTGCAAAAATTCAACGGGAGGACTATCAATAGCCCTTTTTTAAACAATTTTTGCCCATTTTTAGCTATTTTCCAGTTCTTAGCTATTGAAAATGGCCAGAAAATGGCTAACAGTTTTTTATTTTTTGACATTTTTTTGAAGCTTTTTTGAGGTTGATTTAGCACGGAAAAATTTTTTGAGTTGGCAGCACTGCCTGGAGAAAATCAGTCCAGACTGAAGCAGAGGTGGCATGACTTGGATGGGCCCAGCTGAGGGCAGTTGCCAAGAAATAGGTTGTGGCCCAATGCTCTATGAAGGAGTTCATAAGAATTAACTACAACAGTCAGTTTTTGATAATATCTACTTATCTATCTATTCCTCTCTTTTCTTGTCTATTTATTCATTGACCTGAATCAGTTTTTAAATCTATTCTGCTCTCTACAGAAGCTTTCTTCTTCTCTGTTCCTTTACTTACTTGTTTATTAGAAACTGTCAAAATTTCTTCAGTTTTTAAGCTGGTCCTGATGGCTAGCTATGTATCACGCATACAGACCAAACTAATGGAGCTAAAAGCCTTAAAATTTGAACATTTAATCCTTACTAAACCTGAGGCCTGTGTGCCTGATTTGGCCCACAGCAACATATTTTAAGGCCCAAGCGAATCCAAGCATTTATTCAAGATCTTGTCATTTTTCTCAGAAAGTAAATTTCATAATTCATATTGTAAAATGTTATTGTTTTAGATTAAAGAATCAATAAATTAATAATTTTTATTTTTAACTAACTTATGAATTACAATTAAGTATGCTTTCTGTAATACGATCTATATTTTTCAAGTGAATGTTCGGGCTGAAAAAAAAATGAAAAATGTCCTGTGTTGCCCCCTTAGATCAAGAAGATTGATGTCTTGATAAAACGATTTTTTGTTTTTTCAAAATTTTGCCTCTAAATCCCTTTTTTAGAGAGAGGTTGTTTGCAATGGGATTCATGCCTTTCCCAAGATCACAAACTGTCTCCGCCAGAGCTGGAACTTGGTTCAATGATTCCATTTTCCATGCTGCCAACAGTTATGCCACTTGCACCTCTTTATCTCCTTAGAAATTACACATTTTATTGTCCCAAATTATCTTCCTCCTTGTTGAAAATCTCTCTGCTTTCTACCTGACAATTTTTACTTGATAGTTAGTAGATTATGAAAAAAATGGGTTAAGATTCATTTTAGTCAAGTCTTGTTCATCATCAGCCTTTTTAGTGTCCGCCATTGAACGCGGACTTTCCCCAGGATTCGCCAGACCTCTCTATCATAGGTGTTACAGAGCTAATACTTTCTGAACTTGTCTAGTTAGTCATGCCATCTTATATTTTGCCGGCCACAGTTTCCCATATGATCTTTGGGGATCCAAGTTGTGAATTGTGATGTCCAGTGGTTGTCTGCTATTCTTGCTACATGACCAGCCCATTGCCACTTGGGTTTTTTTTTAATGGAGTCCTACTAATATGCTGTGCTGTTTTGTGACCTCTCCATCTGAGTTTGAGCATGGGTCTCTCATGTGCACGTTGCATGGTTCTCATGGTCGATCTTTTGGTTCGGTTCCTTGTTTCAGATCCATAGGTGACTATCGGTAGGATGCATTGGTTGTGGACCTTTCTTTTTAAAACTAATAGGATTTTCTTGTTCTTGAAGGTTATGCTTCCTATACCAAAAGCCTGCCATCCTGGAGTTATCCTTTTCTTGATTTGTTTTTCTTTCAAGGGTTTCATGGAGGTTCGTTGTCCTAAATGCACTGGTCTACCTTTTCAATTTGGATTTTTGTGTCTTTGTCCTCAACTTGTTTGTTGTACATGACATTTGTTTTACTGAAGTTCATATGAAATCCATCTTTCTTGCTCCCTTCATTCTGTGAGTCTAGCATTACTTGGAGATTGTGCGGCCAATCTAAGGTACATGCCCTTAATTTATAACCCAGTTTATGAGGTTTTGAATGACATGGTCAAATTAAGGAAAGTTACATTGTGCACGACGAGATAACTTAACCAATGTTGCCAGTTTGAATGTTTGTTTTTTTTTTGGTTTGTTTGATTTGTGAGTCCCGGTTGAAAATATTCAGATATTTTCAACATTTTCTAATATTTACAGTCCAGTGTTGCTGATTTAAATGTTTTTCATGTTTTTTAAAAAAATTTTGAATTTTTGAGTGACTCCCAGAATTGAACGGAAAAATTGAAAAAAACACATCTGAAGTTGATATTCACCATACATATTGGTCAGCACACCAAGCGTTGCATTGTCAAGTTTAAACTTGTTTGGATCAGCGATTTTCGAGAATTCTAATGGAGAATTACAGATATTTCATCTAGAATTATGGATCTAAATTTAGATATATAAAATATCCAAATTCACAATTAATCTATATTTGAATATAAGATATCCTAATTGGCAATAGATCTAGATTTAGGTATAAAAAGTCCAAATTGGCAATAAATCTAGATTTAGATGTAAAATATCCAAATTGGCAACACTTAGAAGAAGTATCTGAAATACTTCGAAGCCGTAATTTCAAATGACAGACGGAAATTTATTTTACATGACTATATTGGCAGGCTGCTCCAGACCCCACATAAAGTCCAGTCCTTTTCTAACATGCATTTTTGGAATGGGCAGTGCCCTGGTTATTTTAATTAAAATTTAGTTTGTTGTAATTTTTGCCTAGGTAATTCCATTATCAGCATTTTAGAGTTAATGCTTATTCTAAACCAGTGTTTCCCAACGGGAGTCAATGCCCCCCCCCCTCCAAGGGGGTGCTGAGAGCTTTGAGGGGAGTGGCGGCACTTTTTATTCTTGCCAGGTAACTATAGAATCATTAACTTCAAAACTATTGATCCGAATGTGTGGGAAAATTACTCAGACAGCAAGAAAAATACATTTTTCATATCCTTTCTCGAGGGAAAGAGTGAAAACATTGGATGAAAAAAAGATAGAAAAGAATTATTTATTTCATTAGTGAGTGGCAGGAATAAAAATTATTGCCTGTTAGGTGGGTGGTGAGCAAAATTACCTCACAGGGTGCTGTGGAAGGCTGTTGGGCAAGAAGCAAGTATCATGATTTCATTATTTCAATAGAATTTATACAAATGGTATAATTATCCTGAATAAGAGAAAGTACATTAGAAGCTGTCAACCAAAACTGTCACCATAGTTTTCAAGTGAGTCTGGCTGGCTATATATATATATATATATATATATATATACATAATATGTCATCCACAGACAGCTGTTTCGATGTATTACATCTCTTCAGTGTGGCTATAGACTTTCCATTATCCCATCCAGTACTACGAGGCAGAATTGAAACCTTAACTTCAGACCCGTAGGCCGATATATATAATATCATGCTTACAGGCAGTACTGAAGCTAGAGGGCTGTAAATTTGAATATTTATTCCTTATATCTAGAAAAGCGTTTTTGTTTTTCAAAAAAAGTGCTCTTTTGGGTCTCTATGGCCATATTCGACCAATAATGCCCAAATCTTATGCTGGCATTTTGTTTTTTTTTAGATGATTAGTTCTGGTACATGCGCAGGCTATGGTGATTCATTTATGAAAAGCACACATATTCTTTTCCATTTATGACTTTACCAAAAAGACTCTCTTTAATTTTTCAATTAGTTATCACCCATTAAAAAAATTAATGAATATATTTGAATTTTTTAGAAAAAAACTGAATACTAGACTTTGATGTATATAAGTTTTCTGTTCTCTACTATCAAAGAGTCTCACTGAGAAAAGTGAAGTATCTGTTCCGTTTCCTGTTAAGTGTTATAGACAGTTAGAGAATTCAGCTTGTTCATTGCAGACAACTGAATGCAGATTACACTAAGTTTAACAGAAATTGGCCTTTATTGAGGACCTATGGAGTCATCCTTTGGCCCTTAACTAAATTACTCAGCCTAGTCGCAGGGAAGCAGTTCGCTTCAGGGTGGCGCTGTCCCATTGCACTAAAAGGGACAGGTCAGGCTCGTCCTGACGCTTTCACGACTTCAGTTGCAGAGACTGGAGCTATTTTTTACTGGGTTCTACACTCCATCTCATGTTAAAAACGACCTTGTGTCACATCTTTTCCTCGTGGGGGTTAAGGTAAATAGAATCTTTTGGCTAAGATCAAAGTGTAGTATCCATTCTTTGACTTCCTCTGGCTTAGAAGTTGTCCGGGGTTGTCCCCCTGGATTCACTGACCAGCTTGCTCTGGCTTATCCTGAGAGCATCAACAGAATGTCCTGTGAAAAAAGTCAAGCCTGCTCTAATGACTTATGGACAGGAAGAGAGTTCAGTCATAGCTTGTTTGATACAAACTATTCCAAGTTTAGCAGAAATAGGCATTTATTGAGGATTTATGGACTATAAAAACTCCACAAAACTTTTTATTTTTCCAATTATTTTTTTTTCATCTGAAAATTCCTGAATAGGATTTTAGTGGGGGTTCAGTTTGCTATGAAATTTTATGCTAAATTGATCCCTTACCTTGTGTCCGGCAGCATTGGAAGTTGAAAAATTCTGATTTTTTTTTTTAGTGATAACTCACTAAACAAAGAAGTAACTTATTCATTGATCACCCTTTTTTTTTAATTCTAAAAATTGATTGCCCCCAACGCAGCTCTCTACCAAAAGCCATTGAGTGACTGACCACACCTGTTCAATTGATTCTTGAAAATACCACTGACAAACCCAATTATGATGATGAACAGTCTTTTAAACAGGTTTGAGGGACTAGGTATACGGTAAGGCTGTATTTAGGATTTACGCTCGGGAATCACAGTGGGATCAATCAAAGATGAGTCAAGTAAACCCATGCAACTGCGGGTTTCTGGGGTACTGTAAGCCCCCGTAAGTAATTTTTGAAAGAATAAGACCAATTTCAGATCAGTTTTGAGTCGTACAAAAACCTGGAGAATTGACAAGTTGAGGGTACACAAAAACCCCTGGAAAATTGAAAAATAGGTATACACTGTATTCCCGCATAACACTCTATCGACGATGAGACCAAGAAAAGGAAATATTCGTCATAATGATAACATCAGGAGATTTGACTGACACCTAGCCAGGGGAGGGGTGGTGATGTACTACAAATACAAAGCATAGTGTCTCCAAATTAGTCATGTTGTCATGGTACGGCTCACCATCAGTCAACTTCCTCTACCTGGGGCTGCCAGATAACTACACACGAGGAAACCTTTCGCGGACTCTGCCTGGAGCAACCAACTCTGTGACATGCCTCCTCATGCTCTCCTTCCTTTGTGTCCCGGACCGACCAACGCTGCGACCACTAACTACCTACCCCCCTCTCTCCCATACTAAGCCGAATAGTTAAGGGCATAACAGGAATTAGCACTGGACACACCAGTCCAGGAAATTAAATCTCAATCGTTACTGTGCAAAGAAAGAGTTAATAAAGAGAATGTCCAGCCACATTAGGGTCGGAGGGATGGTTCGGTCTTCACTGACCGCTGAGCAAACAGAGAGGAGCAAATGTAGCTGTGTGATTTGAAAACCTTGTATTGTAACGTGTGACTAAATTTGCTTTGTACCATGCGTGAATAAAAACTAAATTGAAAAGAAAAAACTAAGTACTAGTGTTCAATAAGGCAAAAATTATCTCCGCCATGTCCTGTTACGGTCATACTGAACATGTTAAAAAATATAGGTAGTTATTTATAACAGGACCCACATTATATACATATATGTAAATATATATATATATATATATATATATATATATATGCATGTTATGTGATTCTTGCTGCAACTCCATTTTCCTTAATTGTTTATTCTATTTATGCTGTCTGGGCTAAGTGACTCATTCCCTGTGTAATAATGGGAAGTTATTTCAAATTAAACAACGCATGCATATATATATATATATATATATATATATATATATATATATATATATATATATATATATATATATATGATCTAGAAAGCTTTACAGCTTTAAGCATGAAACACATTAAAAAAACACTTTCGAAATTTTTTGTGTCACTTTGGTCACTTATTTTCCAATATCTGTCAATGTAATTTATGTAATTTTCTTCAGTGTTTTTTTCTGTTAATGTTTTACACACGCTTTGTTATGGTACTATTTGTATATTTTCTCTTGTTGGGATCATCAGTTGTTTACCATGTAACAGTTACCGGGATTTAAAAACAAAAGTTATCAACATAGCTACCCTGCAGTGCTGGTCAATCCACTTTCAACTATGATTTTAATACATAGCTTATTTCATATAGGGTATTATCATAATGTATTGTATATGGATATTATTTTATACTATATAATGCATGGTTTCAACATGATATAATGCAATTTATAATCATTCTTTCAGTTCTTTTATCCATTTCTTAATGATATAATTATCGCATTGAAAGAAACAAATCGAGCAGATATAGACTGTGAATAAACAAAAATGAAAATATTGAGTTGAAACAGTTTTTTGGGCCTTCGCATTACCGCTGGCTCTTTAGCTCAGTGGTAAGAGTAACGCTATGTTGAAGCGGCTACCCTATCCATTGCTGGTTCGATTCCTGCAGCAGCCCCCCCCCCTTTCTTGATTGCTCATTACATTTACACTGTCTAGGGCAAATGATACATTCATCAACTTATAACGGGCGATCATTTCAAATGAAAGTTTCAATATGATTTAAAGCAATTTATAATCATTCTGTTAGATCTAATATCCATTTTTTGATAACATAATTGTCGTGTTGAAAGAAATGACTTGAGCAGATATAGACTGAATAAGATGAGAATTTGGAGCTAAAACAATAATTTGGGCTTTCTTATAACCAGTGACTGTTTAGCTCAATGGTAAGAGCAATATATATATATATATATATATATATATATATATATATTGTATAATTTTTAGTACTATTTTTCAGCAATTTTTAGCTATTTCCTTTAATTCTATTAAGGTGGATATAGCCACTTTTAGTTATTAAAATGGCCACAAAAGGCTAACAATGTTTTGTTGGCACGTTTCAGCAATTTTTGACACTTTTTTCTCAGTTGGCAACACTAGGATCAGTTACCAGCGGTGTATAACATTAACAGTTCATAATTCATTTTTGATTGCTATTCAGAATCCCCTTTGTTCTCTTCATTTTCAAATTGCCTGACGGAAATAGTTTCTGTAGAAGAAATGCCTATTGTAAGACTTTGATTGATGTCTTGGATAAGTCCTTGCGACCTGAACATGAAACCAATTTTAGCTTAGGACCAATGATATAAATCTGACTAATACAATCATCCCTACTATAAGCCTTACAGGTAGATTCTTGTTCCGAATTGTATTATAGGGTTGATTTCAATCTTTTATAGCACTAATTATTTCCGAGGGTTTTTCCTTCCCAATATTTCATCTCTGTCTCTCTCTAATACCATAGAATTCCAAATAAAAGCTGAGCCACTCCGCTTTCAACCTTGCCTTAAGTCCAGTTTCTCTATGTAAGAGATGAATGGGAGAAAATGCCTTTATACATTATTCTTAACTCTTAAAACCATAAACTGATTGAAACCACTTTTAATTGACTCTTCAATGAATAGCATAAGAAATAGTGGAAATCTTTGGTGAATTGAATTCTAAGGAAAAAAAAAAATGGTTTCCACAGCATATATTTTTGCTTCTGTAGCCAATTTTTGAGAAATATTATGTGATATTTACATAAAAAAATCAAAATGTGTCCATTGTGCCAGTTTTATTTTTTGGGCAGAGTCCTTTCCACTCCCAGTGTTGGTAGAATTGAGTAGAATTGAAAATTTGAAACTTTGAATTTCAGGACTTCTTTTTAACCATCACTGTATATGTGTATATCTTTCTCTTTCTGTCTGTCCGTCCATCTGTCCTCGTAGTCTGTACCCACTCAGCGGCTGCTACACTCCATTCCATGGCTGTATTGTTGACTTTGTGCTTTGGCACTCTCGGATCGCATATATCCATTTCTCAATACATAACTGTCGTGTTGAAAGAGACGATTAGACTGGGAATAAGAGATGAGAATTTGGTCTGAAAGCAGTTATTTGGGCCTTTGTATTACCAGCAGCTGTTTAGCTCAATGGTAAGAGCATCGCTACGTTTGAAGCAGCTAACTTATTGCTTGCAGGTTCGATTCCAGCAGCTGCCCCCATTTTCTTTACTTGTTTATCCTATTTACGTTGTCTAGGGCAAGTGATATATTTACGTGTATTGACGGGATATCATCTCAAATAAGTTTCTATATGATATAATGCAATTTATAATCATTCTGTCTGATCACATATATCCATTTAATATATATATATATATATATATATATATATATATCAAAGAACAAATCAGTAATTCAATATCTGATGTGTGATGGGTTTATTCCATAAAGAGCTTGATACATTAAGTTAAGTACACACGAGGAAACCTTGTGCGGACTCTGCCTGGAGCAACCAAATCTGTGACATGCCTCCTCATGCTCTCCTTCCTTTGTGTCCCGGACCGACCAACGCTCCAGCCACTAACTACCTAAGTTGAGCTTTAAACACTATTTCACCATATGTTCTAAAAAATTTTTCTCTCAGTCTAAAGGGGTTCTGTGAGTTTCCAAGACATAAATGTAATGTAGTGACCCCCCTGCTCCCCGAGGGAGGGAATAGGCTAAAGCATCGAATGATAGATAGGGCAACGAAGAGAAAATGAAGTTCTAATCGATTAAGTAACAAAAAAAGTAATTGAATTGAAAGAATATCGTGGGCGTATAGTTGAAAATTTTACTGTGAAAAATAAAAACGTAGAAGTAGAAACAAATGATATTGTTTAGTTTGAATTTTCTTTCAGATCAAGAAAATGTAGGTGCTAAGTATAAACAGTTTTAGATTGGAATTTTGAAATTGAAATAGAAAGTAAACAATTTGTGGATGATGTGATTTGGTTTACTTCGTCAGGAAGGTCATGCAGGGAGTCACATGACCTGATGCCATGTAAGGATTAATGATGTAATATTGAAAAATTCACATCTTACTAAAATCAGATAGGTATGAATAGGATAGAAATAAAACTTATAGGAGTCTTATAGGGGGTGTGCTGCTAAAGGTTTTGCTTGCCTCCCTCTCTGCTGGGGGTGCTGCTGCCTCAAAGAACCAGACTCTCTAGTAGTAAGCTAATTGTAATCATGTAGCAGAAATACAACTTTGACTACCAATTTGGAAATTGTTTGATTGACTACAATAACAGTAACATGAGCTGGGCCAGTGAACATTTGATGGGCAGTTCATGAGAAATGATCTCCTGACTCTTTAAAATTAGCAATCTATCTGCAGTGCACTGTAAAATGGCAAATGAATAAATCTGCTATTAACTTGATATGATTACGCTTATTCTTCTTGATAAAATCTGCTTTGAAAAGACTTTCCTTCACAGGTCCCTAAAAATTCTCATGAATGGTCTAGAAACGCTTGAACAATTGACACTATTAGATACTGTCAAACAAAACTATCAATATAGGTTTCTTCAGTTTTCAAGTTGGTCTTGCTGGCTATGCATGCATCACCATCATGGAACTACACTCTCTGTTTACTTATCATTATCATAATTATTGTTATCATAACTATGTCTAGAAAAAAAAGTTGAGTTTTCTTATTCTAAAAAAAAAATTTTTTTAATTTCCCACGAAAATTGGTTTTTAGTGGCGGTGGGGGTCAGTTTGCTATGTAAGTTTATGATAAATTAGTTTAATTTGGATAGCCTATGCCTGGCTGTGTTTGCTCTTGTTTTTCAGGAATTCATACTTTTTAGTAATCCAACAAAAAGTGTGAAAAGTAACTTGACTTTTTGATGACCCCGTTTTCCAATTTTTTTAATTGATCACTCCCAACATGACATACTGCTGAAGACGTTAGTCACATGTCAATTTCTATTGAATGAACATAAGATTGGTTACTGAAAGTTGTTATATTGAGTAGAATGAAGAGAGGACTGCCTATGTGGGATTGAACCTTTCACTTTTTAGTGATGCTTTGTTGAATTAACTCTTAAATTTATATGAGAAAATTGAATGTTAAATAAAGGGAAATAGCATGATCAGGGATGAAAGTTTAACAGGACCTAAAATAATGAATTAGAAAAATGCAACGAATGAAAAATAAGAGTTGAAAAATATTGGTACCTTGTATAAATGAAACACTATAGCCTATGTGTGTATCAGAATTTATCATCTAAAAAATGGATCTTTTGTATAAAAAGAAAAAAACAATTACTGATGTAAGATTTGGGCATTGTTTGTCCTAAATGACTGCAAAGATTTCAAAAAGTACTTTATAAAAAAACAAAACATTTTTAGATGGTGCGAAGCGGTGTACTCGTGCAAATTTTCAATCTTTTAGCCCCCCAAATCTGACCATTTACACCTAGAGACATATACACACGCGTGCATGGGAGTAAGAGAGAAGAATCTGTAGCCTACATGGCTGGTTGGTTGGCTGGGTGGCCGGTCGGTCGGTCGGGTCATTTGTAGGGCTACGGTGATTTGACGAGGACGGAAAAAAAGAAAAATGAAAGAAGATAGTAAGAATAGAGAGAAAAAAAAGATTAAGTCATCAGAAAGTGTGAAAGTAAGCAAAGGTGTTTTTACATATTTCGTTACAAGGATCGTGTAAATATTTATATAATACAGGCTCTCCATTTGTTTTGCTGTATTTTCCATCATCTGTGTAAGGAGATACGCCTTGTGATTTTCAATGTAGACTCTTCTTCCAACTAATGGTGTAGCGTGTGATGGAAGGGAGGTGAGACACAGATATCGTAGTTTATAATTTATGTGTTAAGAAATGACCCATTATATCTTAGCCTCCTTCTTTCGGAAGTTTTTTGTCGATATCTTTTCACAGTGTTATCGTTACACGATCTTCTTTCCAGCATATTCTTTGAGATAAAAAGTTTGTTGCAATGAAAAACTTATTAGATTACGTGTATCTTTTCACTACATCTGTTCTATAGAATTACATTTACAACGAGTGCAATAAATGATACATAGCAAAAAGTTGGCTACCTTTGCTAAGAATCACCATGTAGCTCTTTTATTTTGGCGTTTTTAAGTGGCTAAAAGTAGCTAGATTCATTAAAGAAAAAAGAATTTTGCTGTAGGGTTGACTTAATTTCCAGGTAACTGTAGATTTCATTTTCTCTCTATTAACGTTTATTTTTAATTATAAAAGTTACCAATAAAATTTTCTAGGGGTCGCATTTATAATGGACATTTGAGAATTATCCAAATTATTTAATTCTAACAAAATATTTTAATACGGTGATACTTCAAATTTCTTTCCAGAAACTTATTAGATTACATATATCTTCTAAAGTTATTAATTGCAAAAAGTTGACTATCTTTGCAAAGACGTATCATGTAGCCGTTTTGATAAGGGCCATTTTAAAGGCTAAAAGTGGCTAGATTTATAAAACAATTGCTAATTAGATAGTTATAATTGCCAGGTAATTCTAGATTTAATTTCCTCTGTGTTAACTTTCATTTTGAATTTTAAAAGTTACCAATAAAATTATCAAGGGGTTACATTTATAATGGGCTTGTATAATTTTTAAAAAACTTATCTAATTAAAATAAAGCATTCAAATGCACTGAACCTTCGAATTTCTTCAATACACGGATTATTACACTAAATATAGTCGTCTTTTAGCCATTCAAAATCTCCCAAATCAAAATGGCTACATTATAAGTCTTTACGAAGATAGCCGAAGTTTTTAATATTGTACTTTTCTCCTCCAGTTCAAAAGAGGTGATGCACTCTCATGCAGTATTCTGATCTCGGAACATTATCTATAGATGTGTATTTTTTCGGTTAATCAAAGAGTGTTTATCAGATCTTTCTTCAAAGTCAGAACGAGTCGTTATGAAAGAGTAATGCAAAGTACTTCACTGAAAAAGATATTAAGAAAAAGAAAATCATCAAAAAAAATTATATACTGTTATACAGTTAAATCTAAGTATAGGATGAAATCTAATTTGGTAGCTTCAAGTTTGAATCATGATACGTTAAGTAAATTGAAAAGTTTGCAGTCTAGATTTAGGTGCAACGAATTTTTGTCTTTGGATTTGATTGTAACAAATTTTAACCATTGACGAAATCCGAGCACTTCTGGTTACGTTTTGGGGGCTACAACCATGAAAATCTGCACGAGCACACCACTAGGCACCATCTAAAAACGTTTTTTTTTTTATCTTGATGTTCATGTGTTATGGGCTTGTTTGACTGTTCCAATGCTCCTGGCCATACCATCTTGTCTGCAAAGTTTAAAATTTAAAGTCACAGTACTCCACTCCACGCACCCCTCCCTAAAGATTTAAAAAAAAAAAATTTTTGGAAAAATGCTTTTGGGTGCCTTAATTTGTTCGTTCTTTCCAGCCCTCCGGGCCATATAGTTTTATCTACAGACTTGAAAATTGGTATCACTCCACTAAATCCCTAGTGAATTTTTTAAATTTTTTTAAAGATGATATTTCATCAGAGTGGAGTTTGACCCTGAAGCAGCCAGTCTTGTTAGTTTTTTTTGTTTTGTTTTGTTTTGTTTTTTTGCTTTTGTTTTACCATATTATTCTCTTTCTTTGTTTCTACTCATCCAATCAGTATTTCCCTCCTCCCAAATAGATATTGATGCTCTGCCATGCCATGGGCACCCGGTGGGGGTGCAAAAAGGGCATTCTCTTCCCCAACCCCCGAGTCTTTTCACCAAGGCCCCAGAAGGTTTGAAAGTTGGAACCTTACAGAAGCCAGGGATCGGGGTGGGGTCGGGGTCACTATGAAGTGACAGCTCGGGACAGGTCACACCTTAGGCGCTCCCTAGTCCCTTACCTGACAATCAACATCCGGAACATGTTCTTCCCCCCCCTCCTTGAAAAGTGGCAGGGACACGCCCACGTGTCCAGCCGACAACTCCATGTCTGCTGATCCCTCTCCAGATATGATGCAGTATGATGACATGTTATCTTGGGTCGGCTGGGGTGGGCGGGTGTCTGGCAAACTTTGCCCCACCCCATCCCCGCTCCCAGTGCCAGCAAGAAGGGGTAAGGGTTGCCGTTGTTTGTGGTGTTAGTAGAGGGTCCCCACCCTGAAGGACAGCCGACATGTCATTCTGTGACTACCTGAGTTTGGAAAAGATGGCATGCAATGGTCTTGCTCTGATTTGAAACTTGAGATGAAAATAGATTATATGATGGCACTTGATAATGGTAGGGTCAGTCCAGCTGGTTCTCTAGGATGTGACAGGAGGGTTATCTTTCATCAGTCGTGAAAAACATCATTATTAATAATAATGATGATGATGATGATGATGATAATAATAATAATAATAATAATGCACACCAAGAAAATTCCAGGAAATCCATCTTTATCTGACATACAGAAGATCATGCTGATGAGCTCTGCTCATTCACTGGGAACTACTCTCTCAATCCAATAGTCCACTGCCTCAGCCATATATTCAACTTATATTAAACTCTTTCTATATTTTTCTTTTCTTGAATTTTGTACTTATTTAAGTGACTGCGCAAGCTCAACCTTCAAAAATTAGAAGATCCCATTAATCATAAAAAGAAGGGTATATAACCAATGCATCTTCTCAATAGTCACTTACGGAGCTGAAACATGGAACCTAACCAAGAAGACAGACCCGTAAATTGAGAACCATGCAACGTGCACATGAAAGAAGCATGCTGGGTCTCACATGGAGAGACCACAAGACAGCACAGTACATCTGGGAAGAGACAAGAGTCAGGGACATCATAGAATCCGGTAAAAATCTCAAATGGCAGTGGGCTGGCCATGTTGCAAGAATGGCGGACAACTGATGGACATCGCGACTCACGACATGGATCCCCTGTGATCACATGTGCAACCAAGGCTGGCAGAATATTAGATGGAGGGACGAGCTAGACAAATTCAGAAAGTACTGGCTCCGTGATGCCCGCGATAGAGAAGTGTGACGAATCCTGGGGAAGGTCAATGTCCAACGATGGACGCTGAAAGACTGATAATGGTGATAATCATGTTTTAATTATAAGTGCATATCTGTTCCCAATGTATGGAAGGTAAACGAAAAATCATTTTTTTTTAAAAATTTTTTTGAATTGCTCAATAACTTCCTAAGAAAAACCTTCATTTACCCTTGGTTTCAAGTAAGTCTTAGTAAATGACTGTATCAAACATAAGAATTTTAAAAAAAAGTAAAATAAATGACGGTATCGAACAGTAAATAATAATTATATTTACCTGCTATCATGGTGAATAATTGAACAGTTGTAGCGTCAAATTTTTGAAGTCATGTACGAACGGATAAATTGAATAATAAATATAGTTGGTATAAATTCTATGTTTGATATCACCGTCGTTTTATGGTGGAAAACATCTAGAAATATCTAGATATAGGAGAATCTAGATTTTATTGATAAACTTATCAAAATAAGGTCCACAAAAAGGCCAAAAAGCTCCTTTTTTTTTTTAAATTCAGAGAAAAAAATTTTAGGTGTGCTGGGGGGGTACTGATTCCAATTTTCAAGACACAATGGTATGGACAGGAGCATTTGAACATAAAAACACACTCATATAAAAAAAAAAAAAAGAAGATAAAACCTTTTGTCATCATTGTTCAACTTTTATACAAAGCAGCTTTCTTGGTAGATTGAAAACTTCAATTCTCAAACCACCCCTCCCTCCCTCCCAGTGAAATCATTGCAGTAAAAATCTAAGGCCAGTTCGAGAAGAGTTCCAAAGTAAGGTCAATATTTAAAGAAAATGCTAATTATTTCTATTAATATTTGGACCGTCCTCATCTTGGTTGTCTTTCATACAACGTTTCAGCCGTTGCACTCTACGGCCTTCATCACGTATCATCTGGTAGGTGTGGGGGGAGTAATGAACCGAACCCTTTATTTATCCGACGGGGGTATATTGACCGCACTCACCTCTTAGCATTAGTAGTATTATTATTGTCTCACACTAGGATTGAACCTAGATCCATCAGATTACTTGCAGTAATTTGTCTAATGCTGAAACCATTACGCTATGTGTCCATGTGCAACGGCCAAAACGTTGTATGAAAAACAACCAAGATGAGGATGGTCCGAATATTGATAGAAATAATAATAATACCTCATCTCAAAAATTCAGAGATATACTGACCAAGATGAGGATAGTCCGAATAATAATAGAAATAATAATAATACCTCATCTCAAAAATTCAGAGATATACTAACCAAGATGAGGATAGTCCGAATAATAATAGAAATAGTAATAATACCTCATCTCAAAAATTCAGAGATATACTAACCAAGATGAGGATAGTCCGAATAATAATAGAAATAATAATAATACCTCATCTCAAAAATTCAGAGATATACTAACTAAGATGAGGATAGTCCGAATAATAATAAAAATAATAATAATACCTCATCTCAAAAATTCAGAGATATACTAACTAAGATGAGGATAGTCCGAATTATAATAAAAATAATAATAATACCTCATCTCAAAAATTCAGAGATATACTAACCAAGATGAGGATAGTCCGAATAATAATAGAAATAAAAATAGTACCTCATCTCAAAAATTCAGAGATATACTAACCAAGATGAGGATAGTCCGAATAATAATAGAAATGATAATAATACCTCATCTCAAAAATTCAGAGATATACTAACCAAGATGAGGATAGTCCGAATAATAATAGAAATAAAAATAGTACCTCATCTCAAAAATTCAGAGATATACTAACCAAGATGAGGATAGTCCGAATAATAATAGAAATAATAATAATACCTCATCTCAAAAATTCAGAGATATACTAACCAAGATGAGGATAGTCCGAATAATAATAGAAATAATAATAATACCTGATCTCAAAAATTCAGAGATATACTAACCAAGATGAGGATAGTCCAAATAATAATAGAAATAATAATAATACCTCATCTCAAAAATTCAGAGATATACTAAAATGCTATTTGTCATTAAATTCATTTATATAACACAGGGCAGAAGCTGCAGTTATGGAATGTATCTATTCACTGAGTTCATATCGGTACAAAAGTCTTGAAACAAGAAGGTTTTTACTTTTATTTAAAACTTGCAAATGTTTGAATGATTCTTATGCCAAGGGGTAATTGATACCAAAATTTCCGGGATGGGTCGTCTTTGATCTCTTGTGACAAACATTGATGGATAGAAAGGAGACATTTGGTAGATCAATAGAAACCATCATGTGACCCAAAATGTTTTGTCAGCTAGCTGTGTTGGGGTTGATCAATGAATAAGTTACTTCTCTTGTCTTTTGTTGGGCATTGATCACAAAGAAAAGTCTAAATGTCTGACATTTATTGGGAGGGGATGATTTTCAAAAAACTAGAAAGTTTAAAGTTGATACCTTCCAAGTCTCATTTTGCCTAAGACGTGGATTTTGAAACCTACTCACAGGCATGAAAGGAAAATTCCTGCGTATTTTATAAAAAGTGTTAGATCTATCTAGAGTTATCAAATTGGCATAATAATTTGGAATGGATTTAACAAAATGCTGATATTTTGCCAACCACAGAGATGCAATAGTTGAATCATTTCAGAGAGAATTTTTAATTCGGCAATCTTTAATGGCTAAAAGTGGCTAGATTTTTGCTATGTTCAAATAATGTAATTTTTGATCGGGTTAGTCGGTAGGTTTGGAATTAAGTTTAGTTGGTGGGTTAGGGTTACTAACTCCTCAACCCTAAACTGTGTACTTTCTGGTCAAATTTGATAAAATAGTTTCAAATGTCCATAGTTTTTAAGCCTTCTTTTCTCCTGAAAAATGGCTAGTTGAAAAATTTGAAAAAAAAGGTAGTTGCAGCCATGTCTCCAAGGATTACTTCTTTTGCTCAATATCAGGATTTTGTTAAATCTTACCTATTCCAAATAATTACCCAAATTGGTTTAGATTTCTGATAAAAATCTTGTATTACATAAAGCGTTATAAATAAACTTCTATTTCAGTGGCTGATATTCCCTGGAACACAGTTTTATCCTATCTTGGATATATAATTTTCCATATTTTCTATGAAGGCATGCCCCCTCCCCCAAACTCCCCTAGAAAACCCTCAACTTTCCTCTCATCCCTTGGAAATTTTTTTTGGGGGGGGGCAGGGACACACACACACACACACACACACACACTCAAACACAATTCTCACTCATTCTTAATATTGATTTGCCAGATCTGATTCTTACAAATGTCTTTTCTGAATGTCTTACGAAGACCAAGTTTCGGTCGTGCTGATGTCATGAAGGGCAAAGAGAAACCATGTAGGCGGTAAATGATGGTTGCTGGTATCTCCATCATTTCCCCCCAAGTGGTCTAAACGCCCGAATGCTTGAGTTGAATGTCATCTATTCGAACTCACTCTTTGTTGAGGCTCCTACCTTTCCCTACAAACACCTCCCTCGCAGCACAAACAACAGTTGAGTATCAGTAACGCTAGGTTATTGTAATGGGACGATATCTGATCTATACAGCCTAGCCACCCTATTTGAAAACAGTCTTATTACAAGAACCCCAAGTTCAATGATGTATCCATCATCCAAGGTAGTTGTGATAGGAGGAAGAAGAGAGCAAGTAGTCTTTTTTTGAGTCAATTGATTCTCCTACTTGTAAAATATTCCAGTATGAAATCATTCTGCTAGTATTATTTTCAATAAAAATTTCAAATGGCCATTTTCGGCTTTTTTTAATTACAAAGTGCCGGCTTTGAGCATTCTTTTATGACATTCACCATTCACATCTTTTAACGTCCGTCGTTGGACATAGACCTTCCCCAGGATCCGCCACATTTCTCTATCATAGGCGTTACAGAGCTAGTATTTTCTGAATTTGTCAAGTTCATCTCTCCATCTTGTATTCTGTCGGCCTCGGTTCCGCCTGCGGAATCTGGGTATCCATGTTGTGAATCATGATGTCCATCGGTTGTCTTTGATTCTCTCAACATGACCAGCCCATTGCCATTTGATGACATTAACAGCTGGTAAAAAAATTGATCTGAATAGATTTCTTTTGATGACATCACACCTCTTCCTTTCTATTTCTGTTGTTTATCACACCTGGGACAGACCAACCAAAAGACCAACAGCAAAGCATTTAATAGAGATGTATCTACACATCTGAAAGCCTTTCACAAGCTGAAATGGTATAAAGTAAACGTTTGTTTTTCTATGTATATTTATGTATCGACTGTATGTCTTTATGTGTCTTAGAAAGAAGTTTTCAATCTCGGATATTAAGTCGATCTTTGCTCTAAGAAACCTGAATGTGCAAAACAAATTTCATGGTATTTCAAATAAGAAATATGTTTTTGTTACAAGCAAATGAGTAGACACAAAAGCAATCTTCTTGCCAGAAGAAACTATTTGAATAGATGAAGATATCTGTATAGAATTAGATAAAGAGCAGTAATAGTAACATCATCAATAGATATGACATTTGGGATGAATATAGTCCTATCACACCTGAACCAATGCATGCGAGCTGCCTTGATTTTATGCCCGGGATACACTCTCAGAGTAGTAGGCATAGACAAAATCAGTGCAAAATCAACCCATTATGTAAGCATGTTGATATAAGATTTTACCGAGAAATATAACAGGGTGGGCCAAACTTGTTCAATCTAAAGGCGACATACGATACACTTTAGAAATTTGAAAGCTGCAAGACAGAAACAATATCTAAATATTTTTATTGGTGTAGACATATTTTGTCACAAATATATTACATGAATTCCTACAAATACATGTATGTAATAATTAATCATTGCTACCCACAACAGCCTGGTTTAATAACTGTTGTTGGGTTCAGGTTTTCCATGTGTTCTGACATTAATATCCATACAGACTTTGCCCAGCCTTTACCATTCAAAGAAGAAGCTTGAAATTTTATAAATCCTCACCCCTCAATGAGTAGGGAATTTGGAAAAGATTCTTTCCAATTCCACAAGTAAATATGTTTTCATTGGAGGTTTCAATATACAATGAAAGTTTGACGAATTGGTTTTTTAAATTTTTGTTCATGTTTTTCAAAAAAAATCTTAAATGTATGGTTCAAACAAATACTGGTAGTATTTTCATCAAGGTAACTAAATTTTACCACCAGCACTGTTCAATCAACAAAGTAAAAAGCAATATATACGAGTGGCGTTAATTCATAATTTCCTTTGGAATGCTAGTATTTATTCATGTATGCAGTTATTAAAACTGTCAATTTGTTTTAATTACAGTAAACTGTAAGTATATATATATATATATATATATATATATATATATATAATGTGAACAATAGGAAGTGAGACAGACTCAAGAGCAAAAGTGTAGTGAAACTTTTTTATTAATTAGTTAATCCATTAATGAATTGATTGATTAATATCTTGTTTTCTGCCAGCCTTGGTTTCGCATGTGATCTCTGGGGATCCATGTTGTGAGTTGTGATGTCCATTGGTTGTCTGCCATTCTTGCAACATGGCCTGCCCATTGCCATTTAAGTTTTATAGTAGATTCTATGTCTCAGACTCCTGTTTTCTTCCTTATATACTGTACTGTCTTGTGATTTCTATAATAATACTGTTAACCCTCTTAACAAACTATTAATGGGGGGGAGCAGAAGTCTGTTAATACCGATAGTCCAGCATTACCACATTATGTATCAAAAATACAAAATAGCCCCCATTACTCAAATGACACAGCGAATAGATATAAACAATATTGTAAAGAGAATATGAAATAATTATAGATCTGGGAAATAAGATTAATTTCATTTACTACCTTGTCCGATTTCTTTATTTCCTGTGAAAATCTTAATCAGTCAGGCATCTGAAATAGTCCAAAATTGGTCTGATTTAAGGCTTTAGATGAATTTGTATTGATATTTCCAAAACCTAAACAGCTAAACAATACTTCAGAAATCTATAAGGGAGGTTTATTAATTAATTATTAATTTTTGTTTTGTCCCAAAGGCACATATATTCGAATTACAACATAAACTACAATCTTATTACATGAGCATATTCAGATCTAATTAGCCAGAATTTTTCCTGGAAAATGCCTTCGTGGTTGAATTCGCAAAAAAACAATTGCTGTAATCAATTTTCATTTTATTTTTTCAATTTATAAAGGATATATTGTCTTTTTTCAAAGAAAAAAAAAAGAAAGATCGATTTTGTGAATGAAAGTTTCCAATTATGACTATTGCAATGGACTGTTGACAAATCTTAGATAAAGATGCAGCATTCATGAAACAATGTGATCCTATTAACAGGCAACAGTCAGCCCTTCGATTTGCAATATCATGTAGTTATGTGGAATAATTATATCTGCATAATTTATTCTTAGGTAAATGTTTACAATAGGGGGATGTCACTACTACTACAGCTAGAGTATACTTTTGTACCTGACTGAAGCATGGAATTCAGAAGACTTGGTACATTCATACACGCATGCACGCACACACACATATACGTAACTTACTTCTTATAAAAGTTGCCTTTCCTCAAAAACTGAAAAATTTCCTATGAAAATGAAGGTTAGGTTCAATCAAGGAAGTTATTACTACTTACCTCTATAGGAAAATATTCTTTCATAATTTTTTTGATACATTATCTCAAACGAATCTTGGCTGATAAAATATTTGCGATGAACAGATTACCCAACAACTGGCCATCGTACGAAGCTGAAATTTGCGTGATATGTTAGTTGGAACACGCAGTGCAGTGTCAAGTTTTGAAATTGTTTGGATCAGTTGTTCTTGAGAAATCTTCTAAAAATCTATCTGAGATTGGAGAAGTAAATTTAGATATTTTATATCTAAATTGACAACACTGAAGAGAAATAACTGAATTACTCTGAAGCCATAGTATCTTTTAACCTATGTTACATAACAATCATGACAGACTGTTCTACACACCATGAAGTCTAACCCTTTCCAAAAATACTCTTTACGAAAGAACACTTCATAGTTTAAATAATTTTGCAGTTGCATTGTAGTTAATAAATATGAAAAATATCAAGTTGCTCTGCATTTTCTTGTTCATTCATCTTCATCCAGAACAAACCCTGTTTTTTCTTTTTTTTTTTCTCTCTCTCACATTTGCAATGAATAAATAAGGTATACTATTCTATAATCAGTATTTGTTATCTCCCTTGGAAAATGTTTTAGACAAAAAATCTAGATGTGTACATGGCGTGTTTTACGTACAGATTGTTGCTAAGTAACTCCGTACAATGATTCTTTGTTAGCATTATTTGTAAGTGTCTGAGGTTTGGGTAAGCAGACTTGGTCTGTCTCTCAACCGCCGTATTAGTCAGGGTTGCCAAGTATTTGGAGACGTTTCTGGCCCAAAACACGCCAAAAAAAATGGTCAAAATGGCTGCCGTGGTATTAGTCATAGGGATGACTGAACAATTCTCCATTTAGCTGTGTCTGATTTTACCTGTTGTCACTTATTTATCAGATCCCCTTTCCCCGACCTGTTGAGTGTGGGAGCTCGAACGTGGGTTCTTTTATTTCCACTAAGAGGAAGAGGAAGATTGATTTTTTTTATTATGATACTTGTTCGGAAGGGCCGGTCGAGCGCTGAGGTCGGGGGAAACTGACAGGCTTCAGGGAGAGAACTACTTTAAACAAAGACTGAGATATCTATCCACACTTGCACTTTGAGCGGACATTATACTTGATGACTCATGGAAGATAAAATCTCTGTCATAGAAATAAGGAAGAGTGGGAAGGAGAGGAGAGATAGAGAAAGGAAAGGAATGAGTGAGAGTGAAAGAGAGAGGAATGAGGGAGAGTGAAAGAGAGAAGGAATGAGGAAGAGATAAACAAAACAATTAAGAGGAAGGAAAAACAAACAACAAAAAAAACACGTAACCTATTGAATCGTCCGTTGAGTGATATGTTTCGTCTGCGGTGGCTTTCCGGGGTTTTCTCCTGAAAAGATAAATGCTTCAAGTTTCATCGAAGCCTAGGCATTGTGATCCTTGTTGTGAACTGGGCGTGTTTCTTGTATTGGAAGTGCGAAAATCACTCGAGTAGCGTAGGCCGTTTTTTGATAGTTTTTAGCATTTTTAAGAAAAAAATGTCTATTGGCCATTTTTTGGCGTCTCTTGGCTATTAAAAAAAATGGCAGGTTTTTTTGTTTTTTCTTATTGACAATTTTTAGCACATTTTAGAATGTCTTTTGGCCATTCTCGGCATCTTTTGGTTATTGAAAGAAATATGGCCGTTTTGGGTTTCATAGCATTTTTTAAAGTGTCTTTCAGCTATTTTCGACGTATTTTGGCTATTTTTCAAAAAAAATTTTTCACGAGTTTCTGCATTTTTTAGAATTGTCTTTTGACCATTTTCGACATCTTTTGGCTATTAAAAGAAAGAACCGTTTTTTGTTGGTTTTTCTTGACAATTTTTTAGCCTTTTTTAATGTCTTTTGGCTATTTTCAAAAATTTTCAGTCCTTTTTGGCTATCAAACTAGCTTGAAAATGTTTTTATAGTTGGCTATAATAAGTATGATATCTGTTATCACAGCCCTATTACAGCCAAATTGCGTTGGATTAATATACAATCTTGTACAATCTCCCAAGTTAAGCAATGGTAAGCCTGATCAGTACCTTGATGGGTGACTGACTATTTCAAGTGCCATAAGCCATAAACCTCCAAATCCATTATTCTTGAAAGTATCTCTCTTGAAAATTTCACTTTTTCAAAGATTCTTGAACATTGCCCATCCGAATTGTGTTCAGAGCCATCTGCCATAATGGTTACTCAAAATAATCCTCACAACTGTTTTATATCTAAATTCATATCCATAATTTTAGATAAAAGATCCACAATCTGTCATTTTTATTTAGATTTATGAGATTTCTTGAGAACTGCTGATCCAAAAACTGCCCTGCCTTGTCCACTGACTAATTTATCTGGTGATTTTGTACTTAGTACAGTTGCCAGTTGTCGAGTAATTATAATGAACACACACGTACAAATTTCGTCAATCGTTGTTAGATATAGGAGGGCATGTCTGTTCAAAAGTTGCATCCGGTTTCATGAAAATCTTGAGGAGGTTTGAACTTAAAATAATGTCACTGTTCTTTATTTATGATGTTGATAATAGCTACAATCAAAACAAATATTGTTGTCATTTGTAATGATAATCAAAATGGAATTTTTTAAAAAATGCCATTACGTCAACAAACTTTATCTAATCTTGCTCTATAGAAAAATTTGGCAGAAAGAAACCTGATTCTCTCTTTCTCTCCCAAAACCCATATCAAAATAATTGGAGACGCACACTTTGTCATAGAAACGTCACTTTTTATGGGCCCAAAATATGCGTTCATTTTTCAATGAAAATCAAGCCCCCCCCCCCCCATCTGGAGAACCAATGACCCAAATGACTCCAAACTTGACACTGCAATGTCTGGTGCACGGACCAATGTTTCTGGCGAATATCAACTTCTTGCAATGGCCAATTGTCGAGTTATCTTGGTGCATATACACATGCGAATAAAGAGATTCCAAAAGTTATTGTTTGACGCAATATGAATTACAGCAAAAAACTCCATACTTGTTTATCAACTCTGTCAAAAAAATGACGGCAGTATTTTTTTCAATTCCATTGTACTTAGAAAGAACAAAAAAAACTGCCGAGCAACATAATGTTTTTGATGTTTTTATGTTCGACCAGAATAAATATGGATTTTTTTACTCATCTGAAAAAAACAAAAACAAGAACTGTAAGTTCAACAATGTTTCCACCGTCTATGATAGTAGTAGCAGGAGGAAGAAGAGTAAGTAGTCTTTCTTTAAGTCAATTGGTTCTTATACCTATGAAATATTGTGTTATGGAAGTATTCAGCAATTATTATTTTCAATAAAAAAAAATCATGATTGGCCACTTTTTGTGCTTTTTTGAAGTACAAAAGTGTGATGGATCTCGGATATTGTATTATGACTTCATTAGAAGCTGGTATGATAAAATTGACCCTGATTAGATTTTTTATGACATTCTCCTGTTTATGTTAACGTAATTGGGACCAACTGACAAATTGACCGAAAAGCGTTTAATAGTGATGCGTGGACATATCTAAAAAAATAAAGGCTTCTTTATAACTAACATCTAATAGACATCTCCCTTGACAAGTGTTGTAGATAATAATAACCAGGGGTTTTGAAGATCACCCCAATTTAAGAAGCAGGGAGAGAATCAGCCAGAAGGGTAGGAGGAGTATTTGAGAAAGATTTATAGCTTGGGTGAAATTGGCACATTGGAAGGAAAAATGTACAGTACTGAAGTGAACAAAAAATAGTGGTAGAAAATTTTTAAACCACTGAAATTGCAGATACAATTAAACTAGGTCGCTGCCAACTATTGGAGCGGGGAGAGTAGAGGTGAACTCTCAGAAATGAATTAACTGGGTTTGGGTGCTAATAAGAGTGTTGGAGCGGGGGTGTATCCCAAGAAAAATTAATAACTTGGGTGATGGGGATGGCAATTGGACGCCCAAGAGTAATCAGTCTTCAGCAGGGATTACTGAATTTTAAAGACCTTGAACCCCCAGGCAGGACTGCCAAGAGAAAAGCTTCAAACGTGCCAATACCACTTTCTGAAAAGAAAAGTACCAAATCTCTTCCAACCCCCCACTGTCCAAGGATATATAATTATATATTGAAATTGGTAGACTAAAAAAACAAAAAAATAATAGTAAAATACCAAGAATATATGTCAAAGGATGTAAAACATACTTTGGTGACCCTCTGGCATTATTAACCTCTCGGATTATCCCCTCAACCCCCAGGGTTTGCTATTGACCCCCTGGTCTACTGTATAAACCATGTGTAAACAAATTCTGTTGTTTTAGCTACAGACCAGTCAGCATTTTGAAAACAGGTCTGTCTAGTCACTCAATAGAAACCGATATGTCACTAAGGTCTTTTGGCAGCATGCTGTGCTCAAGAGTGATCAATTAAAAAAAATGAAGAAAGGGTGATCAATGGATACGTTACTTCTCTCACGTTTTGTTGGATAGTGATCACTAAAAACATGTGAATGCTGCTGAACTCAAACTAATGGATCAGTTTAGCATGAACTTAAATTACAAATTAATTCCCTACTAAAAACCTATTTAGGGCGGAATTTTGAAAAAAACAAAACATTTTTTGTAGACACAAGGAATAGATGTTGAAAATTTCAGCCCTCTAGTTCCACTGGTGGAGCCAATGCACATGATACGTTCATACATACAGGTATACCTTATCTTTCTGAACTGATTCGCTCCCAATAGTAGTTTAGTTTGCAAAGTGTGCTATAATTTGTGAGCACAACAGAACTTACTAATACTTACATACAAACTTGTAACAGTGCTATTCATTTGAGAACAACTTTTTACTGTGTTCAAATTGAACAAAAATAAGATTTCATGTGATTTTCATCAAATTTAAAATTTTATTTAACATTCGTAAAGCAGGAGTTTGTAAAATGAGCCATACATATTCATACATACTTACAGAGCCAGACAGATAGACCAACTTGAAAACTGAAGAAACCTATTGTGACAGTTTTGTGTAACAGTTTGAGTAAGCAATGGTTTTTGTAAAGAGAGAACTTTTTTCTTCTTGAAGGATTATTTGTAAAAACATGAACACATCTTGTACAAGGTTTACATATCTTATTTGTCCAAGCTCACTTTTCTTTTTATTGACTATCCGTACCTCACATAGATGAATCACTGTAGCCCTAATATGTTCCAGAGCTAGTTTTCTTGAATAATCTTTAAAAAAAAAAAACAGATCTTTTATCAAAAATTATCTAAAAAACACCAGCTCAACATTTGGGCATTGTTGGTCAAAAATGACCATAGAAACCCCAAAAAGCCCCTATTTGGGAAAACAACAACAAAAAAAAACGTGTTTTTAGATGGTATGTAGTGGTACACTCCTTCAAATTTTCAAGGTTGTTGCCCCGAAGACATGACCAGGAGCTCACAGAAACACAGATGAGCAAAGAAAGGGTAATCTTGCTTGCTACTTGACTGGTTGGGTAGGCGGGCTTTTTGTGTGGTTATGATGATTCAGTATGACGGCTACCAACCATAGAATGACGGTCTGAGTAGCTATAATGAAAAGCAAGTAAGATTAAGGAGAAAGAAATAAATAAAAAATTAATGGTTGACAATGCTTCACCTATTAGAAAAAAATAAATCCCAATAGCATGCATTATATATTCAAGTGTTCTGTGACTAAATTATTTGTATAAAGGCCATTGTTTATTCTCTTTCTATTCTCTCCAGTCGATTCTCTTTCTCCATCCTCCTCTAACCACTAATTATGCACTGATTAAAATGAAGAAAGTAGCACCTGACTTATCAAATCATTCAGTTATATTCCACATGGAGTATCCAATTTCTCTTTCTTTCTAACTAATTCATTGATGTCACAACTGGACACTCAACTTGAATGGCTGTCAGTCAGCAATGTGAAAAAAAGCCATTATCCTATGTCATTTTTCCTCCCTCTCAGAGTCACCAAGGAAGGTTTGTTTTTATAGCTAAAAACTGTCTTTAAAAATTGCTAAAATCAGCTAGATTTCCGGCTATATATTAGTACTCCTTTAAAACCCACTTATCAAACCAAACTGTATACCGAGACTCAGGAACAAATTATCAATAAAAATTGTTCTTCTACTTTTATGAAATCTACCAGATTTAATTTTAATTATCGTAGATTTCTATCAGCTAAATATAGGGTGGCCAGCCGGCCAGGTTTTACTGCACTCTGTCCTTGAGCCAGACAGTAATTTGTTCCCCTTTTTGGGATCTAATTAAAAAAAACTTATAAAAATTACTTGTAAAGATCAGTCACTCAACAAGCTTTCAGACTCCCTGTAATACTTTTGTGGACCCCAGGTTGGGAAATGCTGATCTAGAGTGTCTTCAATTTGGAATTGGCCACCCTTGCTAAATAATAGAAACCCAAAAATGGCTAATTTGGCAACCCTGCAAGAAAGCCAATCTCTTAAGTGTCAAATAGAATCAGTCACCCCTCTACCTTCAGGGCAGGGGGAGATAACTGATATTTATCTTTTTTCCCATTGCCATGTTGACAGGCGAACATGTCATTCATGTGTGACCCAGTAACAATGTCTTATTAACTTTAGGGGTCAGTATTTGGGGCTGCGGCTATCATATTACCTAACTGACCTGACTATCTGTTCCTCTCATTTTCTCTTCCATTTCTGTCTGTCTGTCTGTCTCCTCTTTCTCTGGAAGGAAAAAAAATAATAGGTTCTTGAATTTTCACTAGATATTCTCGGAAAAAGGAAATTATCTTGAAAAAAAATGAAATTTCTTGATTGTTTCATGGAGACAGGCCAACACTGCTACTTGAATCATCATCAGAGTAGCTAATCTAGCACTTTTTCGATTTTTGTGCTAAATTCAGTGCATATCTTGTTCTGGCAGCATGAAAATTGAACATTTTAGTTCTATCTCCCCAGCTATTTTAGCCATTTCCTAGCCATTTTTGACAAATCTGGCCATTTTATCTAATAAATATGGCCACGAGTTATATGAATGCTTGTTTGTTTTTTTTTGTTTTTTTTTCCGAAAGAGCATCTTGGAATTTTTTGACTATTTTCGGGGTTGGTATTGTTTGAAATAATTTTCTGTGTTGGCAACCCTGGCTGTCTGTCTATGGGGTCAAGTAAACTGTCCAGATCAGAAATCTGAGCCTCACATTGACCTTGTCTGATATTTCCACAAACTTTTTCTTATCATTACATAACAATGAAAATCGTATGATGTTTCATTTATTATATATAGTGAAATGACAAAGTCAACTATACAAATGGTTTCTTTTATTTCAACCTGTTGCCCATAATGGCTTTATCAAAAATTGTGGAGGTTAACAAGAAAATGGTATATTGATAGGTGATATGTTGGGTGGGGATAATAATTATTCAAGTGAAAGACTGGTCAGAGATATGTGTCAAGTCTTCAGGGAGATATTGGTGTTTTGGTATGTAAGTTCATGAAGATCATGTCCTGCAGATGGGCTGGTTGTAGCTGATGTTTCAAGATATCTATGACTGCATGTTGACTAAAATTCATACAATACACTGATGATATTACATATAATCTCTGCAGATAGTAAAAAGAAATAGATTTATTGCTGAAACAAAATTTAAAAGGCGATTCCTCAAGTCAAGTAACTCTGGTCAGGTTTATCCTTCCACTGTACAGTGTTATTGAGGCATTCATCATATGTGTGTCTTTGATGGGCTTCATCAGGCTATCTTGCCTATCCCCAGGCTTCCTCAATCCTACTCTTTAGGCTCTTGTGCTTAGAAGAGAGATAAAGAATACTATGGATTGGACCCATAACTTACTGAATCAGAGGTGAGCATTCTACCACTTGGTGACAGTGATTGGGACTTAGGAACTATGTTTCATCTATTGTCAAATAGTCAGAGTACCTAAAAATATCATATTTGGTCAAAATTTTGTCTCGAGACAAAAGTATATGCTCACTTTTGAATTCATGATAGTGAATCAATATTTTTATGTGTTCACAAAACTCTATATGACATTTTTTGGTTTGTCTATTGATGTCTGTTAAACAAAACAGAACAAGAAGGAAGAGGTATATGATTGAAAGATGTAACATCTATTCTGATCTTTTTTTTTTTACCTGCTGCTAATGATGTCACAGAAGAATATCCAATATACAAAAAAAAAACCCCAAATAACAAAATTGCCATTTATGATTTCTATTGAAAATGGTACTCGCTGAATATTTCCAATATTTTACAGTCAGAGGATCTTCTTCCTCTTTCTGCTGCTGCTGCTACTACTACTACTACTGGTGGTGGATGCATTGTTGAACTTATGGTTCTTGTTTCATTAAAAACTCAGCAAACTATCGACAGAAATCTCTTTGTGCCTCACTGGTCGCAAAGCGTGTGTACACTCACAGCTTGAAGGGACGTACGCCTAGGAACCAAACTTGTTTTGTAAAAGTTGACCGATTTACTCAGACTTCTCCAACCTTTTAAAAGGGATTACATCAGTGTCATCATCTGCCTTTCTGTTTACCATTCATCAAGCTCTAATGTATTGGTCAGATGCAAATGAATAAAGCACTTTCTTTCCTTTCTCTGGCTTATTGATTAGGTCAATAGAAAAATCAATCAATATATTTTTCTCTCCATCTATTCAGTAGCCTTCATTCTTTTCCTTTTATAAGAGTAGTAGTAGTAGTATTATTAGTAGTAGTAGTAGCTATGTTATCGTAATTAACTTTCATGTTTCTCTATTGGGAATGTGTCAGCTTATTGATCGCAAAGTGTGTTTATCAATTCATTAAAAAGTTTTGATCATGAAAACATACCTTTTTGTTCATAAAAACGTTAATTCATATTCAGAATACAGTTTATTTAAGCTCGATGTCTAAGCTCCAAGATATTGAAATCAAAACTGTATATATGTGTGTGAATTATAAATTGCATTTTATTGTATAGAAACTTATTTGAAATGATCTGCCGTCATTATATGGTTAATATATCACTCGATTTGGATGACTCGAATAGAATAAATAAAGAAAATGGGGCTGCTGCAGGAAACGAACCTTCACCGATAGAGTAGCAGCTTCAATATAGCAATGCTTTTACCATTGAGCTAAACTGTCGCTAGTAATGCGAAGGCCCAAATGTCTAGCAAATATATATTTGTGCCTAGCATAAAGGAATCACCATAGCCTGCGCATGTATTAGAACTAATGATCTAAAATCATTTTGAAGTAATGAATCTTTCATCTAAAATTATCCGGGAAAAAAAATACCTACATGAGATTTGGGCATTGTTGGTCAAATATCACCATAGTTTTCTAGTGGGGAATCAATTTACAATGTATGTTTATGCTTAATTGATCTCTTGCAGGGGCCCCGTTATTTTTTTAAAAAATTCAAACTTTCCAGTCATCCAACAAATGGTAAGAGAAGTAAATTCTTCTATTACTTCTTATTTCAATTTTTTGATTGATCACCCCAACATGACATGCTGCCAGAAGATCTGATGGTTTCTATTGAGTATCTGACAAGACTTATACATATACACATATGCACATGTTGATAAAAGTAACAATGAGAACATGAAAGAAGAAAGCTCGTGGTACATCTCAAAATTTTTCTATTATTCTGACGTTTTGATGCAGGTTTCAGATTGCGAACCCTTTAAATGCATTGATTTTAAAACAGAATCACATAGATACAATACATTACCACACTAACAGAAAAGGAATTGGCTAATAGCCAACAGTCTAAGAGTTGGTACACACACTATCCCTTCAAGAAAAGATTAAGATGTCTCACCCAACATCAAGCGGAAAAGATTAAATGAAAAACAATACCTTACTCCCACCTTGTCTCACATCTACCAACACCTATCCACTAAATACTAGACATTGCCTCTCCATTCTATAATAAAAATTGAAAAAAACACTTTCCTGAGGACTGACCATTTTAGTCTCACTGCCCCTTCTTATCTAAGATAAGCTCATCACCCACAGAGAAAGGAAACAAACACCCTCTGATCCAATCCTCTCACAGATCCTTCTCATTTCAAACCAAACTTTATTCTCACACACACAGATATGAACACCCCCCTCCTGTTCCTACAAAACAACCGAACAACATAATATCCTCATTTCTTTCCTCAGCCTCAAACATGTAAGCAGCAAAATTTTCTCTGAACTGCTGAAAATTTTTCTCTGAAAAAGATAGCTGGCACCCGTCAAAATGCATAAAAACATGCCCTCTGAATATCAAAAAAATTGAGGTGTAACACCTGTTTCTTGAGTTTTTCTCTTCACCTTCCAATTGTCACTTTCATCTACATTCTGTCGGATCACTTCACATCCACAATGCAAACTTGTATATACATTCGATGGTTTCTATTGAATGTCTGACTAGACATATACATATATATATATATTTTCAGCTCTGCTCAAAAACAAGTTGACTTTCGAAGTATAAAGTCGAATGTATCTAGCACTCTATGAAATAAATCCATCATGTATCAGATGTTGCTTTATACCATGCTATATTGCTAACCTGATCTGTACCATATATATATATATATATATATATATATATATATATATATATATATATATAATTTGTCTCATGCCCACTCCTGAAGTCATGTTTTTGCTATTAGAGAGATTGATCTGTTGTTTACTTATTAGTTATGCATATATATATACCCTATATGATAGGATTTTGGGTGCGATCTCTTAACAGCATAGCAGCCATTAAGAATATCAAGACCATTTTGAACTTAATGAACAAAGCCTGTGGGGAGTGTTTGGATTATTGATATTTCACGGGTCACTTTCCTATTTCTTTGAAAAGAAGTAATTAAGTTCTGAGTATCAAAAATGACTTGTCACTCCTTCATTCAGCTTCACGCTATAAAGTATATCCAAAAAGATGAGTTTGGGTGCATATATATATATATATATATATATATATATATATATATATATATATATGAAATATCTGGATGGACAATTTGTATCTGACAGAATGTGATCGTTAAGAGCAGAGCCGGCATATAAGGCTGTTTCAAGAGTGCACATGGGTTTGATCCTCACACAATGTTCATTTCCTCTTTCATCTACATGATCTATGGCCGCTCAATATGCTTCCGAGTAAAATCTGTGCCTGGCAAAAATATGGTGGAACAAAAAAATTATCTTCATAATTATTTGTACATAGTAGATGCCGTTATAACACAAAAGTTGTGGTCTATAATTTTCTTCTTTGTCACAAGTAATTTTCCATTTTTACAAATCTTGATCCAAGTTGCCCCCGCCTAACTCTTTCGAGACCGAACCTCATAATTTGTTCAGAAATGAAGAGTAAATTGGTAAGGGTAGTCGGAGGAAGACGAGTATGATTTTTTTTCTTGAAATCGTTACACCTTACCAGAAAGTTAGATACAAATGTAGGGAGTGTCATGAGTAGGAGTTCGACAATACATCTGTTTTCTTTTTTAGTGAAAGGGAAAGAGGCGATGAGTTTCATTCATTGACTACTGAAATGTTTTTGTTTAATTTCCTTTTTACAGTTGGTGAAACATGATTCAGTAGAGATCTTCGTATTTTTGTATTCATCTAATATTTTGAGAGCCAAATCTAAGATTTTGAAAATTTGGGTCCACGCTCAAATGGCATTATAAGCATTTTCCTAGTGTGTGTGAATATATATCTATATATGTATATAGTCTAGAGAGCTTTAAGCACTAAACATTGGAAAAATTTTTCAGTAGTTTTTTTGTGCCACTTCAGTCACCCATTTCCTAATATCTGTCAATGCAATTTATGTAGTCTGCAAAAGTGTTTTTCTTTGTTTCCCTTATACTTTGTTATTATTGTACCATGAATAAATTGTCTATTGTTGGGATCATCAGTTATAAGTATATACTTGAATAAATAAACATTGATTTGAAAATGATTTCGGATCAATGGTCATAGTTTCTATTCAAATATGTATATATATTCAATAGGGATAATGTTTTTGTTGATTTGAATTGGAGGTCTTTGTTGGACAGTCAACATAGGTATCTTCAGTTTTCAAGTTGGTCTGGTTGGGTATATGGTAAGTCTGTATCTAGGATTTATGCCCAGAAGTATTTATCAACAATGACTGAAGTGAACCTGTGGATCCCAGGCACTGTAAGTCCCCATGGGTAATTATCAGAAATTTGGCAAATTTGAGACTGTTTTTAATCGTTATACAGTGTAGCGAACTTACTGCTTTTCTTGTTTTGGTACTGTGAAAATTCCACATCTAGCACTATTTTCAGACATATTTGGCCCCTTTTCAGCTGTTGAAAATGGCCGGAAATGGCTAGAAAAGCGCTAAATGTTTGTTAGCCTGTATTTTTAATATTAATTTGCAGTCGATTTAGCACTAAATTCTCTTGGAGTTGGCAGCACTGTCAATATAACCTACACTGAAATGAAGAAGTAGGTATACCCCCATGTAAATCTCTATTCCCACCATCCGAAATGATTTTCTTCACTAGTTTGTAGAGAACACAAGTAAAACGGCAAAAACAACTCTATACCAGCCGAAATGTGTTTTGAAAGGATTTTGCGTTCTTTTTCACGTATCAATTTCAGCTGGTAACATGGAAGGAGAGGGCAGGAGTTGATGGGTAGAAAGATGAAAGGAAAAGAGGAAAAAGTCGGGATATATATATATATATATATATATATATATATATATATATATATATATATATATATATATATATTTATTGTTTTTGAAAGTCATGTTATTTGTTAGGGAAGAGTGCTAAAAGAGAAAGGAGTAGAAAAATAATATATAAAAATATGTTTCTTATGAGTAAGATGGCAAAACATTTCCCTACAATGTGTTGCAAGATATAGAAAAAAAAAAGTAAACATGTTATTGTTTTTGAAACTTGTGTTGTTGATAAAGGAAAGGTACTCAATATCAGAGCATATATAAATATAGACACAGGAATCGATAAAGTGAAACTCATAGATACTACAAAGTATTGATTTCTATGCCTAAACCATATATACATGTCAGGAAATGGATGTATGTGATCTGACAAAATGATTATAAGTCGCGTTATACTATATAAATATTAATTTGAGATCTCCTGTCATCACATGGTTAATATATCACTCACCCTAGACAATGTAAATATTCTCTAATTCTTTATTCTACTCATGCTATTTAGGGTGAGTGATATATTAACTGTGTGATAACAAGAGAACATCTCAAATAAGTTCCTCTATGATATAATGCAATTTATGATCATATATATATGTGTGTGTGTGTGTTATGATAATTAATAATTGTGTCATCCACAGACAGCTGTTTCGTTGTATTACAATCGACCATCCAGTATCCCTTCCAGTAGTGTGAGGTGGGGTCAAAACCTTTGCTTCAAGCCCAGATGTAGATGCTCTACCCCTGCCTCAAGCAGAACTGGGCAGTCAATAGGACCAAATTAGGCGATGTATTTACTTACGCAAAATTCCCCATCTACCAGAGTGCTCCATTCCAGAGTTGGAAGAGCATATTATCTATCTATCTATATATATATATATATATATATATATATATATATCTCCATTCTTCAATACGTAACTGTCATGTTGGAAGTAACAAACAGAGTAGATATAGACCATGAACGAGCAAAACTGAGAATTTTGAGTTGAAACAGTCATGTAGCCTTTGCATCGCTGGTGTCTGTTTAGCTGAATGGTAAGAGCAATGCCATTTTCTTTAATTGTTTATTCTATTGATTGTTATCTAGGCCAAGTGACACACTAACCGTGTACTGACGGGAGATCATTTCAAGGAGCTTCAGTATAGTATAACACAATTTATGATCATTTTGTTGGATCATATATCCATTTCTTGATGCATATATATATATATATATATATATATATATATGTATATATATATATATATATGTATGTATGGCTAGAGTGTAGGTAAAAATAGAATCTGTTATAGACATTTAATCACATTGCTCAATCTTTAACATTGTAAATACAGCTATTAATGTACAAAAATAAGAATTACAAGGATATATACCTGGTGAATGTTAACGTTTTGTACCTATGCCATTAATCAGCAACTGGTTATATATTTGGGGGCTTTTTGTTTTCATAATTTACTGGAAAAAGGCATTGCTAGTGCAGTAGGCTTCAAGAAGTCACCATTTACCAGATATATATCCTTCTAATTCTTTATATATATATATATATATATATATAGACACCCTATGGACTCTACAAGACCCAACTCTGCTGCGACCACCATATCTTGCCACTGACAAGCACAGACTCCATCACAGACTGAACCAAGTCCCACACATCAGGATGACCCTGAAAGATTGGATTTGAATTTTTGCTTCCTAAGCTAAGCACCTGATGGTACATTTATTTTCCACAAAAAATTTTTGTCCGCTAAGTGGTACACACACACATACATGCACAGCACACGCTACTGAAGATGGATACACCTCCTTGAAGATGTTTAGCTCACCAATCAATACATTTATGGATTAACTGATTATTAAACTTAGTTTCTGCACACTTTCACTCCTGAGTCCGTCTTACTTATTCAGAGTTGAGCACTCTTTAAGTGAGGTAACTCGTTCATTATAAGCTTACGCAATGCTCTTCCAACTTGGGAATAGAGCACTCTGGTGGATGGGGAATTTTGTGTGAATAAATATATCGCTTAGATTCAACCTTACTGACCGTCCAGTTTTGTGTAGGGCAGAGGTAAGATGCCAGAAGGTTTTGATCCTACCTCGTGGTACTGTATGAGATAATGGATAGTCTATAGCCACACAGAAGAGTTGTAATGCAACGAAACAGCTGTCTGTGGATGACAAAATTATTTAATTATTATAATAATATATGTAAGAAGTAAATGGAAGAAAAGATACTTATGAGGGGAAAAAGATATCAGAGCATATATAAATGTAGTCAGTGTAGACAAAGGAATCAATGAAGTGAAACTCTTAGTTACCATGAAGTATTGATTTCTATGCCTACACCCTAGCCATATATATGTCTTAGTGTGGATAATAAAGAAAAATAGTTGTATTTTAATTAAATTTATCTTACCAACATGTTTCCTCTTTCAGTTTTATCTAAGTGTTGATTCCAAATGAAACAATGATATATAAGTTAGTGGATAGTATATATCTATCAGTGGCTTATGGTGCTTTTTATCTTGTGTGTGCTTTGAGCTATAGATGCACAAAAATATTTCAATGTCTATAAAGAGCAGTGGGCAGTTAGAGCCCTTTTAGTACAATGTAGGGAAAGGGGGTCCCAATTGTAAAGTTTCACCCCTGCCCTCACTCAATCGATGTTTCAAACAGCATAAAATAAACAAATAAAAATAAGAGAATAGATGAAAGAAGATTAAAATTTCGATCGGACACTATTATCCGCTTATTAGTAAATGGAAGAAAAGATACTTTTGAATGGAGAAGGAAAAAAAGTATGGTAGCCTTATGGTTAGTGGCACGGAGAATGGAATTGGATGCCCTTGGGGAAGGCATGAGTCCATTCTCCCACCTCAATAGATTGTTATGAAATGGCTATAGACCATCTCATTTTTTTTTTCTTTCTTTGCTGATCATTTTGTCCTGTGGCAGAATTGGCATGACAAAGGCGAATTGACTGAAGAGAGAACAACAGAAGAAATAACTGGCATTGTTACTCATTAGAAACTGTCACATTATATGGCAGCATGCTGTATTAGGGTAAGCAATTAAAAAATTTGAAAATCAGGTGATTGATGGATAAAAGTTACTTCTCTCACCTTTTGTTGGGCTGCGATCACCTTAAAAGTCTGAATTAAAAAAAAAACAAGCATGAGTTTTGCTGGACCCAAACTAAGGGACCAATTTAGCATAAACTCACCTTGCGAATTGGATCCCCATTAAAAAAAATGGAAATTGAATAAACTGATAATAAAGGGATAATGAGCAGCAAATGTTTGAATTTTCAGCCCTCTAGCTTCATTCGTGTGACCAGCCAGCCAGCTATCCCAGACAAAAGGCATCATTCAATGTTTTTAGTCCAAACAAAATTATGATTAAAAAAAAAATTCAGTTATCAGTAACTCGATTCTTCCTCTGAAAAATTGTACAAAATAAAAAATGAAATCTCATTAAAACTTTCATTCATTGAAAACAAATTACTTGATTAGAACAAATTCAGTTAAAATATTTGTACTTCTGTGTTGACATTATTGACTGATACCTTTTGACCAAACAGTATTGTTACGTGCCGTGCACTGTTGACTTTGTGACTGAGGGTGTTTGTCTTGATGCTTTTTGACCAGTCACCCCATTGAGTTCGGATTGGAAACTGAAGAAACCTATTTGTACAATTCTGGTTGACAGTTTCAAATCAGAAATATCCCCCCCTGGCATGGGAGGACAGAATGAGACCGGTCTACGCCCCCCCCCTTACCCCAGTAGACTCAATAAAAGATTCAGTCGAGGGAGAAAAAAAGATTATAGTAGCATTCTGCCGATCAAAGAAAACGGATGTCATTTTTGAAGCTCTTAAGAAACACTGATTTTTAACAGATGTAATCAAAATTGTTTGTT
Organism: Thysanoteuthis rhombus; assembly: GCA_963457665.1. Classification (NCBI taxonomy): domain Eukaryota; kingdom Metazoa; phylum Mollusca; class Cephalopoda; order Oegopsida; family Thysanoteuthidae; genus Thysanoteuthis; species Thysanoteuthis major. The sequence goes on from OY735241.1 coordinate 3,262,155, forward strand.
TATTTATGTACATACCTAGTATTAAGCTTGATTTTCTTCTTTTTATGACCCATCCGGAGGTCACTGCATTTTCTTTGTGATGTTCTCTTTTTTTTTCTCTCTTTATTTAATTGGGTAGAACGAGCAGGAAGTGCATCACAAGAACGATTTAACAAAAAAAAAAGGACAAAATTGTAAAAGAATATCTGTGCCTCACGTAAATGTAGCATGTTCATGTACCGGAACTATATATCTAAAAAAAAAAAAAAAAAAAAAACAACTATCTTAAAAAGATCTTTTTATCTTGAAAAAAAAAAATTTTAAAAAATACCAGCGTAAGATTAGGGCATTGTTGGTCTTAATTGACTAAAGAGACCCGAGAAGCACTTTTTTGACGAAACCTACTTACTAGTCTGGCTACAAGCGACAAGAAATGAATTAATACTAGTTTGACGAGTTTTCCACAAATTAGACCTTATTGCAGAACCAATAACGGCAATACCTTGAAAAGCGTGATTTCAATGTGATACGGTTATGGTATTGCTGTAAAAATTAATCTATGTATATGCTGAAAAAAACATTGAATTATATCAAAGTTTGTAAACAGAGCGGAAAATTTTTGAATGAGTTAACTGCACTAATCAAGGTGTCTATGTTTAGCATGGATATTGAATCTCCATCTTCGTCTTCGGCAGTGCAAAAATCACTAAGATAGCAAGGAAATGCTTGAATATTTTGGACATTTTAAAAATTTTTTCTACTGTTTTTAGCATCTTTTTGGTATTTGTTGGACATTTCTGGTGCTTTTTGGTAGTCAAACTAGCACAAAAATATTCGAGTTGATAATACTGAGTTTTGGTCTTGGCGTGTTTTTTATTTTTTACCAATACCCATGGTAAAGATGAATAAGTCACTCTGTATTCTCCTCTAATCTATCAACCCTGTTAAAGACAGATCTGAGAAAATGAAATTATCCGCAAAAAAGATCAACACTGATAATCCTTGTGCCCACTATCTCCTGGGTAATATTAGGTTATCTTGCTTGTAATAATAGAATTGGCTTTGTCAAAGGAACATTCTATATCCTGAGCGGGTCTAGGTCTTTATGGATGTCATTACTCACCCCCTATCACACCGACCCACCACACCCGACCTCTGATCTTGATGAAGATGTATTGGCTCGTGCGAGACCTGACCTATAATCATTAGTTACAGGAACTAAGGATCTTGACAGTCTTTCACAGTTGCCCATATTCTTGACACGACATTCGCAGCTTGTTTGCTGGGTTTCATATGAAAGAAAAAAATAATGATACCCTCAATACTATGAGATTCCTTTTTTCTAAAATTTTTTATTTTATTTCATTTAGTTTTCGAAACCATAAACCAAAACTATCAAAATAGATTTCTTCAGTTTTCAGGTTGGTCTGGCTGGATATGTATGCATGCATGAATGCTGAATAGATGTCTTTGGATGGAATTCCATCTTTGACGAATAGAAATTCGAAAGTTGTTGGCTGTACCTCACATTAATGAATCACCATAGCCCTACATATTGCTTGCCTGACCAACCAGCCTTGTGGGTTTTTTTTGGAGGGTCTTTATGGTTATTTTGGATCAACAGTACCTAAATCTTGTGCTGGTATTTGAAAAAAATTTTTCTTTTTTTTTCTTTTTAGATAATTAATTCTGGTACATGCACGGGTTATGGTGATTCATTAATGCTGTTTGTTTTGATGGATTTTTACAAGTTTTGTTAAAAGATTTCAATAAAACATGTAAAATGTGATGAGCAGAAATAGTTTCAAGTTCACGTTTTTGTAGATTTGTAATAAGGTATTGCCATACAAATTAACATGACTAAGTATAACTGGAAAATAATCCCAAACACATTGAATTTTTACAGCATAAGACTTTGAACCGTGTGGTTTTTGAATCCAACGAATTAACTGCACTATTCAATTTTGCATTTTGCCCTGGGCCTTATCAGTTGAGAATTACTGGCAAAAAAAAAAAATCCTGCCTACTGTGTTACATGATAGAACTACTTCGCTGCCCTTTCTTTCTCCAGGAGTCATTAGCAGTTTCAGTAGGAGAGAATATATTGACACTGCTTGACACTATTGAGCTGTGAATTTTTCTGACCTTAATACAATAAGGATAGAACAATCTGTACTCCAGAAAGAAGAGCTTCAGCCAGCCATTCTAAGTCTGTGCTCTCTTTCTTTTGCATACATCCGAGTTTTCATTCTTTTTTTCATCTTTGTTTCTTTCCTAATCTTTTTATTCTTTATTTTCTCTATACTTTTCTCTTTTCAATAACTGCTACCTACAACAGACTGGTTTAATCACTGTTACTGGGTTTAGGTTATTCATGAGTTTCTACTTTTTTTCACATTCATATATCTATCCAGACTTTGCGCAACCTTGACTGTTTCTAGTAGAAATTAAAAATTTTGTGCACACACTCCTCTGAATGATAAGGAAAAATGTTTATTAGTAAATTCACACCTAAATGATTTTTTTATTAAGGAGGGGGGGATTAATTTACAATGAAAGTTTATGCTAAATGGTCCCTTAGTTTGTGTCCAGTGGCATTCAGACTTGGTATTTTTGTTGAAAATACTTTTATTGGTTACGGTCTATAAAAGGCAAGAAACATAACTTATTCATTGATCACCCCTTTTTCTAATTTTTTAATTGATCACCCTGTCAACTGGCTCACCGCACCTGTTATTTTGTCCTTTTGAAATCATAAATTCATCAAGATAACTTGATTTAACCATCACCACTGCTTACCTTATGGAGTAAAAAGCAGCACACATGGGTAATGGTGATTCATAATTTCCCTTGGAATGCTAGTTTCTCTTATTTCTTCAACTTTGTTCTTTTCTATTATCATTTTTTCTTTTCCTTTCATCCTTCCCTATCCCTGAGGCGTAGCCAGAGATTTTCTCTTTCCTCCACTTTTGAAAAAAATCCGAACCAAGCCCTTTTTATTACTGAATCACTGTAGCACTACAAATGGCCCGACAAACCTTTTAAGTGGGCAGCAGATTCTCCCCCCTTTGCTCGTCTGTCTTTGTGTGTGCGTGTCTGATGTATCTCCGTGCGTTCCTGGTCACATTTCGGAGATCACAACCTTGAAAATGTGCATGTGTACATCACTCATCATCATCAGTCTCTTATTGTCTGTCTTTGGACATGGACCTTCACCAAGATTCACTAGACCTCTCTGTCGTGAGCCAGTATTTTCTAAACTTACCTAGCCTCATGCCATCTTATATTTTGTTGGCCCCCGTTTTGCATGTGATCTCTGGGGATCCACGTTGTGATGTCCAGCAGTTGTCTGATATTCTTGCAACATGACAATGCAACGTGCACATGAAGGATTCGTACTCAACCTCACGTGGAGAGATCACAAGACAGCACAGTATATCAGGGAGAAAACAGGAGACCAAGACATCATAAAATCTACTATAAAACTTGAATGGCAATGGGCCAGTCATATCGCAAGAATGGCAGACAACTGATGGACATCATAACTCACAACATGGATCCCCAGAGATCACATGTGCAACTGAGGCTGGCAGAATGCATGATGGAGAGATGAACTTGACAAATGACTCTGCGACGCGTACGATAGAAAGGTGTGGCGAATCCTGGGGAAGGTCTGTGTCCAACGACGGACAATTAAAAAATGATGATGATGATGGATTCTATAATATCCCAGACTCCTGTCTTTTCTCTAATACACTGTGATCTCTCCATGTGAGATTGCACCCTGAAAATTTTTTTTTTGTTGTCATTTTGGACCCAAAAAACCCCAAATCTTGCACTGGTATTCTCTATGGATAATTTTGAATTAATTGTTGATAATTTTAGATAATTAGTTCTAGTGCATGTGCGGGCTACGGTGATTCATTTATGTTACAGATATTAAGTATATTGATTCTTTTTACCTTTTTTCTTCTTCCAATATCACCTTCTTTTCTCCATTCCTTCTTTGTTAGAAACTGTCTACCAAAAATGTCTGCATAGGTTTCTTCTTTTTTCTAATGGGTCTGGCTGGCTATGTATGTATCTCACTAACTGGATGCACCAATGGAGCTGGAGGGCTGAAAATTTGAAAATTTATATACATGTAGAAAAAGCATGTTTTTAGTGGGGGGGTCAATTTACAATGTTAATTTATGCTAAATTGGTCACTGGTTTGGCACTTGTGTCTTTGTATTTCCAACTTACACAGCATGCTGCCAAAAGACATTGGTTATGCATACAGGTCATACCATCAGAGCTACAGGGCTGAAAATTTCAGCATGTACTCCTTATTAACAAAATGCAAGAAAAGTAACATTCATTAATACTTTTTTCCCCCTAATTGTTTAAATAGATCACCCTCAATCTGGCAAGCTGCCAAAAGACATCCACGTGTCAGTTTCTATGAAGTGACTAACCAGACCTGCTTTTCATTTGATTTCTTTCTCTCTCTGCTTCTCTTCATTCATTCTCTGTACTCATTCATTATCACTCCCTTTGACCGTGTGTACCCGACCTCTCGGAGCCTTCCACCCTGTTATGCAAAATAGTGTAACCAATCCACCTCTAGATCACCCACAACCCATTAATCATCCAGTACAGCCCTTCAACCTGACTTCCACCCCCGACTTAGACTGGATTAGCCGCTCAGATCGGGATCAACGCTGACTTGGCTTAAAAGCCCCTTCCACTCGAATTTCGAATAAAGAGAATCAGCTTCGTCAAAGTGGTGTACTTTGCCTACCTGCACGTATGATTTCCATGGAAACAATTGCTTTGCGTTCAGCGCGGGTATCTTGCTCATTAGGAAAGAACAGTCAGTCAGTCTCCTGTTGCTTCGATTTCTTCTTTAAGTGTTTTTGATTTCGTCCTCCGATCAGAGCTCAAAACTATTTAAGAAACCAGCCTGACTACGCTAGTGTCAAACTCCCTTCCTTCGTTAAAATCTATAAGGTAAACAAAACAGAACTTATTTCTCCTTACAATTTCATTTCAAAACTGTGGGTCCTATTCCGACTCCTTTGTTAATAGTTCCTGTAAATGGGATTTACAAACTTTCGCAAAACAAGTCGACCGGAGTTGGGCTTAAGGAGCGGTGGTGAATTCGTCATCAGTTTTCGCGTATGTCACTGTGTCACTGTTATTTGTGCATAACGTCACTGGTTTTTGGTCTCGTCATCGTTGTACGAAAATGAAGTTAAAATTCAGTGGTAGGAGTTAGATGAATAGCTTAATTTCAGGAGGTATTCGGAAGAGTCACTTTGTTTCCTGCGGCCATCGACACTTGGACCTGTACTTTGAATAGAAAACATCATGTAGCCAACATCTCTTGGCATCATGTTGTGTTGGGGGTGATGAATTAAAGAAATTGGAAGGAGAGCAGTGATCAATGGAAAAATTACTTCTCTGGCCTTTTGTTAGGCAGTGACCATAAAAAAAAGTCTGAATTTTCAAAAAATGAGTTCAAATGCTGCTGGACATTAACTGAAGGACTAGTATAGCATGGACTTACATCATGAATTGAACCCCCCACTAAATCTACTTCAAGAATTCAAAAAAAAAAAAATGATAATAATATTAATGTTCTCTAAACATAATGAGTCAATATTAAAATTTTCATCCCTCTAGCTCCATTGGTTTAGCCTGTACATGTAACAAATACATACATAGATAATCAGCCAAGAGTTGCCAACTCAAAAATATTTTTGTACTAGTGCTAAAAAACGCCAAAAATGGCCAAAACACAACAAAAAGATACTTAAAATGGTAGAAAAAATGGCTAGAATGTTTAAGCATGCCCACGTTAATTAAGCTCTTTTTTGCATTGTCAAAGTGAGAAATGCGCAGAATTTTGCACTTTCTATGTTAAATTAGCAATACTCAGCCAGCCAGCCAGACTAGAACACTAAAGAAACCAATGTAGATAGTATTGGTTGACAGTATCTGATATCCATATTTCCACTGTCGTATCTCTATCTTCTGGGTTACATCTACGTGTTTTTCTACTTTCTGTGTTTTATCTAAGTTGGGTAAAAAAAGAAGAATTGATTTCCCACTAAGTTCTTTGTTCTCTCTGTCGATTGTCATTTCTTATCGATTTGCACGATATCAACATGATTAATCAAAGACTCTTTGAACTTGCTTCTTGCAATCCTACCGAATTCTTGGACCCAGGAATTATTGATGAAATGGTGAGACAGCTTAATCTCTACTTAGTTCTCCTTCCATTGGAAATAGATATGAAGGCACTCGATGTACGTATGTTTATCCTAGCTGGTTTTCTTTGTTCTGTATCGTATAAGATCAGCAGCATTCAAACTGTGTTCCGAGGAATCTTTCCAGAGGTTTAGTGAAACAAAGTGACATTTTCGCAATATCACAATATCAATTCTTAACTCGCCATCAGAGTCGATAATTGAACAGCCGTAGCCTCAACATTCAAAGTCATGTGAAAAAAAGAGAAAAAGATTCCGTCAAAGAATAAATATGGTCAGAATAAATTCCTATCATGACATCATTGGTGTTTTCCACTGGAAAACATCTCAACATCTGTATAATAAAGAATCTAGATTTTATTTCTGCTGGAAAACATTTAGAATATAGTAAAAAAAAAATATTTAGATTCTTGAGAATCTAGATGTCATTATTAACTGGTCAGAGCCCCTCCCCCAGGTCAAAATAGCTTTTTCCCCCCAAATTAAAAGATAAAACATTTTTAGAAGGCGCTGTAATGGAGTACTGATGCCAATTTTGAAGTCTATAGACAAAACGGTATGTCCAGGAGCGCTGGCGCAATCAAACACATGCATATGAAAAAGAAATAGAACCCTTCGCCACCTTTGGAGGCTATGGTTTTCCTATAACACTTCATTAACACTTTGCCACCTTTGATGGCTATGATTCTTCAATAGCACTTCATTACATGAACAGTTCCAACATGGTTTTTATATGTATTTATTCTATTAAAACCAATCATTATTGATTTTTTTTTTCTACTAGTTTACCCTCATCTTAATTTTTGGTTGAATTTTTTTTTTTTTTTTTTTTTTTTTTTTCCATTATAACTTAAAGCCATCAATCTGCAACAGTAAGTAAACAATGCAGATTTGAAGTCAAGATTAAAACGTGTAAATGAATATTTTTTTCTATTTGTTCTGTTGGGTAAAGAGAAATTTAAAAAAAAAAGATTTCTTTCAATGTGCTATCTATTTTGAAGTTTTGCCCCTCCCTCCACTCCCACCCCCGGGCAAAGCAGGGTATCTCTGCCAGTAATATATAAAATCGTATTGTGATCGCAAGGATAGTGTATATCAGTGTTATGGGTATTTTCACTCTTTCTAAATGACCTTGACTCTAGTCATTTAATAATGTTCCCTTCAAGTAAAACTGTGATGTGTTTAAGTAGTTCGCTGGTGAATCTTATAATAACAAAACTATCTTCATTAAATGCTCACCTGCCATCTGTTTCTGGTTATGTTCAGTTAAGCATTTTTCGTTCAATCATTGCCAGGCAGGGAGGATTGGTTTCTACGGTTTTAAACATAGAAATTGATATTGAGGGAGACATTATCGGATCATAAAACAAAAAATGCGATTTGTAAAAAAAACAAAAAAAACAGGTTTCAACTTTGGGCGGAACCTTGCTGTATCTCTGTGCTGCAAGAGAAAAGGAAAAAATGCAAACTATATTCTTAGGTATTTAATCGCTGGGCGGGGGTTGGGATAAACATGAGGGTTGGAAAATCTGTCACAGTTTGATATGCAGGAGAAGGGGAATAAGGTGGTGGGGTTGGAAACTCTGGTCATCGACGTAATTCGGGTGGATCAGAACAAAAACAAAAAGTTGTTTGGGGAAGATTTTATAAAGGCTCATGGGAAGTAAAAACGGCATGTATGTGTGATTTACTGGTTTCTTCAGTTTTTAAGTTGATCTGGCTGGTTTTCTATGTTGACAGTTTCTAGCAGCAGCCAGAAGAGACAAATGTTTATTTCTTTACCTGCTCTTGAGGGTGGGGGACAAATGGGTGTGGTAAGTAATATGGATGAAATGTTGCACCTTTATCTTAACGAAGAAGTTGATCAAAGGTAATTTGAGTGATACTGATTGCTACCACGTTGGCCTTATCATGGATTTTGAATCTCTGTCTTCAGATGGAAGTTTGTTTTAGACAAATGAAAATTTGGCATTGCAAAAATCAGTAATTTAGAGCGGAAGTACTTAGGGCCACTTTTGACTATTTTTAAGCATATTTTGTGCTTTTTGGCTACTTCTGACGTTTCGGGCTATTTTTCTATTTTGTACTTTTTGACAGTCAATCTTATGTGAAAATAATTTTTGAGTTGGCAACATTGAGTTTCAGTTTCGGCAATTTTTTTCTGCTAGCACTCATGCTTGATTTTTGCTGGATGTTTCAAAAAGTATGGTCAAATCTCTTGGGTCACTTCATTTCTTGTAAAATCACCAAAGTTAAGTAACATCGAGCCTAGTTAATAAGTAGATGGGTGACCTTGTGGCAATGCCAAGTGCAGTGAGCTGGGTCATGACAGAGACACTTTTAAAAAAAAATTGTAATCAATAACTCTCTGGTAAAAAGTTGGACTGAGAATAAGTGGTTGTCAAACCAGGAATAGGAGGGACCCTCATCTGAAAGGATAGCTGCAGAAAGAAAGAGGAGCCTTTGGGTCATTTCTGATTATGGTTGACCAAAGAAACTTACAGACAGTTTCGAAAAGGATGCGACTGTCTATTTGGCAAATTGTATTTAATCGATTAAATTAGAAAATGATTATAAAAAGATGTTAATTACAAATACATTTCAGCTTAACAATAGATTCTGACAGTGATTTCCTTTAATTTGGATGCATGTGTGTACCTGTTTTATCACATAAGAAGATGACAAAGGAATTAATGCTTGAAAGAGGCTAGTACAGGATGCAATCATTTCAACCGCTAAATACTGTTGTCTCTGAGTACAGAGTTATCATGTTATTAATATTGTAACATGAATTCTACTCTCTTATCTTATTATGTACCATGATTTATCGACAACTGGCCATTGTATGAAGTTGACATTTGCCTGATATATTAGTCGACCCACGAGACAGTGCAGTGACAAGTGTGAAGTATATTGTATCCGCGGTTCTCGAGAAATTCAATAAACATAAATAAAATAATAATGATTATTAGATCTTTCTTAGTTTTTATGAGTAATCTCCCTTGACTTGTGCTCTTTTGGATATTAATATTTTTAAATTGGCAACACAGAAGAGGAGCTGTTGCTTTGTATGAAAATTATTTTTCACAACAATTATGGTAGGCTGCTCTACACACACAAGTCAGGGCCCTCCCAAACTGGCACTGCCCTACTTTAGTTTAAGGAACAATTTCAATATTGTATGAGGTGTTTTTAAAGCATTTTATATAAAGAGAAGGGTGTATAACCAATGCATCCTCCCAATAGTCACTTATGGAGCTGAAACATGGAACTTAACCAAGAAACAGACCCGTAAGCTGAGAACCATGCAACGTGCACATGAAAGAATAATGCTGGGCCTCACATGGAGAGACCACAAAACAGCACAACACATCCGGGAAAAGACAAGAGTTAGAGACATCATAGAATCCATAAAAAATCTCAAATGGTGGTGGGCTGGCCATGTTGCAAGAATGGCTGACAATCGATGGACATCACGACTCACAACATGGATTCCCAGAGACCATATGCGCAACCGAGGCCGGCAAAATATTAGATGGAGAGATGAACTAGACAAGTTCAGGAAGTACTGGCTCCGTGACGCCCATGATAGAGAAGTGTGGCAAATCCTGGGGAAGGTCTATGTCCAACGACGGACGCTAAAAGACTGATGATGATATGGAAGTTTAGATAAATATAGGGTTGTTGAGTACTTTTTTGATATTTCAGTTCTGGATATCATTATACAATAGTCCACCAACTCAGGTGTTATGGCCTAAGAATAACAACCGCCTTATGACTTGAACACCAATCATCAAAAGTCAATTACAAGTACTAAAATAAGTTTATGGATGAATAGAGGCACAAATGAATCACAAAATTATAATACTACGTAATCTATCCATGTAAAAGGCATACATACTAACTAGTATGGTTAATTGTATAATTGGTTGTACTGTCTGATTCCTGTTATAACCTAAAACTTGTGATAGATTTGTCCATGTGAAATAGAATAACATGGCTAATAAGATAAAGCATTGTAAAAATATGAGATTGCCTGATGTGACATAATGAATATGTCAGAAACTCTCTAGACTTTGATCACACGTTGAAACAGCTTGAGTTAAGTTGAGACTTGAAATTAGGATACGTGAATTATTAGAAACGAATGACACACTAGGATAGCTTTAGGCTCCTTAGTGTCGATCCATACATAAACAACCCTGTCATTTCTGACGGGTTTATGCTAGTTATATGATAATTGATTGCGAGTTGAAGAAATATAATATTTTGTCCTATTGAGAGGGCGAGGCAAAAATGTTGGGGTCCACATCCCACCTGCCGTATATTTTTCTTACATCATGCTGTTAATTATATCGGTGTGCATGTGGCTGAATCTATACATATGTGTTCACACATATATTGATAAAATTCTTTCTTGTATTTGTATATCTGAAAAGTAGCCGCAAAAAAATTAACTTGTATCTCTGCATGTATTGATGTGTATATATATATATATATATATATATATATATATATGCATGTTTATCAAGGGATTTATGTGTGTGAGTATGTGTAAATAAATTTTTCTGCAGTAGTAAATCAACTCCTGATGATTCTATGATATATACTGAAGCTGCATTTGAAAGAAAATGAAAATATCTATATACCCATGTATCAGTGTTTATAAATATATATATATATATATATATATATATATATATGTATATATATATATATGTGTGTGTGTGTGTGTATAACAAGGTATATGTAAAACAAACAAAAAAAACACTGAAGAAAATAAACTATATTAACAAATATTGGGAAATAAGTGACTGAAGTGGCACATGTTTAGTGTTTAAAACTTTCTAAACACACACACACTGTGTGTGTTATTTAGAAATGGATGTAAAATCCGACAGAATGATTATGAATTGCATTATACTATGTTGAAACTCTATTTGAAATGATATCCTATTATACGGTAAATGTATCATTTGGCCTAGATTACATGAATAATTCTAAACAATTCACGAAAAATATTTATCCATTCCTTAATAACATAGTTGTCTCTGTTGAAAGAAATTAATGAATGTGGATGAACAAAATGAGAATTTGGTGTTGGGATTTTTTGGGCCTTTGCATTATCGGCGACTGTTCAGCTCAATAGTAAGAGTAATGCTACATTGAAGCAGCTACCATATCAGTTGCAGAATCGATTCCTGCAATAGCCCCAGTTTCTCTAATTTTTTTATTCTACTTATGTTGTCTAGGCCAAATGATACATTCACTGTATAATGATGGGATTACCATTAATATAATAAAATGCAATTTATAATCATATACATTATATATATATATATATATATATATATATACACACACACACACAACACACATACACGTTTATACACACACATGGGGTATATATACACACACACACACACACACACATGTACGTGCACATGTATATATACACGTGCACTTTCATATATGCATACACAGGTTTTTATGGGTTTTTATAATGTCCTACCATGTGTGTAATATGTGTAATGGCTGCCTTGCCTTGGCGTTCTCTCAAAGTCCCATCTATGTTTGTTGCGACTCTTGTTATGATCCCTTGATCTTCTCATTCAAAGACGCAACTGACAAAGTGACCAATTGCTTTTGATCTGCAGCTCAAACCAAGCGACCGGAAATTGCATCAACTTCACACGTAGTTTCAAAGTTCACTCCTAACAGCAGTGTTGTTGACGACTTTTCTCTCTCTTTTCTCATTTTTCTTTTCACCCTCATGTTGCTTTTTCTTCTCCCCCTCCTCCCACTTCTTCATTCTTGCCTCTTGTTTGGTTTTTCCTCATTTCTCCTTTCAAAAAACCTTCATCCTTTCACGATCTCTAACCCTTTCATCGTCATATTCTTCCTCTCTTTCTCCCATCCTTGTTATTGCCTTCTCTCTCTTTTCTCTTCAAATTCTCTCTCTCCTTGTCCTCCTCCTCACTCTCCATTTTCCCTCCGCCTCCGATCTATTCAATGCCATAAACAAAAACTGTCATCAAAACATCAAGACTGTCAACATAGGTTTCTTCAATTTTCAAGCTGGTCTGGCTGCCTGCCCATGTATGTATGTATCACACAACTGAACTACAGGGCTGTAAATTTAAATATTTACTTCTCATTATGTATAGAGAAAAACTTTTTTCTTTTCATCCCCCCCCATCACAAATTTTTTTCTTTTTTTATCAAGAGGGTTGTACTGTTCGCAATGCAATTTTATTCTAAATTTTTTTAGTGCAGGGTTTCAATTTTATGCTAAAGTGATCCTTTAGTAGAGATACAAACTAGTTTTCGGAGAACTGACTTTTTTTTAAAATTATCAAACGGTGAGAGAAGAAACTTGTTTATTGATCACTTTTTCTTTTTTTTTGCAATCACCTCCAATTTGACATGCTGCCAAAAAACATTGGTCATGTGACAGTTTTTATTTTGTGAATAATCAGACCTTTCTTCTTCTCTTCCTTCTCTCTCGTTTTTTTTTTTCTCCAACCAGCCAATCTACCAGGAGCTTGTTTCTAAAGAAAAATATCGAATATTGACTAATGAAATACTGGATGGTTCATAAAGGAATCTACCCTTGGGATAAGAGGGTAGAATTTATGCACACGTCAGTTTTATGCTAAGATATTAGTTGTGTGGCGACAGAGTACTCAGATGCAACAGTATTTAACAGTTGAAAGGATTGCATTATGTGCTAGCCCCATTTTAGCATCCAAAATTTAATCACGTCTTCTATAGCCCATTGCCCCACCCTTCCACAAAATTTAGTAGTCCAGCTGATAAGGGTCACATATTGTGAGGATCCTGCTAAACATGGCAAAATTCTGAAAGTTTTCCGCTAATGAACCAGGGTATGTGATGATCAGTAAAAGATAAGATGTTTGATTTGATGCAAGCCTTTGCTATTTATTTGGACTAATAGACAGACGCAAGTGATTACAAATCAGTGGCATATGGTGCTTTGTATCTGGGATGTGCTCTGTGCTACAGATGCGCTCAAATATAAAAATATTTTAATGTCTCTTAAAAGTAATGGGCAGTTGGAGTTTTTTTGGCACAACGTTGGGAAAGTGGTTCCAATTGTAGAAAGTAGAAAATTAATGGAAAACTGTATTAGGATTAAATACTATTATCAACAGATAATAGTGTCCGATCCAAATTTAGTTTTTCTTTCATTAATCCTCTTATTTCTTCTCATTTGTTTATTGTTTATAACATAGAATGAGCGAGAGTATGAAACAATTTGCAATCAAGACAACCTTCCCTACATTGTACCAACAAGGCTTTTACTCTCCGTTGTATTTATGGACACTAAAATATTTTAGAGTTTTTCTGCATCCTCAGCACAAAGCATCATACACCTCTGGTTGTGATGCTGCTGGATGGTGAAAACCAAAATATTGACCGAGCTCCAAAGTAGCTAAATTTTATCATGGCTTGGTTTTAATGAGGTTGGCTTTCTTGGACCCCAACACTTGTGTTATTATGGGGGATGCCTGTACAGATATATAAGCATGGGTTGTAGAATCTGTTTTGTAAAGAGGCTTCGGCTCATTAGTACCTTAAATGACTAAATGCTCCGATGCAGACATCAGATACCTGTTGCGGAAGGAAATGAAGAACTTTACTTTGCTAAGCATAATTTATGACTGATAATAATTCACATGAAAAGAGAAACCCAAAACAGGTCTGGTTAGCCACTCAATACAAACTGTCATGTGACCAATATCTTGTTGCAGTACACTGTGTTGGGGATGGTCAATTAAAATTTTGAAAAAAAAATAGGTGTCAATGCATAAGTTACTTCTCTTACTTTCCGTTGGGCATTAAAAAGTCTGAATTTTCAAAAAAACGAGTGTGAACACAGCTGGATACCAACTAATGATCAGACCAATTTAGCATAAAGTCACATTGGAAACTGACACCCCCCCCTCACAAAACTATTTTTGGGGAAGAATTTTGAAAAAAAAAAAAAAAAAAATGTTATTTCTAGACATGAGTAAATGTTGAAATTTTCAGCCCTCTAGTTCCATCAGTACGGCCTATACACATCATACATACATACATACATAACCAGCCAGACCAACTTAAAAACGGAAGAGACCTATGTTGGCAGTTTTAGTTGATGGTTCCTAGAGAAAAAAGTTCCACATCTGTTTCGTAGTTTTTAACCATTCATCATCAGCGTCTTTGTAGATAGATCCGTGGAGATGAATAAGTAGAAAAAAAAGTTCTGATGGTACAAATAAATGACTTCCAGATGAGGGATCAATTTAGTACTCTGATATCTCTGAAATTGATTCCTCTTTTCATATTTCATGGAATTACCGAAATGAATCTAATTGTATCCTTCGATGATGATGATGTCATGATCCTAGTAGCCATTTTGTGCGACTCTGTTTTCTTGCAAAAAAACATTCTGGAAAAACTGTTTAGTCAAATCGGTGGTTCCTCAACTTTTCCCACTTCGGGCTCCGCCTCGACTGCGCAAGAAATTTCAGTCGCCCCTCACTAAGAATCGGATAATTTGATTATATATCGTGTGACAAATTCTTTGTAAGCAAATATAAATATATATACTTTAGGGCACTTGCTACCGGAAGATTTGTATGAAATTTAGTAACAAAAATGCCATTACTTCATCACTTCCATTGCTTACAAAACTGATAAGTTGAGCATTAGTCACTATGGAATCTATAGTGAAATTAGTAATTAATAGTATTGTCTGATATTATGGATTGAGGGTATCCTTTCCTCACATAAATGAATCACCATAGCCTGTGCATGTAGAGGAGCTAATAATCTAAAAATATATCTAAAAAAAATTGATCTTCTATCTGAAATTATCTAAATAGATATTTGCTCAAGATTTGGGTATTGTTGATCCAAAATGACCGTAAAGACCCTAAGAGCATTTTTTTTTTTTTTTGCTAAAAACAGAAACATTTTTAGATGGTGCCTAGTGGTGTCTTCCTGCATATTTTCAAGGTGTTAGCTCAAAAAATATGACTAGGAGTGCCCCGAGAGACACAAATACATTATATTCAAATAACCTCAGCAGGGTGTGCCATCCATGTTCAGAATCCGTTATAAAAGGAATATACGTTATGGTTCCGAATGACGTTGGAAAATGGAATCAGAATCAACAGACTAAGTCAAATTTTGTCAAAGATTTTCCATCTTTACTTTTCATCAACGCCCCTGGGAAAGGCCTGAATTCCTCATATTTCACCTCTTTTGTGGATGAATAGACAGTCCAACTAAGGAGAATATTAGATGAAAAAAACCCTTTAATTTTGCAGTTAGTGTGTGTTGCTTTGTCTTGTACATGATACTTGAGACCCGCAGACTGAGAGTCCAGATATCATAGAATCCATTAGAAAACTCAAAGTGCAATGGGCTGGTCATGTTGCAAGAATGGCAGACAACCATTAGACATCATGGCTCACGACATGGATCGGCAGAGACTACATGCGAAACTGAGGCCTGTGAAATATGAGATAGCGAGACAAACTAGACAAGCACAGAAAGTATTGGCCCCACGATGCCCATGATAGACCTTCCCCAGGATTTGCCAGACTTCTCTATATCCACCCATGGACAATGAAAGACTGATGATGATCATTTATTTGCTACTTTATTTTCACTTATGAAGAGAGCATTACTTATTTTCAAGAACTTTGGGAGACATTAGAGTAATCAATCTCTTACCCAAAACCCCTGGGACCAAACATATATGGGAATTAGGAAAAATTTTGGATCTCGGAATGATAGCATAAAGATGAAGTATATCATAGAACTAGGTAGTTCTAAAACCCAAGGTTTCAAGTGACCAAGAGCTGTACCGGTACAGTATTTATGAGTTATGTCGAATACATCAAAGGTATTATAACAAACCAGAAAATTCGTACCGAGTAAAATAAATAAAGGGAAGAGTTCTGCATGAATTTATGAATCACTACTTTCTAGTGTCTAGCTGTGAAAATGAAATCTCTGACAAAAATAAAGAAATAGTATACAACGCTCTAATAACTATTTGTTTAACACCAACATGCACCCCCCTTCAATTTCAAAGTAATACGACTAAAAATTACACTCCAGATACTGAGAAGTTTATTGGGCGGTGATCATTAAAAAATGATTATTGGATTGTTTTTGATACTGAAGCTATGTAATTTAGTCCGAAGACCATGCGAATTTGGTCTGATAATAAGTTATTTGATTATTTTGGTACTGAAGCCTCTCAATTTGGTCACAAGATCATAGAAATTTGGTCTGATGATGGATTTTAAGTCATTTGATTATTTTGGTACTAAAGCTACTTAATTTGGTCTTGTGTAGCAAAAGACTTCTGGCACCAGTGATTTGAACCCATTTTTATGAGACTGACAATCTGCTTGCATTGTTTTCATAGGTATCTATAAAGGGGTGCATCCGCACACCCCTGGAAAAGTACTACATCTCATCTACGCTACTCACGATAATGAAGTTGTATGAGTAGTTTTTAGATTCTAGCTTGGTGGTGACTTCTGTTGACGTTAGCTACTTATATTGCATATGCACTATGCGTGGACATATTTTGACGTATTGATAGCTGCTTCATGTATTATTTTCACACCATTCCCTGTTGACAAACAGAATTAAAATTATGAAATTACTTTCCAATTTCTAAAACTATTTTTGAATAACTTGATTCTTAAGGGCTATAAAGAAAAAAATTGAAAGTTCTGATCTTCAGTCTACACTCTTTCAGAAAATGCATTAATTGGGGTCCCACAACCCATAGAAAATTTTGATCTCATCACCCTAATAATAATAATGCAATTGGAGATGAAACGTATGCCTTTGCAAAGTATATCCCTTTCCCCTTTCCCTGGATATATATCCTTTTGCCACCCCCCATTGGAAAAGTGACAGCGGACACCCATACTTGTTTTGCAGACTTTCTCTGACCGATCACCTTGACCTCGACTGACTCGGTAGTATTAACGTATGTAATGAGTTAATTTGTGTTTACAGATGTTGTAGTTGTTCGTTTTATTTTAGGGGATTGGAGAGGGAGAGACGGGGAGGGATTGGTATGTTTACCAGATGTTTTACCGACGATAGTGTTGCTTTTACATCCACATCTTTACCGAAATTGCATCACAGCTGAAAATACAAAGTCCCTGATGTTTTCATGCCTGTCTTTCGATCATTTTTCTTTCTTATTTACATATTCCTGATAACTTTTTTTTGTTTTTTGTTTTTAGGATGATAAAAATTCCTCCCTTTAGAAACTGTCAACAAAAACTATCTAAAAAGGCAGTGTTGCCAACTCAAAAGATTCTTTCGCGCTAAATCAACCTCAAAAAAGCATTAAAAACACCAAAATGTGCTAAGAAACACTTAACCATTTGTGGTAATTTTAATAGCTAAAATAGCTATGTCTACCAAAAATGGCTACAAAATAGCTAAAATTGGAAAATAGTGCTAAAAATGGTCTCATGTAGTGCCAAATGTTGAATGGGCGACACTGATCATAGTTTCTTTTTCACCAATGTGCTAGAGGGCTGAAAGTTTGAACATTTACTCCTTTGTCTTGAAAAAAACTTCTCTTTTTTTTTTACATTTCACCGTTGAATAGGTTCTTAATGGGGGTTCAATTTGCAATGTAAGTTTCCACTAAATTAGTCCCTGGTGATGTTTGAAAATTCAGTGGTTATTAAAAATTAGTTGCTTAGTTTGTTTTTAGCAGAATTCATTTGTCTATTTTTTTTAATTCAGACTTTTTTAGTGATCACAGCCCAACAAAAGGCAAGAGAAGTAACTTTTTCATTGATCACCCCTTTTTCCAATTGACAACCACTAGTATGACATGCTGCCTGAAAACACTTCTCTCATAACGGTTTCTATTGAGTGACTTATCAGACGTATTTATTTTATTTTTACAGTTGGTTAACTAGCGTAAGTCAAATATATTTGTTAGTTGAGGTGTGTTGGGATGGGACTTGTAACACCTGTCACCAAATGGACTTGAGGTTTAGTAAAATAGTGTTCTGCCTGATATATCAAGCGTACTGGTTCAAAAGGGAATACTGTTTTCATTCGGTTCTCAGGTATCTTTGACTTACGTACCAGAATGACGATATCCCTTGGGACTTGACACTCTTTTCAGCCATCTACTTAATTAACTACTATCACATTCACCACAAGTCACTGACCACTTATGTATACTATTTTCCTGTTTAAACTTCACATTTCTTGACAAAGCCAAGTTGGACAAAACATCAAAATAAAAGGAATCATTTGTACAATGAGTCTTCTCATATTGTCATGGTATCCATGATCTATACCAATTCACTGATTATTTATATATATATATATATATATATATATATATATATATATATATAATATGAACTGTAAAGAGTGAGACAGACTCGGGAGTAAAGTGTTTTGAGGTAAGGTTTATTTATCCGTAGATGTTAATGGTCCAGACATGTTTCGAGATTTATTCCCATCTTCAGTGCTGTGTGAGTATATGTTTTTAGGGTTTTGAGTTTCCATGTGGAACCAGATATATATATATGTATATATATATATAATTGCTACTATTCCGCCATGAAACTTGGTATATAAGCAAAGAATTTAGCTGAATTTTAGCCCCTAAAGTTTGGGAAGTCAAATACTGAAGAACAGATTTAGATGATTTAACCCACTTGTGGAAAGGTTCTTCCATGGTTTTGGGATACAAGATTTACATGTTGATTAACAAAGACGTCCCAATTAGGTTTAGCTGATTACAATAGTCTAAAAAGTCAATGTAAATTTTTCAGGCCATGGCCTACTCAGCCCCCTCCCCTAAATCTGCCCTGGGGTCCTTCATAATCTGGGGGGGGGGCTGTGCTTCATGGTTGATACAGCACAGATTCAGTCTTGGTTGGGCGCTCATCTTTGAGGTGAAAATTTGGATATCGTTGCCAACTGAAAATATATTTTGTGCTAAATCAACCCTGGAAAAGCGCAAAAAATGCCAAGAAGTGCTTAAACAAAAACACTTTTAGCCTTTATTTGGCAATTTTGATAGCTAGAAATGTCTTAAAATGGCTGAAATTGTTTATTTGATAGTGCCAAAATAGGCCAAAAATCGCACTAAAGGTTGAATTTTCACAAAACAAAAAGTGCTAAATTTGATGCGAAATGTGATAAGTTGGCAATATTGATCATGAAGTTATAAATGAGTAAAATATTTTTTTCTGCATTTACTTCAATCGGTTTAATTTACTCAGTATATTTTGCTGTATCAAAACTCCTGAATCAAGCTTTAGAAATGTCAAATTCATTTTTATTCCTTGTTGGTGGTTTATGATTAAACCATGGAATTTCCATGGGTTACTGCTTATCATTATTATTATTAATATTGTTATTATTTCCAATGTATGTTTTCAAAATGCTTTCTTGAATTTTTTTCAATTCTTTTTTTCTATTTATTTTCAGGTAAGTGATGTTTCTCTTCCTCAATCCTGAAGGTATTCTGTTTTCTTTTCATTTGTCTGATAATGTTTTTTCCCATATGTGCTCTCCATCTCTCTCTCTCACTAGATAATATGTTATGTTTATGTTTTGCCTATTGGAATTTGTTTGCGTTCCATTCAAGTTATTGCTGCACATACTTTTGTGGTGACTGTTTAGCTCAATGGCAAGAGCATCGCCACATTGAAGTGACTACCCTATGGGTCGCAGGTTTAGTTCCTACAGAAACCCCATTTTGTTTATTCTATTTATGCTATCCGGGGCTAGTGATACATTAATTGCGTAACGGCGGGAGATCATTTTAAATTAGTTTCTATATAATATTACGCAATTCATAATCATTCTGTCGGATCATAAATGTCCTTTTCCTAATACATAACTGTTGTGTTGAAAGAAGCAACAAAATGAACATTTGGGTTGAAAGCATATTATTTAAGCCTTTGAATTACCAGCAGTTGCTTAGCTCAATGGTAAGAGTATCTGTTCATGTATATATGAATTATAAATTGTGTTATATAGAAATTTATTTGAAATGATCTCTTATCATTACACGGCTCATATATCACTCAATCAAAGCAGCCACCAATAGGGTAGCTGCTTCAACGTAGCAATGCTCTTACTGGCGAGTCCAACAGCTGCTGGTGATGCCAAAATAACTGCTTTCAACCCAAATTCTTATCTCGTTCATTCATCTTTTTCAACGGGACTGTTATGTATTTAAGAAATGGGCATATTTGGTCTAACAGAATGAATTATAAATTGCTTTACACTATATACAAACTCATTTGAAATGATCTCCATTGTTACACGTTTGATGAATCGCTCAATTTAGACAAGTTTCTATGTAATATGACGCAATTTATAATTCATTATCAGGCCAAATACGTCCATTTCTTATATATATATATATATATATATATATATATATATGTATAAAAAATAATAATTAATAATAGTGTCATCCACAGACAGCTGTTTTGTTGTATTCCATGGTTTAATTATAGTAATGCTACATGGGGTCAAAACCTTTGCTTCAAACCCCTGCCCTATGCAGAACTGGATGGTCAGTACGACTGAATTGATGATATATTTACTTATGCATAATTCCCTATCTATAAAGTGCTCCATTCCAGAGTTGGAAGAGCATTGCATAGTAGCTTATAGTAGACGAGTGCCCTACCTCTATCACCGTATATCTTCCCTGCTCTTTCCCATTTCTTCTTCTTTACTCATTTTACCCCCTGCTGGGGTTTATTTAATGATGGGGAAACTGAATTCACCCTTTTTAAAATAAGCTTTCATGAATCACATACCAGGGTGGCACTTGACTTCTCGTGTTTTTTTTCCTTCATGCTCCTGAGTTTTCTGTTTGTTTTTGTTAAAAAAACCATCTGTCTAGTAACATCCTCCTCTCTTTATTCAAAAGAAATCTCACTTCTAATATCCAAATGAGAATTTCATACACGTTTGTCTGTGTGTGTGCACACGTGTGGAAGGAAACCAATCAGTTTTAGAAAAGGAACGAGAAATGCTGATCATCTTAGCAGCTAGAAAAAGAGAGAAAATGTTCACCTAATCTATCTAGATGTATATAATGAACAGGGCGACTTTTACTGTTGGTTTCTTTGTTTCTTGATCCGTTATATATAATGGGAGATAAAACAGGTCTGATTAGTCACCAAGGCGAGAGAAGTAACTTATTCATTGATCACCCCTTATTTGAATTTTTTAATTCATCACTCCTAACATTTCATGCTGCCAAAAGGGGTTAGTCACGTGACGGTTTCTAGTATCTATTTATTAGTATTCCTTTCTTCCTAGCAACGAATCCTCATGAGATCTTCAAAAGAAGAAGAAATCAAGCGAAGAATCACACTAGGATGGCAAGCCTTTGGCAGAGCTAGCTCAACCTTAAAAAATAATAAGATCCCATTAATCCTAAAGTGAAGGGTGTATAACCAATGCATCCTCCCAATAGTCACTTATGGAGCTGAAACATGGAACTTAACCAAGAGACAGACCCGTAAATTGAGAACCATGCAACGTGCACATGAAAGAATAATGCTAGGCCTCACATGGAGAGACCACAAAACAGCACAGTACATCCGGGAAAAGACAAGAGTTAGAGACATCATAGAATCCATAAAAAATCTCAAATAGCGGTGGGCTGGCCATGTTGCAAGAATGGCAGACAATCGATGGACATCACGACTCACAACATGGATTCCCCGAGACCACATGCGCAACCGAGGCCGGCAAAATGTTAGATGGAGAGACGAGCTAGACAAGTTCAGGAAGTACTGGCTCCGTGACGCCCATGATAGAGAAGTGTGGCAAATCCTGGGGAAAGTCTATGTTCAACGACGGACGCTAAAAGACTGATGATGTTGATGATGATTGCTTATTACAACAATAATCATCAAGCAGTAACGATCGGAAATAACTGATGTTAACGCGAATGTTGGGGTCCAAGGAAGACAACCATGTTACAATTGTACTGCAATCATTTTTTTAAAAGCTATTTAGAGCCAAATGTAGCTATTTGGGTGCTAGATTCAGCTATTTTGGAGGAAGATCATTATATTGAGGTCGAACATCCAATTGTGTTATAATGTGACACACTATGAATGAACCATGTTATAACAGGGGAGGCCTGTACTGTCTTTTTCAAAACTTGACCTTATTTAGAAATTTCATCAACGTGTCTCTTTTCTTGAAAAGATTACAAACCTCGGCAATTATAATACAGTTTGTTACATCATGTGGGTGGATGGCTGACCTTAAATATCAATCTAGCTTCAAAAGCTAGATTTTGGCTCCAAAATAGCTAGATTTTAGCTTTAAAAATAGCCAAAGAAAAATAGCTAAATTGATTGCAGCCTGGTAATAATGAGGTGTTGGCTTTCTTGGCTGTGAACACCCGCTTTATCGTGTGGGGGGTGGGGGCTGCAAAAACCCGCTTTATCATGTGGGGGGAGGGGGCTGTATATACCCTTTTATAATATTAGATAAGAAATAATGTGATGTCTGCTCTGAACAAAAAAAAAAAACAGCAAGCTTTTTCTGTTCTCATTTATTCAGCCATTTAGTTTATTGTGATCATTCATGTGCATGAGCAGACATTGATAGCTCCTCTCCCTCAATTATAACGTTAAAGACTGTCAACCAAAACTGTCAAAATAGGTTTCTTCAGTTTTCTAATCGATCTGGCTGCCAACGAAGCTAGAAGGCTGAAATTTTCAACCATTCACTTATTATTATATGTAGAATTCATTTTTGATATTCTCTACCCCCCTTTCAAATCGGTTTTTAGTGGGAGGGTTCAAATTGCAACATAAGTTAATGATGAATTGATCCCTCAGTTTGTGTTTGTTGGTTTTTTTTTTCCAATTTTTTTAATTGATCACCCCGACACGCTACCAAAAGATGTTGGTCTTTTGCGCGCGTGGGATTCCATTGAGTGACTAACCAGACCTGTCTTTCTATCCATTTTCTTTTATGTGGGGGCCCCATTTGAGCCCTTTTCCCTCAACTGTATTCCCAGTTTTTGCCAGCATTCAAGCCAAACCCTACCTGACCCCACTTTTTTATCCTTTGTTCTTTTAGACTACAGGGCAATTAGTTTCTATCCTAATAAACCATCAGGCTTTGCCGGTCCCTCCTCCACCACCACAACCACCACTCCCCAGTCTGGAAACTCCATCCCTCCCCCCGTCTCCAACCCAGTCTGGAAACTCAGACTCAGGCATGAATGAGACACGCCCTGCCCAAACCCGTGTGTCTGCTTATCCATTTTCTATCTCTTCAAAGATCTTTTCACATTAATTGATGAATCTAGGCTAAGTCCTCTGTGACAGCGCACCCTGATTTCCTTATGTGGGTCAGCATTTCTTGAGGGTTCTTTAGGGTTCATTATGGGCTATGTTGAATTGTGCAGGTAGATGATTCTTATTCACCTCAGCTGTCGAGCTGAGAAAAAAAATATTTGTATTTGCAATGACGTACGGTGCTTTGTATCTCGGTTTTGCTATGAAACGCAGAATATTTCAGTGTATATAAAAATCAATTGTTATTGATTGTTTATTCTATTACGTTGTCTAAATTGAGTGATATATCAACCGTGTAATGATGGGAGATCATTTCAAATGAATTGCATTATATTACATAGAAATTCATAATTCATTCCGTCGGACCAAATATGTCCATTTCTTAGATACATACTGTCACATTGAAAGAGACGAAAAAGACCGAGAATAAACTGAATGAGAATTAGGGTTGAAGGTAGTTATTTGGCCTTTGCATTGCCAGCGACTGTTTAGCTCAATGGTAAAAGCATTGCTATGATGAAGTGGCTACCCTATAGGTGGCAGGTTTGATCCCTGCAGCAGCCCCATTTTCTTTAATTGTTTATTCTATTTACATTGTCTAAATTGAGTGATATAAAAACTGTGTAACGACGGGAGATCATTTCAAATAAGTTTCTATACGATTTAACGCAATCTATAATTCATTTTATTGGACCAAATATGTCCATTTCTTAATATATGTGAATATTTATGCCTATGACCGTAGAGTAGTGAGACGAGTGCACTATTTTGAACTCCTGCTTACCGGAAGTGCTGTTTGCTCAATTCGTAGAGCAGAGTCACAATGAGACTGTACAAAAAGCAAAGGATAGTAAAAGCCCTTTTTGTACAATTTTGGGTAGGTAATCCCAATTGTAAATTTGAAAGTTTCACGTCCTGGTTCATTTGATGTTGTGAGCAAATGAAAAGAAATAAGAGAGTTAATGAAAGAAAAACAAAATTTGGAAGGGACACTATTATCTGCTGATGAGTGTCCAATCTTGATTTTATTTTCCATCAATTTTCTAATTTCTACAATCAGGACCACCTTCGCTATGTTGTGCCAAAAGGGTTTCAACTGTTCATTGCTTTTTGTATACATTAAAATATTTCTGTGTTTTTGTGCCTTTGTAGTGCATAGCACCCCCTAAATACAAAGCACCATACGCATCTTCCCCCCACCCCAATATATTCATCCATATGATATCTCCAGAGGTTTTGAATGAATTTCTACAGGTTTTTCTGAGTGGATGAGTAATAGGGTACAAAAGAAGCAATTAAATTTTTGAGAGGATCCTTGTACAACTTCATCTTAGTTCTCTGTCTGTACCACTTAATATCGCCAACATTTCATGTCTGTATACACAATATCTCCAAAAGTTCTCAATTAATATCTATCAAATTTTGTGGGAGATTGGACAATAACTATATTTATAATCTAACTAGCAGGGGTACCCAATGATGCCTAGGAAAGAAGACTTCACTTACTTCCATTCTGAATCTAAAACTTTTCTATGAGGTGTGCAAGCAGTCTTGTCATTTTTAATTATGTTCATAATATGGATGGAAAGTGATTAAATTTTGGGGTGGATCCATGCGCAATTACTCCCCTTGGCAATGGCGTTGGTAGAGGTATGTGCTTTTGGAGTTGATAGAGATATTCTGTTCTAGGAACCCAAGGCGTCTGAAACTGACTTCATTTGCAACCCTTTTTGTTGAGACTATCTTTTTTGCAATCCCTCACGCATTGTTATGAAAGCAATGGGTACTAAGACTATTTATTAGTTTTCAGCCATAATCTCACAATGACTAAGTAGAGAAACAAATCATGACCAAAAATATTTTCAAAAATGTTTGTTTATTTATAATCTAACTAGCAGGGGTACCCAATGATACCTAGGAAAGAAAACCTCACTAACTTCCATTCTGGAGCTGAAACTTTTCTATGAGGCGTGCAAGCAGATTTGTCATTTTTAATTATGTTCATAATACGGATGGAAAGTAATGGTCCAGCCCAGCCCAGCCCAGCCCAGCCCAGCCCAGCCCAGCCTTATAGTTATGTAGTTAATAGAACAGTCGCACCTAACTCAAACCTGAAATTGTTGTTTTTTTTTCCCTCTTATTTTCAAAAATTAAAATCTGCCACTGGTAATGGAGGTCTGATAAAAAGAAAGAAAAATTGAATCGTGGAAAAAATTGTTACATTTCTTTGCTTTTACTGGTAAAACAAATTTTAACCAAAGAAACAACTAAATAAAAGCAGCTGAAGTTAGATAGTGCTGTAGATAAAATAAAACACTAAACATGTACAGAGAGAAATAGTTTATCTGTACTTGAACTTTCAAAGATATCTCTTACAAAAAAAAAATCAAATATATAAACAAAACTGTATAGTATTTTTATTAGTTCATGTTTTCATACTGCTGCCCGTGAAATAAAAATTTTTGAAATCAGCTATCGAAGACAAAATAGGGAATAATCAAATCCATGAAATAGAAGCCAGTGAAATAGGAGGGCCAGCAGTAAATTACTTACAATATTTTTTTAAAAGAATGATGTATGGCATTTGGCTGGTGCATTTGAAGAAGAGAAGACATGATAGAAAGTGATCATGGCTTTAGGTGTTACTTTAAAATAGGTAAGGGAAGTTGTTCATAGAATTTGACAATGACTGTCTTATTACTACTTACACTATAGATGATTATCTGTGAATATGAATGCATTGAAAATTAATTTTATTGTATGGAATGTTTGTGCTAATGAAAATCCTGGTATAAGAATTAACAATAATTCCTGTACGGAAAAAAAAAAGTGATTTTTTTTCATTTTTTTTTTTAATTGGAAAATCAAACCATATACTCACTATTTCACTTTCTATGTCTCTCTCTCATATTCCAACTAAGCTTTTCCACGGATACCATAACATCGATGCTGCATCATAGGGATGGCAAAAAAAATGTGTCCATTTCATGATGGATTATTTTGTAAGTTTTTAGAAGATAGCCATTGAACTACATGTAAATTTTCAAGGCTCTGTGCCTAGAAAAATGTAACCAGGACTAATGACTCAGATGGATGAATGAGAAAGGAAGAATACCTAGCCACCATTTTTTTTGTGGTTTGGTGATTGTGGTTGTGGTAATTCAATTTATGTTAACAGTCTACAATTTTTTCAGATGAAGTGTTATCATTATTAGTTTCAAAGATTCTTTCTTTCATCTTATTTCTGTTGCATTTTATCATAATAACTGAAGATGTTTTGATTGTTTTTGTTTTCCAAAACTGTATTTATTCTCTGTATGCGCAGCCAGCCTTTTGGAAATCAACTGATGACCAAGGGTCGATGTGCTTTTTTTTTTCTTTTTTTCTTTCTTTCAATTTTGCTCTCATTAAAGCCATTGGTCATTTTTTTCCCCCCTTCATTCGCTTTCTATGTGGACAGGAAGTAGTCGTACGTAGATAAATTCATCTTGCTTCTTTCGAGCACATTTGAACATTTTTTTTCATTCACTTTGTGTGTGTGTGTGTGTGTCAGGGTTGCCATTTGGTATTTATTAGAACCTAAATTTGGTACTGAACAAAGCTATTTGGTTCCAAAAATCACGATTTGGTGCTGAAGGAAAATTTACTATAGATATCTATCCCTAACACACTATTCATATGATACTACATGAATATGAAATAATGATAGATTTAAAAAAATGTATTTTAATCCATTTTTCCTGCAAGATTACCTTGATGATGGATTTTAAGTTATTTGATAATTTTGGTACTGAAGCTACTTAATTTGGTCCCAAAGCCATAGAAATTTGCTCTGATGATGGATTTAGAGTTATTTGATTATTTTGGTTCTGAAGGTACTTAATTTAGTCCTAAGACCATAAAAATTTGGTCAGATGATGGATTTTGAGTTATTTGCTTATTTATTTCAAGCTAAATAATCTGGTCTCAAAACAAGACAAATTTGGTCATGTGTTGCAGGAGACATTTGGCAACCCTGGTTTGAACACTTTTTCATTCATTCGTATGTGTGTGTGTATTTCACAGCAAAAAAATTCCCACCTGCATGTGTTGATAGATCTATGTCAATGAGATTCCATGAACTGATGTGTATAAGATATATATAGATTTGCTTGGGTGTATTTTATAATGCATGTACGTGCAAATGGTTACGCAGGGTGGTGCAAAAGTCGAAAAGGTGTTCAAAACATTCATATCTTTTTAGTTTTAATGATTTAAAAAAAAAAAAAAGTTTATCTAACAAATGAAAGGTTGAAAGAATTTCTGGAAAATTATTTCTTCCAAATTCCTACCATTTTCAACTTCGCAAATTCTCTCTCACTCAATAACATTCGACAGAGGATATCTACTATGTACAATTTTCTGCGTTTTGGACTTAATGTTGTCTCTCTTTTCTAAGGCGATCACTGACGGAACCCAACTTTCGAAAACGCGCACATGAGTGATGCATCATAGACTCGGATGGCGGTGACCGCACATTAAGATAATAAAAATATGCTCCTTGGATCAACATTAAAGATATTCAAAGTAGAATTCTATTATTTTAGTTTGTTACTCAATTGTGTACTTTCCCATGATGAATTCCCAAGGATCCCTATATATATATATATATATATATATATATATATATCTGAGAAGGGGAAGAACAAAAAATATTAAAATAGAAAAAGTTATGGTTGTTTGAAATACTTTTGCATCTTTTACGCCACTCTATCTCTCTCTCTCTCTATATATATATATCTATGGTATAGTTATGTATTATTTGTAACAGATGAATGTAGGCTACTTACAATGAGTGATAGATTTCAGAAAGTTCAGTTTGATATTTAAAATTGACAGAGTTTGGACTTATTTTATTATTTACCATTATTTTCATGGCCTAAATCTTGAAGTTATGATTATCTAACTATAATAATACACCATTGTGTATTCATATATATATATATATATATATATATATATATATATATATATATATATATATATATATATATATATATATGTGTGTGTGTGTGTGTCCTCTGTAAAATAGTCATTTTATGTTCTGCTGACATAGAAAGAAACTCTGAATTTTGAGATTAATGAAAATATCATCATCAGCTTTTTAGCATTTGTCATTGGACATAGATCTTCCTCAGGCTATTGTGGAGCCAGCACTTCCTAACTTGTCCAGTTCATCATGCTATCTTCTTTTGTGCCGGACACAGTTTTGAAAATCATCTCTGGGGTTCCGTATTGTTAGTTATAATGTCCGCTGGTTGTCTAGCATTCTTGCAACATGACCAGCCCATTGCCATTTGAGTTTTCTATTGATTTTTATGATATCTTTGACTCCTGTTTTTCCTCTGATATATTGCGCTGTTTTGTGATCCCTCCATGTGATGTTCAGCATGATTCTTTCCTCTGCACGTTGCATGGTTCTGAGTTTGAGTGTCAATCTTTAGGTTAGTCACCCATGGAGCAGAAAAATTGGAACCTATAGGGAGGATGCATTGGTTGTGTTTCCTTCTTTTTAGGACTAATGGGATTTTCTTGTTCTTGAAGGTTGAGTTTGCTCTATTGAAAGCTTGCCAGCCTAGGATGATTCTTTGCTTGATTTCTCAAAAGTGACAAAAAAAAAAAACCAATCAGCCAAGTTGGCTACAAATTCTTCTCTCTTTACTTGTGTGTGTATGTGTGTGTTTCCAGATATTCCTGGTCACATTTTTGGGATTACAGCCTTGAAAGTTTGCATGAATACACCATTAGGCATCACCTCCCCCCAATTTTTTTTGCTTCTCCTTTGGGTCTCTATGCTCATTCTGGGCCAATAATATTCAAAACTTGTGCTGGTATTTTTTCTTTAGATAATTTTTGATAAAAGATCTATATCTTAGATAAAAGAATATTTTCTTTAGATAATTTCAGATAAAAGATCTATATTTTTCAGATAATTTCAGATAAAAGATTTATATTTTTCAGATGATTTCAGATAAAAGATCTATATTTTTCAGATAAAAGATTTATATTTTTCAGATAATTTCAGATTGAAGATCTTTTTCTTTAGATGATTTTAGATTAAAGATCTATTTTTTTAGATGATTTTTCTACATAATTAATTCTGGCACACACATGGGTTACGGTGATTCATTTATGCGAGGTACGGATATTGATGTTAAAATAACAGAAATGTTCTGGCGTCTCTCGATATCACCAGTTTTGCAATCGTACCGTAACACAAGATACAGCCTCATTTTAATGCCATATAATGGAAGACCCCCCATGCATAAATCCAGCTCCCAACTGCCTCACCTTATTACTGATGCTTCATGACTTCTTTTATGACTAAACAGTTTGTACTCATTGACACTGTTGCATGAAAGAGCTGTTTTATCAATTTGTTTATATTTGTCGACTGTCGTCTTGTGTTTTGTGCACCAGTTGAAGGTTTTAAATGCATTGCTACTTTGTTCACCTGACAACCACACCTGTTGCTCCCATCATCTCATATCTGTCTCATTACTCTGAAGCCATTTTCTAAATTCATCTGTGGGCGTCTTTCATTACAGGAGGGCACTTTCAGGTGTTCATCATGAATTGTTCAGATTAAATAATTTTTTCCACTGATATAAGGATAAAATTACTTAACTGAACAACCAGAGCCCAATTTAGTATAAACTTACCTAATCTGAACTAGAGATTAATTCAGCATAAACTTACATTGTTTGGGGGTTTAATTTACAAAGAGCCATGGGGGGTTTTTGAATTTAGGGGGAAAAAAAAAATTTTTTTCATTAGATATAAGGATAAAATCTTTTTCTAAATTTGGAAATACCTCCAATTGGTCTTTGATTAGGGGTTCAATTTACAATGTAAGTTTATGCTGAATTGGTCCCAAGTTGTTCAGAATTGATACTTTCATCCAATTGAACATCAAATAGCCAAAACCTACTGAAATTGTTGATGATTTGAAACCGTCAACCAAGATGGTCACCGGAGAAATAGTTTTCTTCAGTTATTAAGTTGGTCTGTCTGACTTGCTGGCTATCTTTTAATGATGCATTAAGGCTGCAACAATCGAGCTAGAGGGCTGAATATTTGAACATTTTTATGTCTATTAAGAATTTTTCGTTTTTTTTCCCCAAGTTTGGAAATTCCCTCTCCCTTATAGGTTTTTAATTGGGGGTTCAATTTCCAATGTAAGTTTATGCTGAATCGGTTTTCTAAAAATTTGATAAATAAAGGGTTCGGTTCTTTACTTCCCACATCTACCAGATGATACCTGACGAAGGCCATAGAGTGCAACGGCCAAAACGTTGTATGAAAAACAACCAAGATGAGGATGGTCCGAATATTAATAGAAATAAGGCTAGATTCTTCTCTTTGATAATCTGTGTTTGCTTGGCACTCCAGGTCACATTTTTGGGGTTACAACATTAAAAATTTGTGTGAGTACACCACTAAGCTCAATCTAAAAAAAAAAAGTGTTTTCTGGGGTCCTTAGGCTCATTTTGGGCCAATAATGCCCAAAGCTTGTGCTGGTATTTAAAAAATTTTTTTTAGATAGTTCTAAATAGATAGATTTTTAGGGGCCAACTGATTTTGATGACAATAACCATTTGAGAATATTATCCATGATTATAATAAATGGCTCCCTCTGTATGCGTATCATAAAACCAGCCTTTTAAACATAATCCTATAAGTTATTTGTAATTTTATATAACTACTCCTCAGCTAGGAAATGCTGGTAGCTGATCGGTTAGCAGCATGGAAAATAGACTGAGCACTAATGGCCCTGGGAAAGGCACGAATCTGTCTCCTCTCTTACTAGTTATGGGTAAAATGGGGAAGTGAGTGACTCCTCTTTTAATAATACCACATAATTATGGTACTACTCCCCAGTCCAAACCTTTTTTCTCTAACTGGTGAAAGGACAAACCTGTTTTGACAGTTATGTATGGTATTCCAAATATGTCTCTAGGGATATTTTCTAAGGAACTCTTATATCAATCTGTGGAAGAATAGGTTGCATTACACGTTTGTTTGTACGAATGTTTAGTGTGTACCAAAGCTTTAAAGTCCTTCTATCTCCCATTCAACTAAGCGTTAACCCACCCAACCTCCAAAACTCTACCGAGCGGCCTGTATGAAGCTCAAATGACACCGCAAGGCAGGGTTGCCAGATAGTTGGAGACGTTTCTGTCCTAAAAGTAAAAATAGCCAAACCAAAAACTTAGTAGCCAAAATGGCAACCTTGCCAGAACGTCTTGTCTTCAAGAAGTCATTTCTTGAAGCTTTCACTTGTAAATGTGATGTTTATTTTTACAGTGACTTTCAACTCGAGTGTTTATGGCTACATACTTACATATGTAGGTAAATGATTAGGGGTTGAAATGAAGCACTTAGCCTCTGTAGGGTTTCTGGTGCCTTTCTTGGGTCTTCTTTTTTTTTTGCTTTTATTTATTTAGGGTTTGTTTTTTTGTTTTTTTTCAAGGGTATGTTTTGTTCTTTTTTTTTTTTTTCGAATGAATGAAATTCTCTGTTTCATTCTGTTTACTTTTTTCCTAATCCTTATGAAGCGAAGAAAAATAATCAAAGAATGAATTTCAGCGAAGTTTAGATAAGAGAATCGATAAACTTTAAATGCTTTCAGACCCGAAGATATTCTGGCCTCCACTGACATCAGTGGCCTGTGCTACAGATGTACGAAAACACAAATCTATTTTAGTGTCTACAAGAAGCAGCACAGAGTAAAAGCGTCTTTGGTCCAATGTAGGGATGGTGGTCCCAATTGTAAAGTTTCACACCCTCGCTCATTTGATGTTACAAACTGAACAACTAAAAAGAAATGAGAGAAATAATGAAAAAGAAACAAAATTTGGTTTGGACACTATTATCCGTCAGGGATATCATAGAATCCATTAGAAAACTCAAATGGCAATGGGCTGGTTATGTTGTAAGAATAACAGACAACCGATGAACATCACGACTCTCAACATAGATCCCCAGAACTCGTATACGAAACTGTGGCCACCAAAATATAAGATGGCGTGATGAATTAGACAAGTACAGAAAGTATTGGCTCTGTGCACCCCAAGATAGAGTAGTCTCGCGGATCCTGGGGGAGGTGTAAGTCCAACAATGGAAGCTGAAAGGCTGATTATGATAATCATTAAGGTCTAATCCAAGTTCTGTTTGCAATTGATTCTCTAATTTCTACTATCGGGACCACCTTCTTTACATTGTGCCAAAATTTTCATCCATGCACTGCTTTTTGCAGACTGAAATATTTTGTTTTTTGTGCATCTGTAGCACACAGCACGCCCAAAATACAGAGCATCATATGACACTGACTTATACATGAAGTGAAGACATTTATGAAACCTCTATAGAAGTGTCCCCAACCCATCAATGGTTCACAATAAATAAAAATATTCATGTCAATGAAATGAGATTTGGAATATGAATGTATCTAATAATCTTATTATTGAATCATTGTATCTTAGGCAAATGGCCGACCAAACAGCTAACGGGGACTACTGGTTATTCTCTCTTTCAGTGTCTATCTCCAAGGCACCCCTGAGCACATTTTGGGGGCTACAAGCTTGAAAATTTGCATGAGTACACAAGGAGGGCATCATCTAGAAG
Organism: Thysanoteuthis rhombus; assembly: GCA_963457665.1. Classification (NCBI taxonomy): domain Eukaryota; kingdom Metazoa; phylum Mollusca; class Cephalopoda; order Oegopsida; family Thysanoteuthidae; genus Thysanoteuthis; species Thysanoteuthis major. Next base: position 3,295,432 of record OY735241.1, read on the forward strand.
TTTTTTTTGTTTTTTTTTTAAATATTGCTTGCCATTTTAGTAAAATATAGCCATGGTTATTCTCTCTTTCAGTGTCTATCTCCAAGGCACCCCTGAGCATATTTTGGGGGCTACAAGCTTGAAAATTTACATGAGTACACAAGGAGGGCATCATCTAGAAGTTTTTTTTTGTTTTGTTTTTTTAAATATTGCTTGCCATTTTAGTAAAATATAGCCATGAAAGAGCTAAATCTTATTTCATTTTTTTGTGTTTTGTGTTTCAGCATTTTTAAAAAATGACTTTAGCTTTGTAAGTATCAGCAGTATGCTATGGATGATATGTATAAACTATCCATGCGCTTTCCTGACATATCAAAAGACATCCATCAAAGTTGTCTGTTCCTTGAGGGCTGTGGGTGGCGGATCCCGTTTCCCATTTTAACAATAGACTAAAAATAGTGAAGGGCTTCTTCACATGGGAACTCTAGTTTAGAATGAAAGACATGGGACATTAGTTAGTGTAACCTGCAGCATTGATCTCAAGATTTAGACCTTGAAAGTTCGAAGGATTTGAGAGCTTGAAATCTGTGTCAATGATTTTCCGAAACCAAATCCTTTGTGCAGTAGTCCTCCTTTATAACACTTGTGATTGGCCCCAAGAAATTCAATATATAATAGATAATTTATGATGAGAAAAAAAAGGAATTAAATTAAAACAAAAACAATATCCATACCTCGCATACATGAATCACCATAGCCCACACGTGTACCAGAACTAATTATACAAAAAAAAAAAAAAAAAAAAATTTATCTAAAATTATTTTAAAAGAATATCAGTACAAGATTTGGGCATTGTTGGTCCAAATTGACCATAGAGATACCAAATTGAGCATAGAGACTCCAAATTGACCAAAGAGACGTGGTTGGTTATAGCACGGTTTGCAATTTGACTTGGATGGATCAATGCTGGACCCCAAAATATCATTCTAGCTCCAAAATAGCTTAATTGGCAACCTTGATTATCAGGGCTTGGTTATAACATGTTTGGCTCCCTTAGAACCAAACACCAGTGCTATAACATAGTATATGTTTAATCATTATTTATTGTACATCAACATGACAAGCATATTTCTTTTTGAAACTATTTACATTTTGATGTATCTATATTCAGAACATATATATATATATATATATATATATATAAGCTGTAAAGTTTTCTTGATAGATGCACACACATATGTGTGTGTATATTTATGTATGTATACACACTGAGAAATGAAATCCATATGTATAATATGCAATTTGTATATGATATATATATATATATATATATATATATATATCTTAGTGTGTAAATTTTCCATTGAGCGATCAGATACTACTCTCTAATCCTAGGCAGAGTTGCTTATCTGTACATAAATAATTCCATCAATTTTGACTGAAATTATGCTTGTATACATTTGCACTAAGGGAAAATATCATTTCTTTATTATAGTGAGTCTTCATTTCTATTTTTCACATTACACTTCACACCATTTTTCTTTTAATCCCCCTCGCAAAAAAAGGGGCACAAAGTAAAAATAGTGTTCAGTTTTTGTTTGAAGCTAGAGGCAGCACACACCCTCTTATTCTGATCATTGATATCCCAGTCTACAGTACCTCCCATCACCACAACTTCCAATGACTCAACCTGACATTACAGCCCAAGTATTTTTTTGGTCTGGGATGCTCTCAAAATTTTCCAATACAAATTAATAAAGTTTTCTCAAAATAAATTTTTAAATTAATTTTTCGCTTCGGCGTACAAAATGATTTTATGGAAATGCTCTTTCTTGTTTATCGGTGAATTTTTGTAATAAAGCTTAATTTCTAAGTATTGGTAGTTAATTTCATCTACCATAAAAATGTATTGAAAGGAAAATCATACCAAAATTATAATAATTTAAATAAAAAACAGGTTTGGTTAATGAATTAATAGAAAACCATCACATGGCAAGCATCTTTTGGCAGCATACCATGTTGGGGGTGATCAATGAGTATGTCACTTCACTTGCCATTTGTTGGGCAGTAATCTCTGAGAAAGTATGAGTTTTAAAAAAAATAAGTGAAAAGGGATCAATTCAGCATGAATTTACATAGCAAACTCAAGCCCCCAATAAGAACCTATTTAGTTTTTTTTTCTAGCCATAATAAGGGGTAAATGTTTAAATTTCCATCAGTCCACCTCTTTTGGTTTTGGCGTGTATGCTTGATATGTCCGTAACCAGACTGACTTAGAAGCTGAAGAAACCTTTGTTGATGTTGAGAGTTTTAGCTGAAGATTTCTAACAAAAGACGGTAGAAAGGGAGGGATCCAAGAGGTAAGACTTGTTTATTCGGTTGGTTAACACTAGTGCCCCAGAGACAGAATTTCTGAGATAGCAAAAACATCAAAGGAATCAAAGAAAATTCTAGTTTCAAGCCAGAATTGATGTATCAGTGTTTGAAATGGAGGAAAAGAATTCTAAAAGAAAAAGATTGTTTAAGTTTTATCTTGAGCTGTTTATTGTCAAGTCGCATCTTTTGAGTCATAATTTCCAGATTAGGTTTCTCAACAACTGTGCTCAAGGAGAAAAGAAATAAGAAAATTAAAAAAAAAAAAAACTTGAAAGAGAAAGAAGAATTGCAAAAATCTCTTTCAAGTTTCATTCAGTTTCAGGAAGAAAAAATAATTGACGAATGAAAGATTGGAGAAAAAACAGAAAATGTTTGTTGTAGAAATATCAATTGAAATTTGATAAAAATAATATTCTTCATAACAGCTGCCTCTTTCATATTGCCCTTGGCAAAATAACAGGGCTCATTGTCACTATCATCTTTTTGAACTGGAATCTTAGGTACAGATGGTTCAAGATTAGTTGTAGGCACTCAAAGAGAAATACCAAATTTTTGTACCATGTTTAGTTATTGGGTTGTCTTACATGAAATGGCTGTTTTTTGGCTTTCGTCTTTGATTGCAATTTTTCCTGACTATTGTTTTTGTAAGAGTTCAAACTCAGTAAAGATGCTGTTGGTACTCTTGGTTTTTCATCTGAAAGCTCAATCTTACCGCTGATGAATTGATAAAAGGCATTTAAAATTAGCCAGAAATACCCAGCATTGGTAATTCAAGATTAGTTGATTCTTCAGGAGGCACTTATAGAAAAATACCAAATTTTTGAACCATGTTTAGATACTGGGTTGTCTTACATGAAATGGCTGTTTTTTGGCTTTTGTCTTTGATTACAATTTTGACGAATTCCACACTATTGTTTCAAACTTGTTTTATTTTTCCATCTGAAAGCTCAATCATTCTACCAATGAATTGATAGAAGGCATTCGAAACTCGCCAGAAGTACCCGGCGTTGGTTAACAGACGTGGAAGTGCCCGGCGTTGGTTAACAGACGTCGAAGTGCCCGGCGTTGGTTAACAGACGTCGAAGTGCCCGGCGTTGGTTAACAGACGTCGAAGTGCCCGGCGTTGGTTAACAGACGTCGAAGTGCCCGGCGTTGGTTAACAGACGTCGAAGTGCCCGGCGTTGGTTAACAGACGTCGAAGTGCCCGGCGTTGGTTAACAGACGTCGAAGTGCCCGGCGTTGGTTAACAGACGTCGAAGTGCCCGGCGTTGGTTAACAGACGTCGAAGTGCCCGGCGTTGGTTAACAGACGTCGAAGTGCCCGGCGTTGGTTAACAGACGTCGAAGTGCCCGGCGTTGGTTAACAGACGTCGAAGTGCCCGGCGTTGGTTAACAGACGTCGAAGTGCCCGGCGTTGGTTAACAGACGTGGAAGTGCCCGGCGTTGGTTAACAGACGTGGAAGTGCCCGGCGTTGGTTAACAGACGTCGAAGTGCCCGGCGTTGGTTAACAGACGTCGAAGTGCCCGGCGTTGGTTAACAGACGTCGAAGTGCCCGGCGTTGGTTAACAGACGTCGAAGTGCCCGGCGTTGGTTAACAGACGTCGAAGTGCCCGGCGTTGGTTAACAGACGTCGAAGTGCCCGGCGTGGGTTAACAGACGTCGAAGTGCCCGGCGTGGGTTAACAGACGTCGAAGTGCCCGGCGTGGGTTAACAGACGTCGAAGTGCCCGGCGTGGGTTAACAGACGTCGAAGTGCCCGGCGTGGGTTAACAGACGTCGAAGTGCCCGGCGTGGGTTAACAGACGTCGAAGTGCCCGGCGTGGGTTAACAGACGTCGAAGTGCCCGGCGTGGGTTAACAGACGTCGAAGTGCCCGGCGTGGGTTAACAGACGTCGAAGTGCCCGGCGTGGGTTAACAGACGTGGAAGTACCCAGCGTAGGTTAATAAACATGGATCCATTTTGTTGCACAACAATGTCAGACCTCACCTCTGCAATTCAACCCGAACAAAGTTGCCGCAACATAATTATGAAATCTTATATCATTTTCCATGTTGACTGGACTTATCTCCAACCAATCATCGCTTATTTCCGCACCTTGAGCGTTTTATTTGCAATAAAAACTATAATTATGAATACGCTATTTTTATTAGGAACTCTTTCTTGAACAGACATCCCATTTTTAAAGGGTGAATATGTCGACCGGCATAGACAGGATAAATTGATAAGCAGTTAGAGAAATGAGCTGCTGTGGGAATCGAACCTGCATCCATGAGGAGGCCATCTGAATTTTATGCCACTTTAACCGTTGGAGGTAAGCAGCCAGCCGGTTAATCGGAAGCTCAAATAACTGCTTTATACCCAAATTTTGTCTTGTTCATACTCCATCCATATCTGTTATCTTAATGTTCCTATAACGCTGACAATTATATCATAAAGAAATGGATATTTCCACTGAATAATCATGAATACGTTATTTTTATTATCATTTTATTCATAATTATTCTGTCTGATTCCAAATAAAAATAATGCATTTATAATCATTCTGTCAGATTAAAAATCCATTTCTTTATAATAGAAAGTATGACAACAAAGGAGCAGTAATGACAGCATTTGAATAATTTTTAGCTTCACAAGACACTAATTTCTATAAATGAAAGATCTTTATACTTGAAGACCGCCGGGAGAAAAGATATTGAAGTAAATAAGCCTATTTTCATTTATAAACCAGGCCTGTTTACATTTTCAAGTTGTTTTTATTTTTCCTTTCATAAACTGACATTCCATGAGGGACAACCTTATACTTGAAGTTTTGAGCTGTGATATGTTTATTGAAGATCAGTGGTTGGTAATCTTTTTGCCTCTGCCAGCCAGATGAGCAGACAGTGGGCCAGGAAGAAAAACTCCCCAAAGATTGAAATATCCATTCAAATACATCTAGCTACATTTTGCCTATGAATAATGCATACTAGGAAATCATTTGTTCTTATTCAGGACAGGATTTTAAAAAACAAAAACGTTTTTTCTTTTGACATAATAAGGAGTAAATATTGAAATTTTCAGCCTTTCAGTGCCATTAGTGGAGCCTGTGTGCTAGATAGATACATAACCAGCCACCCAGCCTGACCAATTTAGAAACTGAAGCAACCTAACCTTTCTTGACAGTTTCGGTTGACGGTTTCCAAACATTGATTCTCTGGTAGATAATAAAGTACAGGGATTTCAGTTCTCGATTCAGTATTTGTTCAATGAGTGGAATCTAATGCAGGGTAGATTTTTTTTTTTTTTAAATTCGCCCATGATGCTTTATTCAACATACTTAATTCATAGGCTTTGTAATGTTCAATTCAGATTATCTAAATCAAGTTAAATCCTTTTGAAAAAAAAAATCTTTGGAAGATTAACTGTATTCAATACAAAATAATTCTTGAGCTGGAGTTGGTTCTGAGCTGATTATTTAAACTTTACAAAAAAAAACCCCAAATAAGCTTTATAGATTTTGGGCACAGTATCTTCATTTCTCAAGCTGAAGACTTTCTTTTAGAGATTTTAAATGTATTGATGAAAGTATCCAGATGGTAAGTTAGAGTAAATTGGAGCTCTAACCTTCAATTTCATTGCATTTGGTCCGAAGAAAATGTAATCTCAAAAGTTATTTTTGTAACTGTTTCATTACTTCATCTGTTAATTTGGACGTGAAATCCAAATTGATTTTAGAAGCGTATGTATTTAAACTATACTGAATTTATTAGTGGAGTGGTGCAGTCTTGACACAGCCCATACAGCCTCCTGACATGAATTGACCACTGGCGTATGATACTTTGTATGTTGGATGTGCTATGCAAAGATCTTACAGTATATATATATATATATATATGTATATATATGTATATAAGCCTTTTTGATACAATGTAGGAATGTGATTCCGATTGTAAAGTTTCAAACAGTGAACAAATAGAATGAAATAAGGGAATCAATGAAAGAAAAACAAAATTTGGATGGAACACTATCAACTGTTGATGATAGCGTCTAATCCAAATTGTGTTTCTCCATTGATTCTATAATTTCTACTTTGGGACCACCCTCCCTACATAATACCAAAAAGGCTTTTACTGTCTGTTGCTTTTTAAAGACGCTACAATATTTTTGTGTTCTTGTGCTTCACAGCACACCTAAGATTCAAAGCATCCTCATGCCTCTGGGATCAACACGTGCGTACACCTTGATTAGGGTGCCACCTTGTGATGTTATGGTTAGCGAGTATAATGATACATTATTTTTATTAGGAACTCTTTTTGAACCAACATCCCATTTTTACATGGCAAGTACGTCGATCAGCCTAGACAGCATAAATGAATACAGTTGAAAAAAATTGGCTGTTGCAGGAATTGAACCTGCATCCACCTGGAGTCCATCTGATTGCAATGCCACTTTAACCATCTGAGCTAAGCAACCAGTCGGTAAATCAGGAGCTCAAGTAACTGCTTTATACCCACACTCCTTCTGATATTATGATTAACAATTTGATCTTGCAGAGCCTTGCTTCTTGATAGTGAGCTTGATCCTCACTGTGTGTCCCATATTTGTGGATTTGTCCCAAAGCTACGGTTACACCTTGATTTACAAATGGGGAGGTGGGTAAAGCTTTTAAAAAAAACATCTTACAACAACAATACTCATCTTACTTGGTCACTCCACCACTCTCCCCTTTTGCACTGAATAACCTGTTTTTCACTATGACCAGCCAATCGAGAATCAATCATGTGACAGGTTTTTCTCAGGCTCCTTTAGTCACCTGCTTACCTTAATCAGTTGAACCAAAGGGATTCTATTTTCTCTCCCTTCCCTTCTTATATACAGCGGTCAAAGCAACTAAAAAGTGTGGAGGCTAGGGAAAAATAGGCGTGGCAAGTTGAGGGCGACATGTCAGATTGAAAAGTAAGGGTTATTTTTAAAAAATCTTTTTATACTTAGTGTTTTAGTTTAGTCACAAATAGGTTTTCACCCGCAAAAAACATCAAAATAATTTTGTTTCTGTCAGAAGAACAAAATTGTCTTCTCTCAGAATCTGAAAAGTCCTCTTTTGTCCTCCCCAAGGAAATACTTTTATTCATAGATGTACATTGGCTGAGGGGGCCCCCTGTACCTAAAATAGGTCCTGAGTTTCTCTATATATTCCTAAACTGGACCATGTGCCAAAATGAAAAAGAGTGAGGATAGACTTTAAGTGATGGTGTCATGAGCCACACTCTACACCGATCGGAGAGTTACTTGGGTCAGATTTGTAATCCAGCTCGAATTTTTAAGTTAAAAGGAGTATTATAACCTTTTTGAAATGCTCAGACCGCACGGAAACAGGAAAAACGTATTCATGTATTTTACAGACCAGACCGAAATACTGTCATAAATCCTTGTGCCTGAATATGATTAAAAAATATTTTGGTGTTTTTTTGTTTTTTTTTAATATTCACTCCTGTCTGTCTTGTGCTGTTACAAGTTCATGTGTAAGTGTCTCTGTGTGTGTAAGTGTTTCTGTGTGTCTCTGTGTGTGCGCAAGTGTCTATCTGTGTGTGTGTGTGTGTGTGTGTGTGTGCAAGTGTCTGTCTGTGTGTGCGTGTGTGCAAGTGTCTGTGTGTGCGTGTGTGCAAGTGTCTTTGTGTGCGTGCGTGCAAGTGTCTGTGTGTGTGTGCAAGTGTGTGTGTGTGTGTGCAAGTGTGTGTGTGTCTGTGTGTGTAAGTGTCTTTCAGTGGAGGATGCATTGTTTTCTATCAATAAATATACCTCATTTAATGAACTCTCACTTTACCAACTATAATTACGAAGGAATTGGTTCGTAAGGTGAGGTACAACCTTTACATTGAATATATGTATATCCTTCTCACTGTCATTTCCATGGCGATCTCCTCTCCAACTGCTATGAATAATCAGATGTCTGCTCTCAGCTTTCAATCAGATGAGATAAATATTTATGTACATGGCGGAGTCAAGTGTAAGTATTAGACGAGGTGAGGGAGGAGCCTCGGGATTTAGTAAAGAATCTACAGAACAGGTTCTTTTAGTCTATTAGTCAAACATTTCTCTTCTTTCATCCTCACTAAATGAAGCGGTCACTAAAACTGTCAACATAAGTTTCTTTGGTCTGTATATGTACAGGCCACACCAAAGGAGCCAGATGACTGAAAATTCAAACATTTATTCCTTATGCCTAGAAAATCGTTTATGCTTTTTTTGAAAATTCCCCTTGTATAGGTTTTTGGTTGGTGGTCCAATTCGCAATGTAGGTTTGTGCTAAAATGATCTTAGTTTGTGTCCGGCAACATTCATGCCATTTTTATTAAATTTCAAATTCAGACATTTTTAGTGATCATGGCCCAACAAAAGGTGAGAGATATAACTTATTCATTGATCACCCCTAACACAGCCTGCTGCCAAAATACATTGGTTGATTAACCAGACCCGTTTCAATTTATTTATGTTTTTACAAGTTTCTTTCTATGTTGTTGATGGTTTTGGGCATGTGTATCGAAAGAATACTTTTCCGCTGACCTTGTCATCGAATAATGCTTCATCCATAAATACAATATATATCTGTACATCGCATGAATGAATCACCATAGCTTGTGCATGTACCAGGACTATTCATCTAAAAAAAAGATCTTTCATAAAAAAATTTAAAAAAAAAAAAAAAAAAAAAAATACCAGCACAAAATTTTGACATTGTTGGTCCAAAATGACCATAGAGACCTCAAAAAGCATTTTTTTTTTTTTTTTAAGATAGTGCGTAGGGGTGTACTTATGCAAATTTTCTAGGGGTGTACTCATGCAAATTTTCTAGGTTGTAGCTCATATGACCAGGAATGCCCGGTGACAAACACTCAGAGAGTAGAATCCGTTGCCCACTTTGTTGGTGGTTGGGCCGGCCATTCGTTGGGGCTATGGTGATTCAGCACATATACACATTTGTATGCGTAAGTGTATGTGCAATGTATATAGCAATTGTGTGTGTTTTGTACTTAAGATGGAACACTGTTCAAAGAAAAAAAAAATTGTATCTTTTTCTCCTTCGTATCTTCTGAATGGCTATGTACACCCACTCAAAAGAGTTCATAAAAAAAAAAAAAATTGTTCATATGAATTGAAAAGAATAAACTGCTATGTTGCTGGAATATTTCAGGCACTTAATATGGAAGCAGAATATACTTGATATTCACTAGATTTAGCTCAGTTTGACACAAGGCCACAATAATGGGGCACTCAGTGAGTAGTAATAATGGTCAGCATCACTGCTTTTAACCATTACTACACTCAGTGTCGATCTTGGGAGCTGAAAAATCTCTGCGGGGCCCTGGTTAACAGTCAAGGTTTGTAGAATCTTAAAAATATGATTAAACTTTATATCTCTGTAGTGCAAAGTGTGCACCTTAAAATTTCAAAGACATGATTTTTATGCTTTTCTTTGATTGATTAACATTGTACAATGGAGAAAAATGAAAAAATCAAAAGAAATCCAAATATAAATAGTTTAAACACAGTTGAATCTTTGAGAATTCAAAAGAAAATTAATATTGTTGTTTTCTGTAAATACTCTTGTTTGTCTACAATATGGTGTTCTGTGTGTTTGACAAGACCAGAAAATACCTAAATGCAGGGACCCCCTCAGGTGCGGGGCCTAATTGGGAGCAATAGGTCCTATTGGCTTAAAGCCAACACTGCTGGGATTTCACAAAAATATATACATATCAGAGCCATAAATTTTTTGGCAGACCCAAGGTGGGGGTTGACAATTAAACAAAACATGAAAGTAAAAATGAGCTATTTTGAAATGAATTCTGCAATTATTACCCATTCTTATATTTGAATTATACCAATATTGCAGAATTTTTTAAGATTTCGCCTGGAAACCAGATTAAAATATGCTTTTATGCCAATAGTAAATTCCTGAAAATAATTTATTTTATCTCCTCGGACTGCGAAAATGCAAAGAATTTTTGTCCTGAGATGTTAATTCGAAATCTCCAGCTACGTTTAGTTTAAGTTACCCATTCGCCCCACCCAAACATTTACTTACTCCTTGCCCCCCCCCCCTCAAACATCTTTCCTTTATTGCAGCCCTGTATATGGCGGTGGTTCACGATAAATAATCTCTTTCTCATAATTTAGTCATTGAAGGAGAATACGTAATCATTGTTTTATCTATCTACCTTAGAGCACACCATTTGTTGTCTTGGCAACCAACTCTGGAATCTCACGACCCTCTCCTCCCCCACCCCCACCCCCCAATACTGCATAAGTAATCTCTTCTGATACTTGTTGCTGGGACTGTCCCTGGAGATGAAAGACAGAAGCCGTCATTAATGATTTACAGCTGATAATATTGATCTGGGGTCTAAAACATTTTTTTGCCCCGTGCCCCACTTTGACAGCTCAAATAATTTGATGTTTCTCCTTACTATGAGAGAAAGTAATTTAATCACACTCTGGCAGTGCCTGTTCTGAAGGTGCCTGTTCATTCTGATGACCCTATACTTATATTAAATGCTTCAGAAACACCTCACACAACAATGAAATCATTCCCTCAACAAGATTAGAACTGCAGTGTTGCCGATTTAGTGCTACTCTCACTTCAGCAGTGTGAAAATTTAGGATTTAGCACTATTGTTAGCCCTTTATTAGCACAAATTTTAGTTATTTCATAGTCATTTAAGAAAAATAAAGCCATTTTTAGCCATTAAAAATGGCTTTTAAATGGCTAATGTTTTTTAGTGCATTTCAGTAGTTTTTTTATGCTTTTTCGTGGTCGATTTAGCAAGAACATCTTAAATTGGCCACACTGAAGGGGCAGTGCCCATGTCGAAAGCTCATGTTAGAAAGGTGTGTATAGCAGCCTGCCATAATTTTTTCTCTGTCGTACGAACCTATGTCTTTGAAATATTTCGGTCACTTCTTTTCAGTGTGGATATTTTGTATCTAAATCTAGATCATTCTAAAGAGCAGAACTCGAGGGAGATAATATATAGAAACTATGAAGAAATATCTAAACTTGAATTCTATTCATTTTTATTAAATTTCTTGAGATCCTAAAAACTCAACACTGCTCTGCCTTTTGTGTTTACTAATATATCTGGCAAATATCAATTTTGTATGATGGTTAGTCGTCAAGTAATCGCGGTACATACACACCAAGATTCCATGTGTCATAAAGAATGATGGTGCTGTACAATAGTTATATGTAACCCCTACTCGATACATAAAGATGGTATCATTCTTCACTGATAATGTGGTTGCTGCTAAGATATCATTCCAGTCATATCATTTTGACCTTACTGCCCCAGAAAAATGTGACGGTTTCTATTGAGCGACTAACCAGACCTGTTTGTAATTTACTTCTCTTGAATGGACAAACTGAGATATACACTCAGTAGGAATGAACCTCAGATTTCTTTGTCTCTAACTTCTGAGACTGAAGTTCACGATTACGTTTTACTCTCGTAAGTTTGTAGCATGGGTATTCTTAGGTGCTAAATCGCCCCCTGGGGGCAGGGGATAATCTGTCTCAATTCAATAAGCGGAGCGAGGGTGGGTGTTCAGGTGTAATAAGCACTGGAGTGAATGGTAGGAAACTATTGCCACCAACATAATTTAGTAGGATCTGAACAAAAAGTAGTTAGAGAAAGATAGAAGCAGTTGGATAGGAACATGGGGAGTAAAAATGTTCAGTATTGACAGGGACAAGAAAATTCTTCTGTTCTTGAAAAAATAATCTCCTGAAAAGTCTTGACGGCAGAAAATTTTAAAATCACTGAAATTGAACTTGTCTTTTGCTGGGAAAATTTTGATCCATACCAAACACCCACCCACCCACCTAAAAAAAACTAAGGTGGAAAGAGAAGAGACGGACTCGTAAAAATTAATTAATGAGGGGAGGATTTAGGTATCTAAGAGTAGGAAGATGGTGTTAATTAGCTGGCCCTTGATTTCTCCCCATCTCCTCTCCTCTCTCTCTGTCTCTTCCTCTTTTCTCTCTCTGTCTCTTCCTCTTTCTGTCTCTCTCTCTCCCTTCCTCTTTCTGTCTCTCTCTCTCTCCCTTCCTCTTTCTGTCTCTCCCTCTCCCTTCCTCTTTCTGTCTCTCC
>OY735241.1:3314011-3396511 GCA_963457665.1 Thysanoteuthis rhombus
CTTTCTAGGGAGTGGATATTTTGTGGTGACTCCTGACACTTACCGCGTACCGATCGGTGATGCTTCCGGCTCGTTCACCGTCCCCTGGTCACCGTACAAGCCATTGTACATCCCGATGATCCCAACGCCAAAGACCCAAGTGCGATCGATATCATGCCAGACATCAAGCAGTGCTCAGGATGGCAAGAAGACCTCAAGCAAGACCAAACCCCAACGTAGCCAGAGCGTGCGGGCCTCCCGCAATCGATACCGAAAATCCACCGGCGAACATATCAGACGTAGTGCATCTCTCAAATTCAAGTCAGATAAAACTCTGGGTTCAACCAAAGACATTAATCTGAAAAGTAGCAATCTGAACCAGGATAAAAATAAAGGTAGGATTTGACGGGTCTCTTACTCTCTCATTGAATCTGTAAATCTATCAGTCTACCCAAATATCAATATTTTCAATAGCTACCTATTACCCCTCCGGGTACACATTCTATGCATCTGTCCATACCCTATTATGTGATTTATATGAAAATGAAATTATAGATTAAGGGGAGGTGGTGTTTGATCAACACTGCTGGGGAAAGCAATGTTGATGTAACTTTTGTTTTTAAATCCCCAAAACGGTTACATGGTAAACTACTGATGATCCCAACAAGAAAAATTCTCTCATAAGTCTATGATATCTAATTCTGTGTAAACAGGAAACCCTTTGAGAAACAAAGTAAATTGCAATACCAGATATTTGCAAATAATTGATGGAAGAGACAAAATTTGAAAAAATTCTTTTACATCTTTAAAGCTATATAGCTTACTAGGCTGAGTGACTATTTATGAACAGAGACATGGTGAATAACTGAAGATCCCAACCAGAGAAAATTTACACATAGTATTATGATAACAAAGTTTATATAAAACAGAGGAAAACAGTGAAGAAAATTACTCAAATTGCATTAACAGATATTGGGAAATAAGAAATTGTTGTGACACAAAAAAGATTTTTGATGCTTAGTGTTTATAGCTGTAAACCTTTCAAGAATATTTATATATATATGTATATATATATATATATTAGGAAATATCAGTGACAGGTTTGATTCCTGCTGCAGCCCCATTTTCTTAAATTGTTTATTCTATTTATGTTGTCTAGGTTGAGTGATACATAAACTATGTAATGATGTGAGATCATTTCATATAAGTTTCTTTATACCATAACACATTTTATAATCATATATATATATATATATATATATTGTCAGTATGTGAAACGTTTGAAAAAAAAATAATGAGCAATATGTTCCTTGTCCATTATATTTAACTAAACATGCCTGAATGAAAGATTGCTGTCCAAGTATACAATATATATATATATATATATATATATATATATATATATATATATAATGGAGGCAGGTCAATATCTGTTGCCTGACATAGTTATTATCTGAATTCTGTTAGATGGGGTGTGTATGATATAATCGGACTATTTTCCTCATCTATGTATTTGTAGTATAATATATACTGTCTATAGTTTTGAGAAGCTTTGTTAACATTCGAAGAGTCTTTTTGGACAATTAAACTCCTTGAGTTGTTAACACAACATTCAGGCTGATCCATTCTACCGCCTTCTTCAGGTGTATCATCCAAATGTAATGATGGTAATCAGACTTTTCCAATGGTAATATACTCGATGTGGCTTCTAATACTCGACAAGATATGGAAAGAAAACGACATCACACTAATCCAACATTGTAGCATGGCTACCATTGGAAAATTCGGTTTACCGTCATCATCGGAAAATTCTTTGGATCTATAAAATATAAGCAAATGAAGGTGGAACAATTCGTATATGCTTGTGTGGAGACATAAGATTGGAACTCACTAATATCAATACAAACATTAAGAATCTAGCCACAAAGCATAAAGCACAATATAAGTAAAACATTAATTTAGTTTCATTTAGACAAACCCCAGGTGAAGTACCTTATATATGTATTTTCTAATAGAATTAAGTTGTTAATGAAAAGGTTTTTTTGTTTCTATACTTCTAAAATCTTGTCCAGAATTGATAAAGGAAATTATTAATAATGTGAACTAAATGGAAGAGTTCCCAAACTAGTAATTTAATTTGCACACCCCCACCTGCTCAAAATCTATCTATAATGGCCCGTGCAATCTCAGGAAATAAAAACAGAAAATCTGTTTCCAATTCCTGAGATTGCAGGAGTCATTATAGATTTTGAGTTTTGGGAAGGAAGATGGAGTGCAAATTAACTTGTTAGTTTGGCAACGCCATTTATCAATTCTGGTGAAAATTTTTCTTAATAAAATCCAGCATTGAGAACCACAAAACATGACTTGATGCGTACCTTATGTTGATTCAAAAATATTTGGTTCTTCTTGCTTAATGTTGCTGGTTTTTTAACTCTAAAAAGACAGTGATTAAAAAGAAAATGGCTGTTTGTTCAAATACTTGATCTCTACAAATAGTTCTGTTCATTGAATCAAGGTACATACTAAAATGCTCTACCGTAAAAAAAAAAAAATCTGGTTTTTAAGGCTTGCTTCGCTATCTGCCCCGCCATGCTTGTTAGAGCAGGCAGCCCTTTATTCCTTCACTTGATGATTATTAAATATAAAAGGCCTTGTTAACTGAAGAATAGGAAACAGCTTGGAAGATTCTCTTCTGAACTTAGAACTTAGATAAAACAGGTCTGGTTACTCACTCTATAGAAATCGTTACATGACCAGGATACCATGTCAGGCGTGATGAATAGAAAAGAAATTTGAAAAAGGGGGTGATCAATGAATGAACTACTTCTCTTGCCTCTGATTTGGGCCTGCTATTTTTTTGAAAAATTCCGACTCATGATCACTATGAGAGCCGGAATTTAAAAAAAAAATAGCAGGCACAAAATCAATTTAGCATAAACTTAGATTTAGAACTTAATCCCCCCCCCCCAATCCTATATTTGATGGAGGAGGATTTTCAAAAAATAAAAGACTTTTTTGTAGTCATAATTATAAGGAGTAAACGCTCAAATTTTCAGCCCTCTAGCACTATTGAGGTGTCTGTACATACGAAACACACATACATAGCAGGAACTAGCCGGACTGACTTGAAAACTGAAGAAACCTACGTTGACAGTTTCTAAATCTTGGATTTTTCAGCATGAAAATGGTTTCTTAGTTTGGAACAGATAACCAAGTATTCCTTTTAAACTTGTAAAATATCATGCAATATATATATATATATATATATATATATATATATATATAAATAAAAACCATGCATGTTGAAGGTTTACTGCATTTAAAATAGTTTTGGTCTGAGGTGCGGATACTGTCACGTGTCTGTTTACTGCATCACTGTCTACAAAACCCCGAGAACATAGTCAAAAACTCCAGCTAGAGGCATCCATTGAGCTGAGAAAGAATTATTTGAGTAACCAAACCATCGAATGATATCAGTGAAGTGTCTATTTCCTCCATATCAATCAATAAATTAAAAAATAATCCATAGAAAGATCCCGGGGACTCAAAATTCAACTATCAATTTTCATATTCGCAGTCTGAACCTGTCTGAGCATGATTGATTGGTGGACGACATTTGGTTTCATAACACTTGTCAGCAGTTATTAAACCCTTTTTAAAGGTATATAATCTGAGGAGACTTAGTCTGAGAGGAGGAGTTGAATTGAAAGAAAAGTTTGCTTAGAGACTGATAAAGTTTGGCCAACTTTGTACCATGATTTGTCTATAAGGATCATTTACCTACAAGAAGAGGTAATTGTTTAAAGAGAGAACAAAATTAATTATTATAGTAGATGAATCAGACCTGTAGATGAATTATTATAGTAGATAAACTACACATCAACATGCCTCATTTTTCTAGATGAATTAGACCTCTAGATGAATAATAATTGTGGATGAATTGGACCTGTAGATGAATTGCTATCGTAGACAAATTGGACCTGTAGATGAATTGCTATCGTAGACAAATTGGACCTGTAGATGAATTGCTATCGTAGACAAATTGGACCTGTAGATGAATTGCTATCGTAGACAAATTGGACCTGTAGATGAATTGCTATCGTAGACAAATTGGACCTGTAGATGAATTGCTATCGTAGACAAATTGGACCTGTAGATGAATTGCTATCGTAGACAAATTGGACCTGTAGATGAATTGCTATCGTAGACAAATTGGACCTGTAGATGAATTGCTATCGTAGACAAATTGGACCTGTAGATGAATTGCTATCGTAGACAAATTGGACCTGTAGATGAATTGCTATCGTAGACAAATTGGACCTGTAGATGAATTGCTATCGTAGACAAATTGGACCTGTAGATGAATTGCTATCGTAGACAAATTGGACCTGTAGATGAATTGCTATCGTAGACAAATTGGACCTGTAGATGAATTGCTATCGTAGACAAATTGGACCTGTAGATGAATTGCTATCGTAGACAAATTGGACCTGTAGATGAATTGCTATCGTAGACAAATTGGACCTGTAGATGAATTGCTATCGTAGACAAATTGGACCTGTAGATGAATTGCTATCGTAGACAAATTGGACCTGTAGATGAATTGCTATCGTAGACAAATTGGACCTGTAGATGAATTGCTATCGTAGACAAATTGGACCTGTAGATGAATTGTTATCGTAGACAAATTGGACCTGTGGATGAATTGCTATCGTAGACAAATTGGACCTGTGGATGAATTGTTATTGTAGACAAATTGTTATCATAGACAAATTGGACCTGTAGATGAATTGTTATTGTAGATAAGTAATTCTCTATTCTGATCTGCTGTTAATCTATTTACTCACTGCCAAAGGAAAACCTGTCTGAATAAAGTTGTGATAAAAAGCAACAACAATTAAGATGAAGGTAAATAGTACCAAAAAATTTTTGTTGTTCTTTCTGATAAGTTGGGTTTTTTTTTGTTCTTTTTCCCCTGAATTCATATCTATTTTCCTAATTTTCCTTCAGTCGCTTCTCATACTTTACTTTTATCTATCTTTTATCAGGTGAAAAAACTACGCTGTTCGGCAAGTTATTTGGGCGCTACAAGAAGAAAGCCTCTCCCAGCAAAGAGGTAGAATATGCC
Organism: Thysanoteuthis rhombus; assembly: GCA_963457665.1. Taxonomy (NCBI): domain Eukaryota; kingdom Metazoa; phylum Mollusca; class Cephalopoda; order Oegopsida; family Thysanoteuthidae; genus Thysanoteuthis; species Thysanoteuthis major. The sequence continues at coordinate 3,319,122 of OY735241.1, forward strand.
ACTTTTTCAGCGCAGTTCCCTCCCCCTGAGTGGCAGTGGTACCAACAGCAGCTGGAGAAACAACGTCGAACCGAAAAATGGATCAACGAACAGCAAGTGACTAAATCCAACACCTGGCACTACCTGTACACAGTGCAAGACCCCAGCGGAGGGGCTGCTGTCGGTAAAGATCTCCCAGGGGGTGGGCCAAGTAGCACAAAAATAAAGTCTGCAACTGTTCCCCCAATCGTCAGTCTCCCTCCGTATAACTGTGAACAGGTGTATTCAGATCAACAAGGCCCGAAGGAAGCCACCCAACACAGTTCGAAGCACGCAAAAGATCACGATATTCAGGGTTTAACCAATCGATGGTCTGTAACGGAAGATTCACCCTGTTACGAAACCCTGCAGAATGAACCGCAACCGTCTAAACACCGAGGACAGCATTCGCCGTGCTACGACGGACAGGTTAACGAATCGTCAAAACATCGTAGCAGTCAGCATAAGTGTCAGAAGAAGAATAGCAGCAAGACATCGTCTCCTCGGATTAACGCTAACTCTGCATACCCTTGTGCCGAACATGGGCATGAAGTAGTGTTGAAAGTTAATAAGCAAAGAAAGAAAGTGGAACGTTACAGTTGCTGCGATGATTACACCGGAAATGATATAAGCATTGAATATAAAGGAAAACTACCTAACAAATACTCAGTGTACGCTTATTCTCGTGATTCAGGGGTCAACTGCATTGGTCTGAACGCTGAAGACATGAAAGTCAATCTCTCGCAGAACGTGTTGTCCAAACACGATGTGGAGCCTGTGCGCGTTTCCAAAAGAGTGCATCGGGTGTACAAAAAACGGTCGGCGCACAAACACCGACATCATTCTAGAAAAGGTCTACGGAATAGTCTCTACGACAGTAATGAAAACTGCGCTGTCGATATCCCCACTTCAACCATTGCGGAGGAGTTTCCCGAAGCTTGTACCTACTTGGAATCGACTCAGCTGTTTGAACATAATCATCACCACCATCACCACCATCATCACACAACAAGTTGTAGCTGTCCAGTCTGTGGTAAGGAGATGGGTGCCACCAGCGGTAACTCTCAACCCCGAGCAGGTGAGAGCAGTGAGCAGAGTTTTAACACGGTCATTCCAAATGCGACCCATCACAGCCACGAGTGCCCCGTCGAAAACCTTGTGCACGAAACCCGCGAACTGAATCTGAGAGAGAGTAATAACTATGGTTCCGGTTCTAGGGGTCACCAGCCGACACCCGACACCGGGCAGCACCGTAGACAGAAAAAACGTCACAGCATGCATGTTTCTAGTCGGTCAGCCTCGGCGGAGAATTCCCGTGATAGCTGGCAAATGACCACTGGTGATTCACACGAACCAGCCGTACTGAACAACCAGCAGATGCCAGCCCACAGAGCTGATAATTCACACGGAACTCCACGTCCCCGATCCTATGCTGCCCGCAATTCTCAGGGCAACAACTCCAAAGATAATGACGGTACCCCTCGTCAAACTGGCTCACGCAGTCGATTCGATGATGATTTCCAGGTTGTTGGTGTTGTATGAAAAGCTTTAATGCTTTTAAGACTTTTCAACGTGTACTTTTTTTTTCCGAATGGAGTCCAGCTGGTCCTTGTGTATAGATTTGCTTATGTGAAATGTGTACACATTTATATATGCAAGATGCTACCCAGCAGTTTGAGTAATTTGAGACATGAAATAGTTTCTTCAAAGAACAAAAAAAAATTGATAGAAAGTGGAGTTCTTTGTTTCCCAGGGGATTCGTTTTGCCAGAAAGTGTGAAATGTCTGGCAAGACACGGGAAATTCTGGGCAACTTGACAGATTTACAGTATGATCAATCTGTCTGAATTCTCCGATCTTTTGGGTGGCATACATATATAAAGTTGAAAATGAGTGAAATTCCAGGTATCGGCTTTTTCAACTGATCCAAAACATATTTTGAAAAGATATATAATTTTTTGTGAAAATTCACCAACTTTTTCAGACAAGACGAGTGACAGGGACTCAAGTTTGAAAATCGGCTGTAGTTATTTATTTTCATCCTTGACAACTACAACTTTGAACATTTGCATGCATACCTGAATATACATTTGCATACATACTAAAATATACATTTGCATAAATGCTAAAATATATATATCTGTGTGTGTAATGACAAGAATCTCATTCAAACCACAATGATAGTAGGAAATAAATTATTTGGATACTTTATTCATTTTAAAGTGAAGATTTATTTTGAAGTTGATATCAATTTGATCTGCGAGTGTGTAAATCAGTCATCATGAAGTTCCTCACATCCCACAGCTTTCGAGATCTGACATTAATGACATCCTCTGAGACTCAACTGCATAAAAAGATAAAATTTGCAAAAAAAAACTAAAAAACCCTAAAAAACAAAAAAAACAAAAAAAAAAAAAACACGAAAGAAAGAAATAAAACAATCCCTACAATCAGAGACATAGCTTAGAGGAACTATTTAAAAATGCTCCCAAAATCTTTGGCAGTAGTTCACCTACTACATTTCTACTGACAAATCTCACTGAATGTTGGAGGGGGCCCCTAAAGGAGCCTAAACCCCCAAAATCCCCCTCCCCCTCAACCTCTACAACATTTATTCACACATCCACCTTAAATGATTCTGACTCGACGTGTCCAAGTATATTTGTTCTAAGTTTTGCTTAATTGGTAAGATGTATAGCTGAGATGAGGAGTGTGTGTATGGGGGGGATGTTTGGAAACGCTCCCCCCTAGGGGGGCTGCAATGAAGGAGATCCCTCCCCCCTGAAAGCTTTAGAAATAATAGTTCACCTATTATATTTCTACGGATAAATCGCAGTGAATGTTGGAGAAGACCCAACATTTCCACTGACTATCTCAGAAAATGTTGGAGAAGCCCCCACCACCACCACTGGAGCCCCTGCTCCTCAGCAGCTTAAATAACTCCACTCTCAGGTAGAACTCGCGTTAGTAACAGGTAAATCGGCAGGATTGAGGCATCTGATTAATGCTGGTAAACTTTTACCAATCTTGAGTTGACTTTAAAAACTCATTCTCTTTAGAGGAAGGGAAAATGAAAAACCCAAAATTTTATTTAAAAAACAAAAATTAACTGTGTTGAATGCTTTTTTTAAGATAAATCTGGAATGTTCTTTAGTTTCCATGGCTTAATGTTAACTTTTGTTAGATTTATTTTCAAATTTTCCCTTTGTAAGAATTGAGAAAAAAATGGTGCTGTAATTATCCCCCCCCCCATTTTCGTGTTTCTTCCCAACACATTATAAGGGAGATAACTCGTGCAATCAAATGTTGCTTCTTCCAGTCAAGTATCAAGATCTGGTTTGTCACTGTTTATATTAAGGACTCTGTGGACGGACTGAAAAAATCTGTTGACTTTTTTTTTTTCAATTATGAACATTTAAAACAGTCATTACCGACGACCCAGTTTTAATAGATTTCCCCAAACCTTCATAAATTGAAAATCAGTCCCAGTTTAATTGCACAGAAATATTAGATGATTTTTTTATGAAGATAGCTAGATAATAATTTCTGACATCTAGACGCTAGCAAAAAAGCATCTAGATATAAATTAAAAATAAGGGGAGAAAAGATAAAAAAAACAAAACAGTACGATATTATAGACTCGTTCCAAATAAAACGATTTTTTTTTCTACAGGGAGAAAATCATGATGTATGAAAAATTCTTTCAAATCAATACTTTTAAGGGATAGAATTATTTTTCCTGTCAATAGGGATGTATGCTTATAGACTTGGTTGGTTAAAATATCTATGATAAATCGAGAATTATGTTCGATTTTCATTATTACTTTATACAAGTAAGGGGGGTAACTCTTGATCAATTTCGTTTCTTAATAGAATATTAAAACCTGATTAATCAATGCTCATATGAGGGACTCAATAGACAATCTGAAAAAGTCTATGTTGGAGTTTTCTTATAGGAAATGCCAAGTACAAAATTGGAAATCAAATATGAACATTTGAAACAGTGGTTCCCAATTTTTTCCCCTTTTATTTAACTGAATTTTTTCATGGACCCTAGACTTGAGAAAGGTCTGCCCACTTAACAAGCTCACAGACCCAAGTAATACCTTTGTGGATCCTAGGTTGGGAACCACTGATTTAAAACACCATTTTCCCTTTAGATTGGGCTTATGTTGCTTGTCAATGTTTTTTCTGTATTGGGAATCCCAGTGACTCCTTTCTCTGCTTCCGATAAAACGTGTATATTTGGGTTTTAGATGGTAAGGCATTAGTTTAGCATGGGGCCAAGAGTGAGGCTGTTAGCTGAGTTCACTGTCTTCATGCAGAGACTTTGAAGTTTCAAAAAGTAGATATTTGTGAAAAGCTATGAATTCCTTTCTTTTTTGTGATTGCATTTAAAATTTTTTTTTTTCAAGTTGTTCATAGTGTTATATGTGAATTGTATATGTATATATATATATATATATATATATATATATATATATATTAGAATATATTAGCCTTCTGGGCATATCAGAATGAAGACGCTTGAGGTGTACGATGGGGCACAAATAATCATGTTTGTGTACATTGCTTGTATACACACATACATCAAAACAAGGTGTTTCATTTAGGGTGACTCAACCGAGGAGGAGGGGGTCCTAGTTAACTCTGAAATTCATGAACCACCTGTAATTGATGGTAGAACTCTTCAATAAATACCATGAAAAATAGTAAAACTTGTTTTTTGTTTCTTTGCCTTTTCTTTTTTTTTTTTTTTTTGGTTAACACTAATTGATTTTTACAAAATCCCCATTGGTTGAAAACCAGTTTTGGTCAAATTACCTATCTTTATCAAAAATCAACTAAATAATTTTTTTTACTTCTAGATGTGAGCCAAAAACATCTAGATCCAGATGAAAAATGATTATTTGAATTGAATGAAATAAATTTCACTAACAGGTCAAAGGGAGATGATTTTAATCTCGAGTTATTTGCCTTGCAATCGAAATTCTATTTTCTTTGTATGAATTGAAGAGTTAATTTAGCTTTACCTTGAACAGAATAAGAAAAAAAAGTCTTGTAAAGGTATTCCCTTTATTTTGGGAAGATAACTTCACACCGGTTTTCCTATTTGCAAAAAACATGAAAAGCAAAAATTGAGTTCCGTGCTTGTTCTGCGTCAAGCTGTTATCAAGGAAGTGCCAACCCCCTTCCTCTATCTCCCATACTCTAGCCTTCTGTACTTCACACCACCACAACCATCAACAATTCAGCCTAACATACCATCATTGCCACTTTGGGGGTCTGGGAACTCAAATTTTTCCGAATGAATTAATGGTAATTGGTCCTCTGTTTGGTGCCATTTCAGTTAACGGAAGATATTTTTCTTTCTCTTAGGAACACTCTGTCTCTAAGTACTAAAGCAGAGAGATACTATCACCCTCAATTTTTCAACACGAACATCAACCTCTTCTTGACTATCAGCAGTGTGATGAGGCTCTTGGTGCACAAGCCCCCAGATTCTTTAGGGCCCCCAGGATGGATTTGAGGAGGCTCCCAAATTTTTGGAGACCCCACGATGGATTTTACGAAATATATCTTGAGGGACAACCCTGTTACGCAATAGGTGAGAAGGCCTTATAAAGGGTTAGGGCTAGACTAGGACCTAGACGGGGCAAATTTGGTACTAAACAAAGCTATTTGGTTAAAAAAAAAATGAAGATTTAGTACTTAAGCAAAATGGACAATTCACAAAAGATAACAGTTCCGAAACCATATATGATATGATAAGACTAATATATATGAACACTAGATATAAAAAAATAAAAAGAATGTGTATTCTGATCCTTTTTTTTCCTACAAGTTTGGTCTGAAGATTGATTTTAAATTATTTGATTTTTTTTTTTTGTACTGGAGTCATCTTAGTATGGTTCTTAGACCATACAAATTTGGTTGTGTGTCACAAAAGACATCTGGCAACTTGGTGGGGGGGAAGGATGCCCCATTTGCATGCCCCTCTCTGATCAAGAGGACACTAATGATCATAGATATGAGCTTAAATGACAACTTGTTCTCCTGATTTGGGTGAGTGTTAGCTCACCCTCGATGACACGAGTCACTCAACTTTGGTGTTACATATATTTGAAAATCTCTCCATACACTCGAAATTCCTTTTCCCCTCCTACATATACCACTACCTGTGTGCTTGATAAAGATATTTACTGCCCCCCCCTAACATTCTTTTTTTCCAAAAATCAATTTAGACAATTATACTTAATTTATATGCCTTTTTTCTCCCCCTTAAAAAATGTCATCTTGTATTTATAAATGTTATTTCTTATTTTACCTTGACTCCTGCCAGTATTTATTTTTTAGCCTCCATTCAGGGCCAACCCTAGGTACCAGCGCCAAGTGCTAGAAACAGTGGCATGTGGTGCTTTCTATCTGAGATGTACTGTGTGCTATGGATGCACATAAATGTAAAAAAAAGATATTTTAATGTCTCTAAAAAACAATGGCTAGTTGAAGCTTTTTGGACGCAAGATAGGGAAAGTGGTCCGTATTGTACAAATCAGAGAATTAATAGAAAACAGGATTTGGATTAGATATTATCAGTGGATAATAGTGTCCAATCCAAATTTTGTTTTTCTTTCATCAATTCTCATATTTCTTTACCATTTGTAACACTGAATGAGTGAGGGTGTGAAACTTTACGATTTACAAATGGGACCACTTTCCCTACACTGTACCGAAAGACTTGCTGACCGTTGCTTTTTAAAAACACTGAAATATTTTGGAACATTGGTGCAACTGTAGCATGTGGCACACCCAAGATACAAAGCACCATTTGTCACTCTAGGACTAGTCTCATGTCTGAGACAGTCAAAATGAGAAATTCTCTCAAGTCAGATTTTTCTGTTGCATCAAACGATGATCTGAAAATCTTATGCTGTTTCGAAACTATTCCTAAATATTTATTTTTCTCCCTATAAAGTCTAACTGAATAAATATGATGATATTAAACTTTGAAGAGAGCCCGAGATCATCTTTACTAGAGCACCAGGAACCCTTGGGATGGCCCTAACTCCATTAATTTTGTATTATTCATTTTTTATGAAATTCCTTCATTTAGTTTTCATTTTCAATGAAAATGAAAAAATCTTGCTTATTGAATGTTTTCATTCGTTCATTTTTCATCTCAGTTTTTTTTTTCTCTGTCTCCCCCCCCCTCCGTTTTTCACACTCATTTTTCTCATTTATTCTTTTCATTCATTTCTCAAGTTCGATCCCCCCTCCTGTACCTTTTTTAATCCCATAAAAGGAGCTTGGGTGGGGAATGAATATATCTTTCATCATCCCAATTTTCATTCTTTTTCTCTCCTTATGTACTTCATACCCAATTATTATTTTCCACTTAGCTTATTTCTGGAAAAGAAGAAGAAAAAATATTTCATTCAATCAGTGTCCAACATTTTCTCCTTCATTTTTCACAGTCACCCCATCTTTTCTTCCATTCCCAATCGATATTTCCAATCTTGATAAATTCTAAAATTCATTTTTCACTGAATTATTTCCTTTCAACTTGAGCGTATTTTGAGAGGTGGGAGCCTGGGGCAGGGGGAAAAAAAAAAAAAAGAAAAAGAAAAGCCAAACCATTTTTTCGTCTGTTTTATCTGGAATTTATATTTTGTTTTCCCCCCCAAAAAGACTTTTATTTCAGTTTTTTTTTCCTCTCTGAATTTTCACCTTACAAGAAAAGAAAAAAATTGAAAAGCAACATTTACAATTTTTAAATTTAAATTTCTCTTTGACTCAAAAGAAAAAAAATGGTTTTCCATGTTCATTTTTTAATGTCTTTCAAAGTAAAAATAAATCACAATCATTCTGCAAAACGTTTTTTGTCCTCGTCTTTATTATAATTTCAAAATCTTCTTACAATGTTTGTCTCTTTATTATTAAATTCTATATTTTCTGTTTTTTTTTCATTTTATTAGGAACCATTTGCCAAAAATCTCAATATAGATTTTTTCAGATTTTAAATGGGTCTGTCTGGTTTGCTATCATATGTCCAACATCAATGGAGACAGAGGGCTGAAGATGTAAACATTTACTCTTCATGTCAAGAAAAACCTTTTTTCGTTTTTTGAAAATTCCCCCTTGAATTAGGCTTTTATTGGGAATTAACAATTCATAACATGGCCCCTTAGTTTACATCTGGCAGTTCGTTTTTTGGAAATTCAGTGATCACTGCCCGAGGAAGATGATGGAAGTATTTTATTGTTCACCTCCAACACAGCATGCTGCCAAAAGATGTTGGTCACATGATGATATCTAACCAAACCTTTATTTTTCTTTAACACCTTTGTCTCTCTTTCAGTTGCCATCTTAAACAAGAAAAAATGGCAACCATCTATCATTTTTAGAATGATCGTTCACACAAAAGAAGTTTCTTCAGACAATTGTATTCCTTGTTTGATTCATTGACACGATGTTTCGGCTAATTCATTCTACATCAGGTGCCGTTCATATGTTAAAGTCTCTTTTCCTGCTTTCTTTTCCTTACAGATCTTAACATTAACGGTGCCTGCCATAGAATGAATTAGCTGTAACATTATTTACCTAGAGCCCCATCCACCGAGAGCAGGCAGCTCTATATTCCCTCACTTCTTTCGCAGGCAGCCCTTACATTCCTCCCTCCCTTCCTTCCTTCCTTCCTTTCTTAGTACTACACTACTGCTATTGGTGGAAAGAATTCTCCTTTACAAATCTTAACGTAGTTTTTTTTTCAGTTTTCAAGTTATGCTAGCTAGCATACAGGCTGTAGCAATGGAGCTAAGTTGGTTGAAAATTCAAACACGTACTCATGTCTAGAAAAAACATTTCTTTCTTTACCCCCCCCCCCCAGGATCTGGGAGTATTCTATTTGCAACCTAAGTTTACGCTAAATTGATCTTAGTTTGTGTCCCTCAGCATTCACACTTGTTTTTTTGTAAATTTAGACTTTAATGATCACTGTCGATCAAAAGGTACCTCCCTTTTTCCAGTTCTTTAATTGATCACCCCCTAATGGAGGTAGTCACTCAATAGAAATCGTTATTTTTATTTTAAAGACATCAGATAATTATTTCTACTAGATCCTTGTACTTCAAATGTTGAAAATATGTAAATTTGAATATTCAGAAGAAAAACCCACTTATAAACAAGCCTGCTTGCTGCAGGATCAAACTCTGTTCCTACTTTTACTTCCTTGTGCATTCGTAACAAATTTTCATAGATATGCAAGACTTGCCAATCTGGCTCAGTCAGTAAGGGAACCACCTACCAATCGCTTAGCCATAACTTGTAATCATGGTGAGGAAATTCTAATTCATAAATCAGTTTGTTCGTCTGTCCCATCCCATAAAACCGAATAGTGCAGAGGTTACTCCCCTAAATTAGGTGAGGATTGTTCTTGTTGTTACAGTAGAAAAACAAAGTCGACTCCATCCACTAACTTAACGCTGTACGAATTGATATAACTAAGTATAAACTGAAAGAGAAACACCAAATTCTATCGAGACCTTTAACAAGATGAAAAAGGTTGAAACAAATTAATCACTTAAATCAAGGTAATACATGTATTATTTATACAGTTATGTAATAGTACAAACTAATAAACTAAATACCTTGCATAAATGAATCTCTGTAGCCAACTTATGTACCAGAACTAATTATCAAAGAAAATCTATTTTACCTAGATAATTTTGATTTAAAAATACCAGCACAAGATTTGGATATTATTGGTCCAAAATGACCAGAAACTAAAAAAAAAAAATTTCTGAGAATGAATAAAAAAAATTGATGGTGTCTTATGGGGTACTTGTGAATTTTCAAGTTTTTTCACCCTCGAAATGTAACCTAGAGGACATTCAGAGAGACGGACACGTACGCTTAGATGAGCAAAGAGAACAGAATCTGTAGACCTCTTGGTTTGTTGGTCATTAATGTCCGATTTATAACGTTAACGTGTTTCTCTTGCATCACAATAGATTCGTATTGAGAAAGCGGGCAAGGGGCGTAATTCTTGTTTTTCGTGTGAATTACCTCCCTTGAATTCAGATGAGAGAACTCTCGTTTTGATGTTTATATATATTAGCATATACTCGTGAAAAATGACGGTTAGTTATGTATGGATCGGTACTAAGGAGCCTGGTGCTATTTTAACATGTAATTCATCTTTAATATTTCAAGCATCCTAATTTTAAGGGTTTTTTTGTTATTTTTTAGAAGTCTCAACTCAACTGGTTCTAATGTGTAAATTTCTATGAAGTAATCTTCATTGTTATGACAACAGACAATCTCATTCTTACAAACCTTTTATGGTTTTATTGACTATGTTATTCTATTCTATTTCACATTGACCAATCCATTATAACTGGACAACCATACGACCAATTATTCAATTGAACATTTTAATATGCATATGGATGTATTAAAACGAAGTTTGTCTTTGATGTCAAAAAATGGTAATTATATTTCAGTAATTTTGCACTTACGTAGACACTTACAGTTCGAAGAGAAGGTGTGAAGCCAATTCAATAGAGAAAGTCACAGAATTCAAATGATACAACCATCTTTCTCTTACAAATAATGAAATAGTCTTCTAAGGGAAGTAACTCTTGCATGAAATATAGAAGTAATTTCCCTTAGGAAGTTACGGACAAAAATGAATATACCTATGCACTTGGCATTTCAATATAGGAGATTTGTGACTAATCACTCCCAACACGGGTATCCAACAGTAACGCCCAAGAGCATTCAAATAATTTCAGAAATTCACTTGCTAATAAAGCCATCCAGTTGAAACCCACACATGATGTCTTTTGCTGCATGCTGTGTTCGGGGTGATCAATTGAAAAAAGGTGGGGGGGAATCATTGAATAATGTATTTCTCTTGCCTTTTGTTGGGCAATGATCGCTAAAAAAAGAAAGTTGAATTTTCAGAAAAAAAAAATGTGAACATAAGCATAAACCAAGAGACCAATTTAGTATAAACTTACAATATAAATTGAACCACCACAATAAACCTATAATGAGGAATTTAAAAAAACAAAAAAAAACAAATATTTTTTCTAGACCTGAGTAGTAAATGTTTAATTTCCAGCCCTTCATAAGTCCTGCATGTATGCACAGACTTGGATAGCCAGACAGCAAGACCAGTTTAAAAACTGAAAGAACCATAGGCTTAATGAAAAAGACTCAGAAATTATTTGTCTGGAGCCAATACAGATTGATTTGAGTCTTCAGATAACTTGAAATACCTACAGAATTTTTCAATGCATCCACACATCTCTATTAGAGGCTTTTCGTTCAGTCAGTCACATTCATGTAAACAACAGAAAGAGGAAGGGGAATGTGTGAGATCATTAAGAGAACATCTATTCTGAACAATTGATTACATATCAAGAGTTTGTTTCTTACAGTGTTGCCAAGGTTAATACATAAGACTGTCTGCAAAAATGGCTAAAGGCAGCTAAATTTCCTGCTAACTTTATAGCCAAAAATGTTTCATATACTAATTTAAAGCCCACTTGTCAAATTGAATAACTATACACAAATTACTGATGAAAATTATTACTGTAATTAAATCTAATTATTTTTTTTCAATAGGTAATGCTACTATTGCTTGGTTTAGAAATGGAAATCACACAAAGTCACATGGATGGTGGACACATCTTTAGCATATGATTCTTGTTTTTAAGTGATTAAGTCTTAAATTCATGGACCACTTGTAACTGCTGTGGAATTTTTCAATGAATATGATCTTTCAGTAAAAAAAAAAAAAAAAAAAAAAAAAAAAAAAAAAAAAATTGAATTTTTTTGGCAATCGAATTAATGAAAAATTGAAAGAATTTCTAAAAAGTACATAATTTCCTGTGGGCGGATCTGAGTAATGAAAACCAGTCAGATTAAGATAATACATGTCATTGGCTAACGAATGATCGTCTAGTTATCAAATATCAGTCAAATGATTTATTGAAAGTCTGAAAACCAGTCTGGGGTGAGAAATCCAGATCATCAGAATGAGTGACCTCCAACTCGGACTTGCAACATTCAGTGTGTGAGGCATTCAACAACAAACTACAGAAAAATCAACTAGATGTAATACGTCTACAAGAAATGAAAAGCCAAGAGGAAATCAATACCAAAAAGACTTGTTGACCATATCGCAAGAGCTGGAGACGCATCGTCTTCTGTTGATGACAAGGGTGGGGCGCTCCTCTTATTTACTAAAAGGTTTATAAGATTGTATACAACGAAGTAAGTGATACAATGATACTTATAAATCAATTGGGGTAAGATGCATGATATTGAGTAAAGCAAAAAGTAATCAGATTACTCGAGTATAAACAACAATATATATATATATATATATATATATATATATATATATATATAATGTGAACTGTAAAGAGTGAGACAGACTCGGGAGTAAAGTGTTCCGAGGTAAGGTTTATTAATCCTTAGTTGTTAATGGTCCAGACATGTTTCGGGATTTTTCCCATCTTCAGTGGTGTGTGCTGTGTGAGTATTTTTTTTTAGGGTTTAAAGTTCCCAAATATATATATATATATATTGGACCATTAACATCTACGGATAAATAAACCTTACCTCAAAATACTTTACTCCCGAGTCTGTCTCATTCTTTACAATTCATATGATATATAATATAATATATATATATATAATATAATATAATATAGTATATATATATATATATATATATATATATATACCTTGTTTAAATGAATCAATGTAGCCCATATCTAAAAAAAAAAAAAAATCTAGATCTTTTATCTAAAATAATCTTTTTTGAAAAATACCAGCACAAGACTCGGGTAATGTTGGTCCAAAATAACCAGAGATTCCAAAAAAGCACTTAAAAAAAAAAAAAAAAAAAAAAAAAAAAAAAAATTTATTTCTTTGGGTGGTGCCTGATGGTGTATTAATGTAAATTTTCATGATTATAACCCCAGGAGTGACTGGAGATGCCTCAGACAGACAGACAAGTAAAGAGTGGAGAATCTGTAGCCCACTTGGCTGGTAGGTCAGGTTAGCGATTTGTGGGGCTACAGTGATTTACACAACAGTCAATTTTGAAGTTGTTTATGCTGATCATAACATATACCCGTCAAAAATCAGTTTTCTGCCATACTTGCAACATGGCCAGCCCATCGCCATTTGAGATTTCTAATGGATTCTATGATGTCTCTAACTCTTGTCTTTTCCCGGATGTACTGTGCTGTTTTGTGGTCTCTCCATGTGAGGCCCAGCATTATTCTTTCATGTGCATGTTGCATGCTTCTCAGTTTGCGAGTCTGTCTCTTGGTTAGGTTCCATGTTTCAGCCTCATAAGTGACTATTGGGAGGATGCATTGGTTATACACCCTTCTTTTTAGGATTAATGGGATCTTATTATTTTTGAAGGTTGAGCTAGCTCTGCGAAAGGCTTGCCATCCTAGTGTGATTCTTCGCTTGATTTCTTCTTTCGAGGGTAAAGAGGATTATAATGTAATTTACTTTAAATAATTCAATTATTTTAATTTCAAGTTCATTTTTAATTCTCAACTCAACCCGAGCTATTGTAAAGGCTGATCAGACATAAGAACTCATGTATAATATTAAACAAACATTGGACATTAAAATGAGAGAAAAAGAGTTTGAGCGACTGAGAAAAACTTCAAGTTTCAAATGATCAGCATTTCTGTGTTATGACAGTTGACAATCACATTTTACAACACTTTTTTAGTTTTATTGGCTCAGTTAATGTATTTCACAAAGACCAATCCATTATAACTTGGTTATAACAGAATTCTGAAAGACAAATAACCAAATGAACATAGTAATTTGCATATAAAGCTTCTTTAGTGATAGATGGTTTTTGGTTTCATATATATATATATATATATATATACATATATATAGTACAAATCAGGGATGTAATATAATATAATAACCGATGTAAGATGGGTTTATTTCATAGAGTGCTCAATACATTCGACTTTGAATGTCAAGTTGATTTCGAGTAGTGCTTGAAATATCGTAGAATAGAAATTCCCTACACAAACACATTTATGTTTCTGTCCTGTCTTGGCTTCTTCAGGAGAATGGTTTGCCTGAAGCAACACAAAATTCACAGAAAAAGTTCCAAGAAAATAAAACCCGCCTATTTTATCAGGGGAAGCTAAGAGATAACAGGACTGTCCAACAAAATCCTTTTGACAAACAACTGATGTACATAATAACCCAATGCCTCAATTGCAAGCTTATTACCTTGATAACAGACTTCTACTTTACACCTTGAAAAGACTTCACATTCACTACACTTGACACAAAATCATTTTTCTTATAAGTTTATAATTCATGTACATCAATAAATAGTGTAGTATTTTTACATGAGCAAACTCTTCGTGATTTATCTCCCTCTCACTTAGAAGACTGTTTCCCCCTACTTAGCTGAATGATAACATACACACTCCATTCTAAGTGGTGGTAAGCATGCACCTAATTATAACTGGGAACCTTCTGATACTATACTATAAATCATAGCTCAAAGGAATCGACTGCAAATAAAACTCATAGAAACCCCTACATATTCATAATTATAAAACTGGATATCTTTATTGTTAGTTGGCTGTGCATATTCTTTTTAGTTATATATAATTATGAGAAAAAAAAAATTATTTAAAGCCTTTTGCGGAATTTAGTCCTCTTCTTGGTTCATTTTTTGAACACAACGTTTCGGTCGTTGTACCCTGTGGCCATCTTCAGGTGAGGTGTAGGTGTATTTTTGATTATCGAGACGAGGAAATCCCATCTTAGCAGTTGTTCGAAACTTACGCATTCCACTGTCCAATATCGTGTGTAGTTGAACTTTTGTCTCACAAACACATATTCCCTTAACTAAAGAATTCAGACATAAAATAATGTTTGTTGTTACATGTAACCCCAACCCTAAGACAATATTGAAACAAACGCTGAAACCAAACCAAACCCTAAATTATATCCTCTATAATCAAATTTAATACTGTTTTAGATGTTCAAGTTTTTTGCCTTTGTTCATTCATGTTAGTATTAGTAGAAACAACTGCATAAGTCAGCATAACCGGTTGCTTCCCTTGGATATTTAGTTTACGAACCAAGAGCAAACCTTTCCTGAAAACAGTTACTGGCAATAAATCAAATGAAAAGTTTTTGTTGCTGATGGAAAATAAAATGGGAAGTTTCTGTATTTGACAGTCTCAGAAATATGTATGATATTTATGTATCTCTTTGAATAGATAAATGGATGACTTTATGAGTGTTTGTGTAGGTGATGTCTAACGACAGTTTAAGCAAGCTTCAGACGTTTTGGAATATCAACTATGAACAAAAAATACGTTCAATTCTGTTCAGAAGGAAAAATTCTCAATCTTTTCAGACTTCCTGTTCAAGAGGCGTAACTTAACTTCCTTGATACGAGTTGCGTCCCTTATTCGAATTTAAAATAATAATTAGTATAATATGATATGATATGATATGATATAATATAATATAATATAAATATAAATATAATATGATATAATATATATCCTCAAATCAGACCCGGAGGCCGATATCCTACCTCTGGACTACGGAACTGGGTGGTCAGTAAGGCTGAATTTAAGCAATATATTCATTTTACGCAGAAACTCCTCATCCACCAGAGTGCTCTATTCCTATGGAAGAGCATTGCATACATATATATAGTAGAATGTGGATTCGCTACACAAACTAGCTCATGTTTCTACCCTCTTCGGGTCTCATCATCGCCTGATGAAGCCTGGAGAGGGTAGAAACATGAGCTAGTTTGTGTAGCGAATCCACATTCTACTATTTATTTCCAGCTCTACTCCAAAACAACTTAACTTCATGAGTAAAATGTTGTATGTATCGAGTACTCTATGAAATAAATTCATAACACTTCAGAAGTGGCTTTATATTATTGATATATTATTATATCATACTGCTAGCCTGATTTGTACCACATATGCTGTGTGTATATGTATACAAATATATATTAGGAGAAAAGATGATGTCAGTTAAAACGAGAAAAAATATCCAACCTTCGGTTCAGAATCCGTTACAGACAGACATACACAATGTTCATACTTATCTGTTCATATGAGATCTTTCACAACAAGTGAAAATGAAAAAGGAACCATGAATTCAACGATGCCTTCACCATTTGTAGCAGTAAAAGCAGGAGAAGGTGGAAGAAGACGAAACGCGAGTGACTTTTCATTGAATCAATTGATTCTCATACTTGTAAAATACTGCGATATGGAAGTATTCTGCAGGTATCATTTTCAATAAAAATCGTAAACGGTCATTTTTGGCTTTTATATGGACATTGGATATTCTATTATGACGTAATTTCTGTTAAAGAAAATTGATCGTGACGTCACGTTTTTTATGACATCACACCTCTTCCTTCCTTGCAGAAAATTATCGACATAATAACCTAGGCTTAAGGTTAGGGGTAGTCAAGTCAGGGCCAATTGTCTTGTAAAATCTTTTTATATCAAATTGCAACATTATCAGTTACTAGCAAAGTACCAATAAAAATGATTGGATTTTCAACATATCGACAAATTATGAAAATCAGTATTTTAGTATAAATTTGTTGATGGCAAACAAAAAAAAAAGACGAAAAGCAATTTATTTTTCTGTCTTTTTTCTACAGAAAAGAAAAAACTGCGTTACAACCGAGCCACAATCAATTAAGCTATTTTGTAACTAAATGTAGTCATTTGGGAGATAGATTAATATTTGAAATCGACCATCTGCCGACTTATAATACGAACAGTGTTATAACGGGGAAGGCGTGTATTATGTTTTACGGGTAATTCATAAGGCCTTTCAACTTTTTAAGGAATTGATTTATTCCACTTTATAGAAAATTGTAAGATGGAATTTTCACTAAATTTTGGACTCCGAAGGTTTCTGTTTTATGCTTAAATATGGATAAAATTGGAACAAGTGTAGAATCCGGGCCCCAATTTAAGCCAAAAGCGCAAATTATCAGACTACTCCGTAATCAAAATTTAACAAAATCTAATCAGAACAAGGATGAAATCTAACTCCGTATTACTTCATAATATTCTTTTATGTTGTTAAGGAGTTCATTCATTTTAATTTTTCATTCATAGCTAACTTTATTGCTAAAGATGTTAAGTACGCCTCAGTCTGACAAATACGCTGTATAATTGTACCCTTTGGAATCTTTGTATGGATGTCATAGCATACTTAACATTTTAGGAATAATGTTAGCTGGAAATGAACAGATGAAAAAAATCTAACGGCTTTGAGCCATTTTTCAGCTAAGTGAGAACTTTTTCAATATTTTCACAAGCCTTTGAGTACTTGATTTGCAAGGATTATCTAATATTTTAAAATTCATCAAGATTCATACGTCAGTTTCTGAATGTTTCGAAAAACTTGTTTATTGCTAGGAATGTTCTTATATATTTTATACATTACAAATTTTCGATATTCATTAACGCTCCCTTATTCGAGGTTGAGCACTCTTTAAGTAAGGTATAATATAACGAAACAGCTGTCTGTGGATGTCAATATATATCTCTTCCATAGGAATAGAGCACACTAGTGGATGGGGAATTTCTGCGTAAATAAATATACGTCGCTTAAATTCAGCCTTAATGACCAGAGGTAGGATGTCGGTCTCTGGATCTGAAGCGAAGATTTCAATCCTGCCTCGCGGTACTGGATGGGTTAATGGAAAGTCTATAACCACACCGAAGAGATGTAATACATCGAAACAGCTGTCTGTGGATGACACAATGAGATATATATATATATATATATATATATATATATATATATATATATACACACACACACGCACACACACACACACATACTCTCGAAGGCTGTCTCTGCCAAACATTAGCCTTGATGTCATTTTCTTTACACAAGCACGCTATGTCAGGAGCACTCGAACCACGATATAACGTGTGATGCCTGTACTGATATATTGAATGTGTCGTTCTATATTCTACTCTGCATATAAAGCTTCAATTCAGGAAGGGGGTGACTTTGAAAAATTTCTTGATCCGCCCCAAAATGTAAACGATTCTTCCTTAGCCCATATCCCATCCTTCCACAAAATTCTTCTGGAGATATTGAATTCTGTTCATCAGGCTACAATACTTCGGAGGTTGGGTAACTGAAAAAACTGGATCTGTCCTAAAATGTAAACACCACTGCCCAAAACTGGTTCAAGTGTTTTGAGGGTGGTGATGTGTACCTTGAAATAAAACCAAAACTGGACGACCATCAGTGGTTGATTAAAAACGTAAGGTTGAGGAGAACCTGACCACTCGAAAACTTTCAGAAGAGCTAGTATCATCAAAAGATACCATATGTAGAGAATTACAAGAACTTTAAAAACATGTTAGAGCCCTCTGGTGATCAAAAACGAAAACACTTTTGATACATTCTGATATCAGGATTATTTATACAGTCATTTTTACGGGTACTATTCTAGTTTCAAATAGATTTTTAAAATTCGATAAAAAATTATGGAAAAGGAATTTGTATCCAATCCTCTTGTAAGTTGCATGAAATTATATCAACATCAGCGTGATAGTTATTTCAAATTGATCTAAATGTTCGATAGTTGTCTTAATAACATGTCTAGTCGAAGCACTAATGGGGATCTAATGATTTCATTTGAACCCTCCACCGATCTATGGGACCCTCTGATAGCCTCGGGACTAAGCAACTGCTTAGTTGTCTCGAGCCCATCTAAGGCATAAGCGAAGTTGAAAAAAAACAAAAAACACTATTGACGCCTGAATTAGAAAATGCCAGATACGCGTAGACTTACACAAGGGAAGCAACTCGTATTTTTAAATTGCGTAGTTATCTTCTCTTGCTCGTTGATTCACTCTTAAGCAGAGAGAAAATGGTAACGGAAAATATCCATTTTTAAATGCCCCTTTGCGCTAGCATCTCTCGCATCAATTGCAGTCATTGACTGACATACCGAAATGTCAATTACGTCCCTTGCACAGTGTTACCAATTTAGATGCTTTTCATCTAAATCTAGATGTCTTATACTGCGTCTAGATGACAAATTACTATTAATGAAATTAATAATAATCGTATGTTATTCATAGTCATAAAATAAATAATATTTTTAATAAATAAAGTAACATTTCAATAGAATAAATGTTGATTATTAAACTCACATTCAATCTATGTAATATAATTTCTATGGTCTAGACATGCATCAGTAGAAACTAGAGGTTTTTAAGCGTTTTTTTAGATGATTGGACGTAAACTTGAAAATAAAGTTGGCGATTCTGCTAGATCTTCCAACAAGACCTAGCGCAGGTGCTAGCTTTACTATTGAATCACCGTAGCCCCACAAATGGCCTGATCAACCAACCATCTAAGTGGATTGCAGATTTTCCTTTCAGTGTCTGCGTGTGTCTTCGGCCACTCTTGGCCACGTTTTTTTTTTTTTTTCTTTTGGATACAACCATGAAAATCTGCACTAATACTCCATAAGGGACCATCTAAAATGAGTTGTTTTTTCCCGGAAAAGTGATTTTTTAGGTCTCTCTGGTCATGATGGACCAACAATGTCCAAATCTTGTACTGGTATTTAAAGAAAATTTCAGATAAAAGATTAATTTCTTAAGATAATTTTTAGATTATTTCTGGTACACGTACGTGCTACGGTGATTCATTCATGCGAGGTGCAGGTATTATACAATATTTTGTAGGTTTTTGGTGAAAAATGGGTTATCTGCTGCAACAAAGGAGGATAATTTTAAAATGGTTGAACCTAGTTATTTGCGCTCGGATATTGCTTGTGTATTGGATTTGAATAATTACACTGTCTGCAGAATTATTGCAAGGCATCATAAGACCGGCATCATGTAGTTGTGGCTGACGAAGGAAGGTTAGAAAATGTTTTGACCAGAGAATAAAAATTATATCAAACAAGTGAGCCCTTCAAAGCAGCTTATAAAGTCCTAGAGAAGACGCACAATGGTAAGGAACCTCCCATTTCATATCACACTGCAAGGCAACAAGTGAAGAGATTACGAGGCGGTAAAGACGCCATCTGTTGGTTCTATAAGTTACAAAAAAGACTCTTGCCTCTTTCAAAGAAATCAGCCTTATTATATAGTCAAACTTAAACATGGTTACATCTAATGGTGTTAATCACAATCTTTTACAGTTCAATCTGTAATTTTTCAGTCGAAAGTTAGAGGATATCCCAACTTCAGAAATTTTGACAAAAATGTCTTTTTTCTGGAACGGTTAAATAAAAGCAATAAGAATGGGCAATGAGCACTTTGTCAAACTACTTCCCCATAACTACAATATTTATCCAGATAGAAGCAACAAAAAGATGCTACTGCCTCAGTTAACCTTGACAGGGTTCAATAAGAAACTTTTTTTTTTTATACCTAAGCAATTTGAGTCATTTTATTTGTATGTCGTCGCAAATGAATTGAATAGTTATAATTCAAGAAAGGGTGGGACAGAGCCAAAGGGCAGGGTGTCTAGTCACCCCTACTTCGGACAAAACGTTAAATTTCGGGCAAAAACGTGGAAAATTTCGGTCAAATCAAACGTTTTGTTCCCTTAATCGGAAGAGATCCCATACTCCTGCGGAAACATCTTTTATTAGAGCTTGATCTTGAGAGACTAACCGATAGGAGAACCCGTGTGGGTCTATTGGAAATACACAGGACAACCTTAGGTCTATACGCCATCGACAAAGAATTTAATTGCAGCATTTGTCCAGATAAAACGATGCCTCGACCATTCCTAATCAGAGGACAGCAAGAAACGAAAACCCAAACAATCACAGTCAGAAAGCACTTCTCAGACGGATCAAACAATCCGAAGCCACAATCTCTCTCCGGACATAGATTTTTTTTTTCGATTTGATTATGTTTAACACCAAATGTTTTAGTATAAATTTTCGAACAATAATAAACAGTAGGACTCTGTAGGTTGACTTTAATATCCTAATATTGTCTTGAGTGCGGTACAAATTACAGGTCAAGTTAACGGTGGGTTATTGATTAATCTTTTTACAGCAAAACATGCTGCTATACCAACCAACGATCCATGATGACTAAACTTTAGGTAATGAACAGTTACTCAATACATAATGAAAAAAAAAAAACATTTTAAAAAGTGTCAGGTATCATTGTCCCAACCCTTTTGTAGCTACGACTATTCAATTTATTAGTGATGAAAAGTTGTCAAAAATTTTTTTTCCATAACTGTTCACCCCCCCCTCCAAAAACAGTTATGTGTAAATAGTCGTGCAAAAATGTATGCGAAGGTAGCCCCTAAGTTACGACGACCTGCACTTGCAACTGTCGTGAGATGACCAAGTATATACGAGGGACTATTCTAATTGCAACAGATTCAATAGTAAAGGCATGCAAAGAAAAAATAAAATGTACACCAAGTCATATGATTCCAAATCTAGTCCTCAACACTCTCCTTCCTTCATAATCGTGGTATTTCACTTCTAAATAGAGACATTCATAGCCGTGAGTGAACCCAGCTCTCATTGCTTGTGACTGTCTTCTTTAGGAAGGTACTGCCTGTGTTGTGCAGCTCTCGTAACCCTTGGGCAGCAACCATCATTTTTTCCTTCATGGAATCAGTCAGCATTCAGGAAACTCATTTGGCAAAGACTTTTGAGTAGCCCACTAAACAGCAGGCATTACCATGGCTAATCTGAAGACTTTCACTAACTTTTGCAAAAGTGATTAATCTGTCAGCTGTAATGAGAGCATCAACCCGTTTGTCCTTAACCTAATTCACAACAGCAGCTGGCCTGTCACAAAGGCCAGTCTCTTCTCCCTCTCTGGGATTGCTATGAACTGTATCAACTAATCTCCTCACTGTGCTTACATCAAGTGCAGCCTTTCCGTTAACATTCACTGACCTCCTGTGAATGTTTGTCGCTCTTTCCTCTACTAAAAATAAAAATTCTATGACAGCTCTTTGCTTTCTACATGTGTACAGAGGGGCAGCCATTTTGAATGAGGAATTAGGGTAGGAAAAAAAAGATAACTTAACAATTTTTCCCCTCGGGCTTCTAGATGCTTTAAGGTTTATAGCTATTAAAAAAAATCCCTTCGGAATTCTGACTAATACTTTTAAAATTCAATTAAAACAGGCACACACACAAACATATATATATATATATATATATACCTGTCCTTTTTGTTTATCTGAATAATAGTTTGAGGGGGAATATTACTTCTGGAAAGTTGAGCGTCGCAAATCCTAAAAGCAAGACAAATCTGAAGATGAAAAGAGGAATAAGAACTTACCTGGCACTACAAAAACGATCACCGGCGGTGTCAATGGAATTTCTCACTCCTGCCAAATTGTCCGGAAAAAATGAACATCTATTCAATCACTATCCCACCACAGCAATATTTGACACAAGGTCGGGCTTAACGTGGGAAGAAATAAGAGCAACCCTTCCAAAAATGGCCCCAGCCGACGCAAAGCGCTCCGTAGAGGCTAGACAACCTCCGCCACGAAAGCGTCCACCAGGGGACCTGCTCCTTTAAGTGCAATGGAGCAGTGCTGCCCCGGGGAAACAGAGACCCCGCAGCTGGGCCGAGTAATAATGGGAGAGCCCAAGGACGAGTCCAAAGGCTCCCCGATGCGCGTAGCAAACGCAGCCTCAGTAAAACCTCATTGGCTAGCGCCTTGCACTGGCGCACTCGGGCTTTGATGTCAACCCACACATAATCTCCAGCCCATTCGACGGGCAAGTGTCAGTACCGACTCCTCGGGCTATGTCGTGGAACAGATGCTACACTTTGATCCCGAAGGAAAGGCCAGAAAATGGGCGGGGAAAAAATGAACAAAAGCCCGATGACTCGTGTCACCTCATTAAATGGATACGACGTAAGCCCGGAAGTAACACCCATTGGCTTTAATACCGCTGATATGCAAATTGGTTATTTTGGTCAAGATTCGTTAAAATGTAATTGACGAAATCGTCGTTAAAGCATATTTTTCTGATGCAGGCTTGACTGATCGAACTGAGTCTGGTGTTACTTTCTTCGAGAATTTTCTCATTTTTATACAAAAACCAAATTTTTACGAGAGAAAATGAATTGGTTCTAAAGTGGGTGATCGATTTACAAAGTACGTATGATGAAAATCCGGACACTGTCTTCGTGTCCCCCTTTGCGACATCTGATGTTCAGTTTTCAATACAAATATGATCTAAACTGGACCCTGACTTTTAGGAAGCTATTAATAACAGTTTGTTTAGGCACAATTTCATGCTTAGAACTCTGTTCCAAACATATCTCTTGGAATCGCAATGGCGACGGTAATTTTGCCAAACTGAAATACGCTCGCCTGTGTCCGCCTGGGCGTGCGTAAAGGCTGTGAGGATCCCGCGAATAGATCAAAATTACATAATCTAGACGAAACGGGTCAGTAGCCTTTGGGGACATAATGGAGTCGTTGACAATGTTTACTCTGTCACCGGTAGGTTCTCATTCAGTATGGACTGGTCACTACATCAAACCTCGACAGCACTTCAAGTTACATCATTAATATCAGTTATGGTCAAGATGGGGGCAAACGTGGGTCACTTCGTTTAGGATTTCAACGAACAAAAGCAATTGCTTGATCATTATATGGCTATCTTCAATCTCTACCATGATATGTATATGCCACGAAACTATACAACTGAATATCACTCTTATCAGCTAAAATAGGGGGGGGGCTTCAAAGGGGAAGAAATAACAGTAACAAAAGTCGATAAGATTTGTGCTCTTCGTAAGTGAGATAGTGCCCTTTTCAGTTTTTATTTATCTCCAGGATTCGAAATTTGAAATGGTTCTCCCTGGACCGGAAGTAGCCCCCGTTTTGAGGAAAAAGCCTTTTTCAGGAAGGACACTTGAGATGGAATTATTTTTAGGGTAACTCCTGCTTGGTTCCACCGCCTATAGACACTACAGTTCACAACAGGAGGTGTTCGATTTCAAAACCATTTTACGACGAGGCGGTCGGAACAGATCCTGGTGTACCTCGGAGACTACTTTTATATGTATTTACTATCTTGTGAAAGTTACGAACGTGCGCAAGTTGATTGAATATTTATAAATGTACAAACAAATTTGATTGGGATATTCATACTATGACAGTGATCGTTCCCAATGTGCACGTTGAGAAGGGACCAGATCTTATGGTGTGCGGAGCAGTCTACCATAATTGTCATGTAACATAATTTTCTGTCCGTTATACGGAAATACGGACTTCAGTTACTTTTTTGAGCAGTGTGGCCAATTTAGATATTTCGTATCTGAATTTAGATCCATAATTTTTATCATAAAATATCTATAACCTGTAAGTGTTTATTAATTTCTGTTGGATTTCTGGAGAACCGATCCAAGTAACATCGAACTCAACACAGCAGGCTAATTAATACATCTGGTGGACATTCAACTTCGTACAATGGCCAGTTGTTGAGTCACCACGGAGAGATTTCTTCAATTGTTGTTAGGTACATATATGTGACGAGTGTATTGGTATGGATTATGGTAAATCCGACGATATCAGTGAAATGACAATATCAGAAAGCTAACTGTACAAATGATTTCTTTTCGACGTTTTGCTCAAGTTGGCTTTATCAAGAAATATGGAGGTAATTCAAGAAAATGCTGTATTAAGAGGTAGTCTATAACTTGTGGTGGGTTGAGATAATGATTAAATGGATGGTTGAGTAAAGATATGAGTCAAGTTCCCAGGGTGATATTATCCCTACCCAGCACAAGTCACAGACCACCTATAAATACTCCATTTTCTTGTATATCTTCCCCATTTCTTTATAAAGCCAGCTTGAGGAAATACGTCGAAGTTAAAGAAATCATTTGTACTGTTGGCCTTCTGATATTGTCATTTCACTCTCATACATATACATATATTCCTTGCATATGCTTACAATTATGTCTTTTCAGGAAGTATGCCTAGATGTATTTGTGCATCATCATCATCAGTCTTTTAACGTCCGTCGTTGGACATACACCTTCCCCAGGATTCACCACACTTCTCTATCATGGGCATCGCGGAGCCAGTGCTTTCTGAACTTGTCAAGCTTGTCTCTTCATCTAATATTCTGCCAGCCTCGGTTCCGCATGTGATCTAGGGGATCCATGTCGTGAGTCGCGATGTCCATCGGTTGTCCGCCATTCTTGCAACATGTCCAGCCCACTGCCATTTGAGATTTTTAAAGGATTCTCTGATGTCCCTGACTCTTGTCTTTTCACGGATGTACTGTACTGTCTTGTGGTCTGTCCATGTGAGGCCCAGCATTATTCTTTCATGTGCCCGTTGCATGGTTCTCAATTTACGGGTCTGTCTCTTGGTTAAGTTTCATGTTTCAGCTCCATAAGTGACTATCGGGAGAATGCATTGGTTGTATACTCTTCTTTTTAGGATTATTGGAATCGTCTGGTTCTTGAAAGTTGAGCTTGCTCTGCCAAAGGCTTGCCGCCCACATATGAACTTCAGTAAAACGAAAATCATATGCAACAATCACGTTGAGAATAAGAACATAACTGTCAAGATAGAAGATGCAAAACTTAGCAAGGTAGATCTACAAACTGAGAAGTATGCAACATGCACATGAGAGAATCATGCTCAACTTCATATGGAGAGATCACAAGACAGCATAGTATATCAGGAAGAAAACGGGTGTCCATGACCCCATTGCAAGAATGAAAGACAACTGATGGACATCACGTCTCACAACATGGATCCTCAGAAATCACATAAGGAAACCAAGAATGAGAGATGAACTGGACAGATTCAGGAAATACTGGCTCTGCGACGCCCATGATAGAGAATTGTGGCAAATCCCAGGGAAGGTCCATGTCCAATGACAGACGTTAAAAGACTGATGATGATGAAGGAGGTCCAGAAAAAATCACTACAGGTGCTCAAGACTATCACACTTGAAGCCTCCCACGGATGCATGGAATGAGGAAAATTGCTCAGACCGCTGTATCCATGCCAAAGAGGACTACTTCGAAGGCAACGGTGGGAACTAGGAGCTAGGTTAGGTTATTCCCCTGCAATGTTGAAATCTCTGGAACTTTGGATGAGTACCACGTCTTCAAGTATCTACGATTACTGGACTAATAATTTTTGACTATTTTCGTTCATCTCAAAATTTTGTTGCTTTTTATTATAACTCAACTGAGGCCGTCGATCTACAAATAAGCACTCGGTGTGAATCAATCTCATGTCTATTGGGCAGAGAGAAGCCTGGTTGAATGAATACCAAGGAAAAAAATATACTGGAAACTCTTTTGCTGAAGAGTTGATTGTTTCAAATGGTTGGTAGCAGATATTTTGTATCAGCAAAATTCTCAGTGGAAGAATCGATATTTACGGATAGGGAACCAATAAAATCACATTGTTCATAATATAAGTAGATTGTGATGAGATTTTGAAAGAAATAGATTTGTTGATTGCCGAGTAATCCATCTATTTAACATAATTTTGTCAAACTCAACTCAAAGTCTTGAGTTGAATTTTTTCTCTCACATAACAAGAATAATCTCCGACAAATTCAGGTGAGTGAAAACATCACCATTCGTCTATCATGTCATGTTAAACCAAACTTATACGTAGAATCAACTTTTCCCAACAGTGATTTGGAATCACAGCCATGTGATTGGAAGGTGGCTCTCTCACCAACTGAGCCAAACTAACAAGTCTTCTGTATACAATAAGTGGGGCTGCTTAGCCAATAGTAAACTTGGTGATAAAAGCATAAAATCTGATATATTTATAACCAAAGGCATTTCAAAATATGGGTATCGAGCTATCATGAATTTTCAATGTTGCCCGTAGTGGTCATTTCAGAATGGCTACCAATGATAACTGTTTTCAGATCAATTTTCTATCAGCAATTGATGTATGATATTGATGTAATAAATAGTTGATTTTGCTTACCATACAGTTTTGGAAAACCTATTAAAAGACATGTAGGTCATGGCGGTCATCTTGAATTTTCAATGATTTGAATGTATTATCCGAATGGAAATCCCAAAAACTGTGTATGGTAAATAAATTCAATTCATCACAAATTGTTCAATTATTTGACTAAGTAGACCCACTAAATAAAGGATACAGTAATCATCTTCAGTCAGAGTAGGAGAGGAGTTCGACCTTATAGATGACTGAAATTTCAGATAGCTTATTTCATCTTAATAATAAATAAAAAATACTTTGTGGATTTTGTGAGGAAAAATGAAAGAACTTGGCTACAGTGATTCATTTTAGGCAGACGTGGCAAAATATATTTTTTCAATTGTTTATTTATTATATATACAATACAAAAGTTGCAATAATGATCTTCAGTGGGAACAGGAGTTAGAGTGAAGTTAGACCCTGCGGCAGTCAGGCTTGTTATTTCTATAAAAAGAAAATATTTTAACCCAATGTACCCAACTTTTGCGCCACATATTACGGAAAATGATGAATTAACTTCAATTCTGATGATGATGAAAAATATGATGTCATCTTTGGATTTCACATAAATCATTTTTCACTGGGTTGAATGAAGTATAAGGGGCATGATTTTTCTCTGGAGTTGTGAACTGCTGGATACAATGGGTTAAAAAAATAAACAAGAAAATAAAAATAATAACAAAAACGCAAAAGTAACAAGACACCATAATAAAATGTTTATTCAATCAACCATTTTCTTACATTCGGAGAAAAGTCGGACGTGAAAACTGTAGGACTTTTCCCCCTTCATTCATTCACATCCATCGAATGTTCCAGGCAGGTTTTGGCAGGTTTTGCTTTCACTATCTCCTATTGTTCATTTTTTGAAATTTTTTTTCATTTAATTTAAAAAAAAAAAATTATTTTTTGAAATTTTTTTTTTCATTTAATTAAAAAAAAAAAAATTCTTATTTTTTGAAATTTTTTTTTCATTTCATTTAAAAAAAAAATTCCTATTTTTTGAAATTTTTTTTCATTTAATTTAAAAAAAAAAATTCTTTTTTTTAAAAAATTTCTTTAATTTTGCTATTCTCTTTATAGGCAACCAGGAGAGATAACAATTTCTTCAGTTGATTTGACATATTGAATTCTTGGATCAAATGTGGACTCAGTACTCCATCATTGATACAAATAAAAGTTGCAGATTTTCGGTTGGCACCATGTTACAGGTTATCAATAATATGATTTCTCTGTGGGGTTGATTTTTCTTTGTTTCAGTCATCACCGTTGTTGAGCGATTTTACAAAATTCTTTGACAGAATTTGGTTTCATGAATTCTCTTATTTCTTTTTATTTCTGTGCCATTTTTAATATCGAATGAGTGTGTGAAAATTTGAAACTTATTTGCTTTAATTTGTAGACAGATAGAAAAACTGAAGCTCACACAAACTGAAAGGTATTAAAAAAGATTTACTCAATGGTCAGATTTAGGAGTTATTCTGTAGTTTGACTCCAAGAAGAATTAATTTTTGTAGATTGTCACAGTGTGACTGTTTCCCTGTTTTTATTTAATTGAATCTACTTTATTGAAAAGAAAAAAAGAAAAGAAAAAAAAAAACAATATTTACACACCAACATAACACTGTGTCAATTGAAAATTTGTGATTTTCATTTGTATCAATTTTGAGGTCTGGAGGTCTACATTTGGTCAGGTTCTTTTTTTTTTGTTTTTCAAATATCAAAATCTTGCCTTTAAAGTCCTTCATATTTTGGTTTCTGTAATCGTAAAAGAAATCAGTGTTTGTATTGTTTTTTTTCTGTTTTTTTTTTGGTTGCTTTTCTTTTGTTTTTTTTTGTTTTTTTGCTGTAGTCGTAATATTTTTGTAACAATCGGAATTCATTAAAAAATATATAGATTTGTGTTTCTCGTGTCTCTCACACCCGGATTCATGCCCGCACGTAAACATTACTGCGGCACTCACACCCGCTTTCATGAATACATACACTCACAGGCAGGTTGAATTGTACATATAAGTATGTGTGTATCTTTTTTTTTTTCATTCATTTATTTGTTTTATTATAAAATTCTTGTTGCTATGGAAATAAGGGATGAGTGAGAAAGAAAAACAAAAAATATATTCTCGTAAAAAAAAAAGAAAAGGAGAAATGCGAGTCGTACATTGTTTTAACCCTTTCTTGCCCAGAGCTGTCAGAAACGCTCAAAATTTTGAAGAGCTATTTTCAAAGGCTTTTACCTCAACCTTTACATTTAGACAATATTTTACAAGTATCTGGATGATTCATAAGGAAGATGGGCCCTTTGCTGCGGTTTGAAATTAGAAGTTACATTCTTTTCAGTAAACTTTGGCTAAGGAGTATCTCCAACCCAAGATAGAACCTGAGACATGGTGGACTATAGGTCACTGCTTGAACAAATGCAAGAGTTCATAGTCAGAGATTTTATAATTGACTAATTTACCCTTGAAAGAAAGAAAAAAAAAAAAAAGAGTATTTAAATAATTCTGCGATTGCTTTGTAATTGAAAAAATATAAAAAAAAATCTCACTGCTTGTCATTTTCTTGCTTACGTTCAACCAGAATGGAGACCTGAATTTTTTTAATAATTAGGAAAAAAAAAAATACTCTTTAATCAACATTTAATAGTTTTCTCCCTTGACAAATGTTACAGACAGAAAATATAGACCATAGTGTGACATATGATATAAGTAGATTATTTGGGTAGAGGTATTGATACACCTTAGGTAATGTAGAATTCAAAATTCTTATCAAAGGCAAGGAGTTATTTTGCCAGTAAAAATTCAATTTTCGCCTTACTGAACTGACATTGACAGTCCACTGTGCTACCCTAGGAAAACATATGCAACAGAAATGATATTGATTATATATATATATATATATATATATATACATATATACATATATATATATATATAATAATGTGTTTCATGTTTAACAAATAACTTGTTTATCAATCAATTACATTTCCGACTGAGACCGATTGTACTGAAATACAAGATCAAAGCGTTTCCTCCTCAAAAAAGGTTGAGAGAGTGGCAATAGAATTTTCAAAAAAGCCAAAGATGGACCTTTGCCTTACAGTCTTGCTAAATTAAGCGAGTTTCATCTCTTGGCAGCATGAAAATTCAACATTTAGCACTATTCTGAGCAAATTTGTGGCTATTTTCTAGTCATTTCAAGACAAATCCATCATATATCCAAGGCTTTTATAAAAGGGGATTTGGCATTTTTTGACGCTTTTTGAAGGTCGATTTAATGTGAAAAAACTACCTGGAGTTGGCAACACCGTAAAACCCAAGATGAGAAACAAATTGAATTGAAAAAGAAGAAAACGAAGATGAGCTTGGATTTGTAAGCCCTTTAACAAGGCTTTCATTCATCAACCATTTTGTTAAGTGACCTCAGTTGTCAACCGGACATTAGATATTATATATATATTGATGAAAGTGACAACTGGCAGGTGAAAGAGAAAGGATTTTAGAGAAAAGCAAGTGTTACATTGTGAAAATTTCCCAATTTCTTTCCTCAATTTCAAACATGTAAACAGCACATAATTTTCTCTGCATTGTTACAAGTTTCTCTGAAAAAGATGGCTGGCAACTGTTGCAATGCATCAAATCATGCCCATGTGATTATGTTTTTCGAGATGTAACATCTGCTTCGCTCTTTCACCTTCCACCGGTCACTTCCATCAACATTCTGTTGGATCACCTCACATCCACACAACATATATATATATATATATATATATATATATATATATATATATACACTGTAGATTTTTCAAATAAACTTGACAATTAAAGAGAAGGGCTTTTTTGAAATACTGACTTTTTTTACTGCTTAATAAGAAGTGACACTGACCTGACACTGATGCAGTACATAAGACTCGACTGTTATAAGTTTGACGCTCTTCCACAGAGCCAGACTTGGGTTTTCGATGTTATAGTTACTTTTGAGCTTTTTTCTTTTTTTTTTTTGGCAGTTTTGGACGGGAAAGGGTTAAATATTTTGGGAACAGCTGGAGGAAGGGGAGGAGGTGGATGTCAGAAGTCAAAAGTCGGGGTCGGAATTTTTAAGACCCAAATACTTTGCATCTAGTACAAAGGAAAAAAAAGATAATTGTCCACTTGTACTTTCTTTGCTATTCTATTCTGAAACTATTGCTTTCTGGCTTAAGGGCCATTCACACAAAAAGCACAGCTTCTCATCTGATCAGCGAAGCTAAGCAGCATCAAATATGATCAGCGCTGAGATGGGTGACCACATAGCAACATCAGGTACTTTATTTGACTCATGGCTTTGGGCCAGACCTAGGCGAAGCTTGGCAAATCTTCTCCCTCTCCCACTTTTTCGATTGATTTTAATTTCTTTCCGTCGATTTTATTTTTTCTCTAAATCTTGGAGGGGTTTAATTAGTATACAGGGTGTTACAAAAGTATTGCCTGATTTGAAGTTGATTTCTATATATATATATCTTGGCAATGTATTTAAACATATCTAGTCATACAATGCTATTTTTAGTAACTTCTTGCATTGATCTGTGTCAGTGGTAACAGGTTCTCCATGGAGACAGTGGGGTGAGACAATAGTTTTCTGTTAAAAAGAAAAAAAAAAAAGAAAAAAATAAGGGACATATTCTGCTAATTTAAAAAAAAAAAAAAAAAAAAAAGAAAAAAGAGAAAGTTGAAGAAGGGAAAAATGACGTCAGTTCAATTCCAACGGAAATTAATGTAGACACACGTTTTGTTTTTTTTTTCAGTTCAAATAATCAAAACATTTTTTTTTGCTCTTTTATAAAGAATATAGTAAAAAAATTAGGAGATACAGAAAAAAAAATTCTGTGAAATATTAGGGTACGTAATAAATGATATATTTATTCAAATTTAGATCGTGGCAACTAATCATCAGAGAACTGAACACATAAGTGTTAGAAGAAAAATTTCCCTAAACTGAAACTCAGTGTTGCCAACTCTAATTTGACTGCCTAAATGCAGTAAATGAAGAACAATCGACAAAACAATGCTGAAAATGTTTTTAAAATGACCAAAATGTTCAAGTAATTTTTGCACAGCCAAATTTTTATTTGTTAAAAATCGAATTCCGTCTGAAGACGCAGATTAAACCTCCATACTGAATAGCAGATAGCTGCAGATCAGACGTTACTTTTGGGACACCCCGAACGTTACTTATGGAAGAGAGAATTCAAAGTCGTAAGAGGGAGAGGAAGACCTTAGATGGGAGTTCGAACGATTCCCTGAAGCTGCAAAGGAAATCCAAGAACCTTTGGGACAGAATCTGATGTGACAGACATCCTGTTACCCAGGACCAAGTCATTGGGGAACTTAACATGGGTGTATCTTGGGCAAGATAGCCATCCCTCTTCAGGCTACATTTAATTATACTTGTTCTGCTGAATACTAAGTGAAGAGGCATTGAGTACCATTTTTACAGTCTCTGGTATGACTTGGCTGGTGGCAAGTGCTCTACCCCTGGGCCACGTTGATCGGTCTAGAAGCCGACACTAAGGTTCCTTTATTGGGCTTGCAATAAAATTTACAAAAATTTAAGGAATGGCTGGATTATACATTGGGCCTAATGAAAAAAAAAAACAAAAAACAAAAAGTGAGAAGGAAAGTTGGGGGAAGGGGGGCAAAGAGGAAAGAGTGCCTTTGCTTTTTCTTTTTTTTTTTCAGGAGAAAAAACAGTGAAAAATTGTTGCAAATTGTGTAAATAATTTTTTGAAAAAAAAAAATAAAAATAAAATGTTTTTTTATTATTCATATTATGAATATGCCTTCTTTCTTTCTGTTTTAAAAAAAACCCAAAAAACCAACATGACAGCAGCCTCTTTCTGAAGAGAAAACAAAACTAGGAAAAATGAACGTAAACTTCAGATAAGAACAGAATTTCCAGGCTGGTAAGACGCACCTTCGTAATTCCTAAAAAAAAGTTTCAATAGCAGGCCTGGTTAGTCACTCAAAAGGGATTGTCAAACAACCAATGTCTTTTGGCAGCGGGCTGTGTCGGGGTGATCAATTACAAAATTTGGAGAAAAAAGGGGTGATCAATGGATAAGTTACTTCTCTCGCCTTTTGTTGGGTGGTGATCACTAAAACAAAAACAAACTGAATTTTCAAAAAACAAAATGAAAATGCCGCCGGACACAAAGTAAGGGATCAATCAGGCATGAACTCACATTGCTGATACCCCCCCCCAATACGTACGTACTAAAAACCCATTTTGGGACCTGTCCCTGGTGATACAATAAAACGCCATTTTAGACAAATCTAGCCATTTTCAACAATAAAAATGACCATAAAATGGCTAACAGCAGGGTTTTTTTAAAGAGCATCTTGTTGCTCTTTGACTTGGGGGTGGGGGGCATATAGTGTGAAAACATTTTTGAGTTGGCAACACTGGAGATGGCACTCTGAGTTACCACCCCTGGGAACACCACTGATGTGACTAAACCATCTTGCGGTCATGTGACTGACCACAATCTCAATTCCTCATTTTTTTGCAGTAAGAATCATTACAGTCGATAATGTTCATTGATCTATTCATAAAATTTGATAATGTATTTTTTTTAAAATATTTCCACTGAACTTGAAGAGACTAATGATGCAGCTAGAAGTTTTTTTGAGAGAACAAAAGAAAAAAAAATGGCATATCATAATATGAGTCAGGTTAATAAATGCAAGAGAAAATACTGGCCTTTCAAAAAGAGAGAGAGAGAAAGAGAGAGAAAGAGAATGGTTTGTGAACAGGATGTGGGGGGAAGAAATGATAAGGGAAGAAAATGAGGAGGGGGAGAAAAAAAGGGCTAAAAGAACATGCGGGGGGGGGGTGCAAAAAAAAGAAAAATTATGACAATGATCCATCTAGGAAGGAGAGGAAAAAAAAAACTGTGATGTTTTTTTTTTTTTTACACTCCCCACATTACAAAAAAAATCCTTCATCAAAAAATGTTTAACCCTTTTTTTTTTATAAAAATATATAACATCAATTATATATGTTTTTTTTTTTAAAAACCTTTTTCTTTTTGGGCCTTTTTTGTTTCGATAGTTAAAAGAAAATAGTACCGTTTCCTTGTCTATAAGTACTAAGCACACCCAAACATAAAAGATTAGTGAAATCCTTTAAATGAAATCCCTAGTTTTACAATCGGTGGAGTAATGGTTAACAAGCTCGTGATGCTGACCATTGCTTCTGTGATGAATTTGATCCCTACTGTAAGTGTAGCATTCACTGTGGATCGAACCCAGTACGGTAACAATGGTCTGCATCACAAGCTTGTTAACCATTACCACACTGATGGCGAAACTGACAATTCACAAAATTGGTGAAATGTATGAGGACTTTACAAAATCAATAATTTCACTATCTCACTGTAACACACACACATCTACTCTCTCTCACACAAACACACGTTTGGTAGAAATCCTCTAGTACAAGTCTGAAGTGACTATAGAGAGTGTGAGAAAAGGGGAGAGAGAGAGAGAGAGAGAGAGAGAGAGAGAGAGAGGAAGGATCTATCTAAAACTTTGATACAAGACTGACCGTACTGGCATCCTGCATGTCATAAACTACATGACACCCCCTCCAAACTGATACTTGAACTCTCCTCTGACAGAAACAAAATTTGTGAAAACAAAAAATAAATTTTAAAAAATCTACCTAAAAAAATAAAAGGGAGATAACTTTGATCAGTAATTATACCCCTTGATATCAACATTTAAATTTCCTTGTATGAATTCAAGAGTTGAGATACTTTCTTTCCCTGGGTTAAAAACTAATTTTTTTTTAATAACAAAAAGTATTTACCAGCTGAGACATAACACCTACCCTATGTTTCTTAGAAAGTACATATTCAAATTATTGAATTTACCAGAAACAAGACTGACCGCAAAGGGCATGAACTAATCAGTTTAAATCAGTGTTTCTCGAACTACTGCCCCCTTTTCTTCAAGTCTCCAAGTGACCCATGCCCACTTAGGGAAACATTGGTCAAAATGGTAAGATTTCAATCCAAGTTGACCAAGAACATGTCTGGCAGTTGAGCCTTGTTTCAGATTCACTTCCTCCTCTGATGCATTATGGGATATAACCAATTCACTAGAGAAATTTGTTAGTTTACAACAGATACAAATAACTTGCCCAAGGACTAGGAACCTGCACCAATAATTCAAATATACATTCAAGATTTTTATTGTTTGAGCCTGTACTTCTTCAGCTCTGCAGGCAGGTTTGGTTAGTCACTCATTAGAAACTGTCACATGGTACCAATGTCATTTGGCAGCATGCAATGTTGGTGGGGGTGATCAATTAAAACATTGGAAGAAGGGGTGATCAATGAATAAGTTACTTCTCTCGCCTTTTGTTGGACAGTATACACTGAAAAGTCTAAATTTTCAAAAAACAAGCGGACATAAACTGGGACCAATTTAGTATAAATTTACATTGGAAACTGACCCCCCAACCTATTTAGGGGAGTGGGATTAAAAATAAAACTAAACAAAACGTTTATTTTTTTTTGACATAAGGAGAGAGTTAATGTTTGAATTTCTAGCTTTCTAGCTCCATCTGTGTGGCCTGAACATACATAGCCAGCCAGACCAACTTGAAAACTAAAGAAACCCACTTTTCACCATTTTTTTCTTCTTCTTCTAAAAAAAAAAAAAAAAAAAAAAAAAAAAAAAAAAAAAAAAAAGAGAGAGAGAGAGAGACAGAAGACAGCATGGTGGAGTGGTTGAGGATTGTATAAGCATTATGGCTGGGTTGATCTGAAACATTCAGATGGAGGTCTAATCTTGGACTTCTTTGTAATTGTATTTAATTCAACAACTAGAATCTTCTCTTCAGAATGTATGAATGGATTGGTACCAACAAGCCTAAAACTACTTCATAGCTTAATCTATTTTTAATAATTCAAGTTTTTTTTGAAAAAAAGTCTCAACTCATCTTAAGCTGTTTTAATGGATGATGATCAGACATGAAGTTTTAAGAGTTTCTATGATGTAATTTTTATTATGTCACAATAGGAAGGTAAATCAACAAAATCATCCCATTTGAGTGCAAACAAACAAAAATTTGCATACAAGCTCATTATATGATTCCATTTTTTAAACTTTTATCCAGCGCATAAATTGGTTCCAGAAGGCCCAAAATAGGATATAGATATATATATATATATATATATATATATATATATATATATATATATGCAAAATTCACATATGAATGAAAAAAAAAAAAGAAGAAAGAATTGTGGGGTCAATGTGTGCTTTCACCCTGATAATAATAATCTGATTCCCATCTATCTTTATATAATACAAGAAGTCTGATCTGCCCAATCAAATTCAGCACAAAGGCTCAATGGACCTAGGGGAAGGTTTTCAACTAAAATATATAAGACATTATAAATGTCACTATATAGAAATAGATAAATTCATTCATTTCTTGTTGCTTGCAGCCAGGCCAGACAGAGGGTCCTGGGAAGTGGAAAAAGGGGGCCCTTTGGTTTGCATAATGTAGAGATCAACCTCCTACTATTGAGGATTACCAGGACCGCCACACAAGGCTCTCTACCTGAGCCCCAGTTGCTTATTGACATCTGGCATTCCCAGAGGGTCATCCATTTAGGTACTGACCATACTTGATATTGCTCAACTTTGGTGATCGTACGAGATAGATGAAGAGAGAAAAAGAGTGAGTTTTTATGAGTGTGTTTTTGAGAACGAAAGTTTTAAAAAAATTATCAAGCCTTTTCTTTTTAAAAATGAGAGACGAGCTTTTTTGCTTTTGACACATGTTAAAGGTTTCCTGATATTGAATTAAGCAAGATAGATAAAAGAAGATTCTAACAATTTCATTAAAAGCGAAAACACAATGCTTTTTTTTAAATGAATCACCGGTAACAAATATGTTTGGAGCTGTAATCGTGAAAATATCAAAGAGACGTCTCCTTTCTATCCAACATATTTGAGCATTTTCCTCAGCAACATGTTGAACACTTAAAAAACCCTCCCAGAGTTTGCAAAATTACGAAGTGGATCGTCAAAATGATGGGGGAGGGATTGAATTAGACCGAGCAAGTACACGAATGCACCAGGATGCATCAAAAAATGGGGGCCAGCCAATATTGGAAGGGATAACGGCCCTACCAAGAATTATATAATAGTCAGAAAAACACACACAAAAAACTTGAATTATTAAAAATGAATTAACAAATAAAATAGCTTTAGGGCTCTGAGTCATATGTCAAAAGATAAGGAACCTGAATTAGTGTATTCTTCTAACTTGACAAGCTCTTCGTTGCATTGTTAAAGGGCTGGCAACATGTTCCAAGCCATCATTCTTCCCGTGCTTGTAGTGGACCAGTTACCACTTATCTGCTGGTTGTACTGGAACAACCTTCAAGAGTGTAAGTATAACTCTAATCCTCTTTTTAAAGGAATACTTAATAGAATTTATGTGGCGAGACAGATTTGCCAATAATGCATTTGAAAATTTGAGTGAACAAGACCCTCAGTAACTTTGTCAATAAAATAAAGTATTTGAAAATTAATGCATTTATATGAGTGAACAATAATGAACAACCATAGCCATCAAAGATGGCAAAGGGTTCCATCCTTTTTTTAACATGTGAATTTGCTTATGTGTTCATGCAGTCCAATGCACCTGGCCATATTGTTTTATCTACTGGCGTGATATTTTGCATCAGTACTCCAATAGACCCCCTTCTAAAATTTTCGTTTTTTATCTTTGGAAAAAAGCTTTTTCAGCCTTTTTGATGGGTTTATCAATAACATTTAGATTCTCAAAATTCTAGATGGGTTTTTTTTTTTTAAAACTCTGTTTTTGATGTTTTCCAGTGGAAAATACCAGCGATGTCTTAATAGAATTTATTCTGACCATATTGTTGATTCTTTGGGTATTTTTCAACTTTTTATTAAACAACTTCAAATTTTCATGCTACGGTTGTTCAATTATTAACTGTGATGGGGTTTCCATAAGAGTCAAATGGTTCAATAATTTCCCTGGGGGACATTTGCCCCCGGGAAACAATTTTCACCAGAAACTTTGAAATGGGTAAGGGCTTGGGCTTTAGGGAGATCCATATAAAATTTTTTTCTATGTATTGATGCAGAGATAAGTGATAATTCCTCATTCATTTTTTCCTTTGTAATTGCCATGGTGTCAAGTGTCCTTGGAGGTAATTGTCCTATGGGAAAATCGTCCTCAAGTCTTTTGTAACATTGAATTTGAAGGCAGATTTCGCTAACTTTTTTTATTTGAATTGGATCTTCTAATAATTATTCAAAATACAGAGTATCCAAAAAGTCTATCTATTTCATTTCAGTAAATTATATAAAAATAGATAAGGACTTAATGGACACCCTGTATTATAGGGGTTAAGCAGGGCCTCTGAAAGGCATTTTAACTAGGGGTATAAAGTTTCTTTTGGGCCTCGCTCCAAATCTTTATTCATCAACATGTTTTTCTGTCTACTTCAATACATGTAAACATTGTCCAAGATTTGGACCCCTAGGCTTGGGTACAATATGCCTCTCGCACCTCCTCCTCTTCATAGGCTCAGGGGTAGAGAAAATAATGGTCAAGTTAAATTTAAAGGACAACCCCCCCCCCCCGCAAAAAAAAAAATTAAAGTCTTAATCATGAGGAAGACCAAAGATGATGTAAATATAATGGTGGACAAGACTGGCCTTGAATGAAAAATAATGGAAGACAGAACAGTCAAATGGTCTCGATGCAAATCCAAGATGGAAACCAGAGAGAGAGTTTCCAAAACAAATATGTCTAGACAAGTGTTTCTGAACCTCTTGTTACCCACCTTCACAGCTCGAAAATTTACTATACAAAAGAAAAAAAAAATATGTGGAAATTTTCGAGTGAAAATACTGATTTTTCAACTTCAGTGTTCTCATTAAAATTTGTGTGAGATTTAGTAATGACACAATTACCTCATCATTCTTATAGTTTACAAAACTAATGAATCAGTTACTACGGTATCTATGGTAAAATTAGTACTTTATAGTATTGTGAATTTAAAAATTAGTACCCAATAGACGTGGGATCAATAATTTTCTACTGCGTTATAAGTGAGTCCGTGCAGTAACAAATTTTCTATTCTTACAAACCTTCATCTAAGTCCCCTCACTTCTCCAAGACTGACCCTCATAATTTGTGCAGAAATGAAGAGAAAACTGTGAAATCAGGGGTAGGGTGAAGCTAGCCCATCAGGAAGACAAATAAAAAAAAAAATTGTGACACATCACCAAAACTTAAATACATATGTAGCGAGTGTCCAAAGTGAGAGTTTGATGATACGTTATACTTTATAAATCTCTTCAGCAACAGATGAAAAACGTTTTTGTCTAATTCATTTCTTTTCTACAGTTGGTGGAACCCGATTCAGTACCTAATATTTTGAGAGCCAAATTCAACGTTTAGAAAATTGGGGTCCATATTCAAACTGTATTATATTGAGCTGCATTCTAACGGGTCTATGGTGTATTGCATAAATTGGAATTAATCTTTTAAGCCATTACTTGACCCACTTCTGAGCCACTGAACACTCTTCACTCTTATTAAAATTCAAAATTACCCCTCCCCATTTAAATTGACCCCTCATAGAGCATGTGTCCCACATCCACTGATGTCAGGGATTATAGATAGGAATTTATTGCCTAAAACACAGACTACAGAATTTTGATTTTATTTCCGTATGTAACAGCAATGATGGATAACAATGACCAGACCCAAAAACTGTTTTGCTAAAGCTAGCAAATCCTATTTACAGGGACTATTAATAAAGGGTTCGAAATGAGACATAGTTTTGGAATAATATTGTATGGAGAAATGAATTCTGTTATGTTTGTCTTTCAGATTTTTATGAAGAAAGGGAGTTTGACACAAGAGTGGCTAAGCATGTTTCTCATCAGAATATTTCTTACTTTAAAATCAAGGTACATACAAGTCAAAATTTAAAAAGTAACTCACATGTTGCAGCTTGCTTTAAGGGACCAAAAACTTAATAACAACGATATTCACATAAGGAGAAAAAGAAAAACCAATGAAAATGATAGCTAAAAATGATAAAATACACTTCAGTAAACAGGAAAAATTGCAAAAAATTCTATTTTCAAGTGGACATATGAACCAATAGATATTCTATCTAAAAAAGGCCAAACCAGGAGATTTCCTGGTATCCTGGTAGGCCAGTCCACCATTGTTTAGCATTGAAGGTCTAGTGTTCCAACACAGAGAAGTATCTGCCAGTTTCCTTAGAATTACGGGTCTCTCCAGTTATATGTGGGTAAATGGTGGATCCCAAAATATTGATAGAGCTTCATGATAGCAAAATCTAACCCCAAAATGCCTGAATTTCAATTATGGCTCAGCTGTAACACTGTTGGTTCTCTTGGAGCCCAACACCTATGTTACATACTTGAAATAGCCTTTTTTGACATCCCTGGCTTCATTAAGCCAGCTTCAGTTCAGTTTTGGTCAGATTAAACTAATAAGAAAATCGATAGTTAAATTTGGTAAGGTCGATATCAGAATCCAGATTATTTCTAAAAATATTGATATTTTTGGATGCAACTGTCTCCCTACTTAGGATATCCCATGCATTTACTTCTCTTGCTGAGAAGAAATTTCATTTAACACCAGAGGAGGTCTGAATTTGTAATTTTTGGCAGTGTCCTCTAGCTTTACGGTAGATGGCTATTGGCTATAATAGGGGATACCTGTATTTGTAGAACCTCAGTAGCATATCAATGTCTACTTAACAATAACAGTTCAAGTCTTGCTATTGGTACAGGACTGGATTATACTAGTGTGGGGCTTGTTTGTTATGAATCTAAAAGACTACACAAATATAAGAATGCATAAACTTTTTACTTGTATAGTATTTTTCTTTTCATTTACTTTACAGTATGACAAATGTCTATTCTTTCAA
The DNA here is from genome assembly GCA_963457665.1 of Thysanoteuthis rhombus. NCBI lineage: Eukaryota > Metazoa > Mollusca > Cephalopoda > Oegopsida > Thysanoteuthidae > Thysanoteuthis > Thysanoteuthis major. The sequence continues at coordinate 3,360,207 of OY735241.1, forward strand.
TTATAGTAATTACTTTCAGTTCAATCATTGTGCAGCAGCTATGACTTCAGTTTCATTTACAAAGCTACCGCACCCTCATTAACATGTTAAAATAATGCCTCGAATTAAAAGGGACAATTGGCTCATCAACCTCAAACAAAGTCATTCATAAAAGTTGAACATTATATATACAGTACAATAGAGAAAGTGCGGAATTACTGAATCGGAATCAATAGCTAGCAAACATTTAGCGAGGAGCCCTTGAAAATGCGGGGCCTGAGACCAGGGCCAGATTCTTCATTAAGCAAAATTAACATGCGCTTTAGGTATCAGAGAAAAAAAGGGGCACCACTAATTTTTACTGTTTAACAATTAAAATTATCAAAAGTTGTTTGAATCATTCAACTTAAAATTTCCTTTTTTTCTCTTTACACACATATTGAGTTAATTCTAATATCCAGATGATTTAATCGACCATACAAATACTATAGTAGGAAACTGGGTCATTGTGCGAGCACAAGTTTCATTGGTAAGGATTCAGTTCAATGAAGAAGATTATTTTTTGCAGGAAAATGTATTTTGATTTAGGATGAATAAAACCTTCATTCCTCCAGGATTTTTTTCACTTGAAAATCTTGTAGGCCCAGGGGTGGGGGCACCATTTTGGAGCCATGCTAAGGGAATAAAGTGGCTTTGATCTGACCTTGCCTGACGGATATGCTACTACACACTACATCAGTAATATTAATGCCCAGCTAGAGATTCGAGGGTGTGGGTGGGTTGGGGGCTTGATTCCTTGAGAGTCCCCCAACATTTAGTGAGATTTGTTAGTATAAATGCAGTAGGGGAGCTACAATTTATAAAGCATACACCACTATGAACCCCTGTTATAACATGGAATGCTTATATCAACTTTTAAAATAATCCAGGAGTTAACAAAGGAATCATACCATGAATTGAAAAGTTAAGTCCGATTCCTGTAAATGGCAAGTATAACAATTGGGCGGAGGAATAGAGGGCTGCCTGCTTAGCAAACATAATAATCTGGTGACTGAAGCAAGCCTCTACAACTGGACTTTTTTGGGGGACACATTCTCCAAGCAGATTTTAAAGGTAATCTACTCTGATGACCTCACACACAACTCTGCCTAGCTCTGATTTCTTTATACACCAGGGATCCATTTAATTAACTAGTAATCCCACCTACCACAAGGCATGAACTCTACATAAACATGCCATCTCATGTATCTTTATCATATATTCTAGATAAAGCCACTATACACTGGCGAAACTTTGAAATAGATTAAAGAAATTCTCAAACTGTCATTTCACCCACACATGATTATATAAGCGCACTATTATAGCTAATTTGAGGATATAACCAACTAAAATGAATGATAATTTTAGTATTATATCGACAGAGAGTGAATGCACTTACCCCCAAGGCAAACACAAAACTGTAAGAGAACATCGTTCCCTTAGCCCTAGAGAGCATTTGCGATATATTGGGTGGGGGCACAAAATTATCAATTAACAGGCACCTTTTCTCACTTGCAACTTCCCCCATACTATAAACAATAAATGCCTACTTGACATATTACTACTATTGCTGTTTGTAATTAATTTGAGAATGACCTTTTATTTGATTAGTGGCTTATGGTTAAATTGCTGGTTCTCATCTGATCACTCAAGTTAAGCAACATCAAACCTGATCAGTACTTAGCTGGGTGACCACTTAAGAGCATCAAGTATCTAAGTAGCTTGGGGTCAGAGGCCAAACTATGCAAAGCTTTGTAAATAAACTAGTATACTCACAAAATCTACAATTTGCTCAACCTTTCTCAACCAGGATTCCGCAGAACCTTAGGGTTTCACGAGAGGTTGTATGAAGGTTCTGCGAAAATCTTTTACAGATGTGAAAGAAGCCCCGACTTTTACTTCATTCAGGTTGGGTTTTTTTTTTGGTTTTTTTTGCAATGAGTAAGGGTCCTTGTCTCTCAGACATTTGACACCAGAATCACCAGAATTTTTACCAAATGAAAAAGACCAGTGGCTCTTTTTTTTAATAACAGATTTCAGTGGTTTTGAGGGATAAAAACACTGCATCCACCACCTGAGGTAGTAGTAGGAGGAGGGGGGGGGAGAAGAGCAAATAGTGTTTGAGTCAATTGATTCTCATACTTGTAAAATATTGCGATATAGAAATATTCCGTAGATATTATTTTCAATAATAATCGTAAATCGCCAATTTTGGCTTTTTTTTTTTTTACTTCCAATTACAAAAATGTGGACCTCAGACATTCTATCATGACATCAATAGCAACTGGTGAACAGAAATTGATCGGAATTGTGTTCTTTTAATGACATCACACTTCTTCCTTCCTTCCCTCCCATTTCTGTTGTTTACCTCAACTGGGACTGACTGACCAAAAAGCATCTAATAGAGATGTGTGGAAAATTCTGAGCTCTTATATATTTTTCAGATAAGTATTTGAGGTTTATGAAAAACATTGATTTTTATCAGAAGCAAGCTCAGCGTATCAATATTTTTTCGGGGAAACAAATCCATTTTACCTTTTCTTACATTAAACTACCAGTAATTGTCAAAAATGATGGCATATATGAAATATATAGATACACATTGATAATAGAAAAATTATGCAAGGGACACAACTCTGAATCATCATTAATTAGGTTATGTCCCTTTAGTAACAATATTCATTCAATTGATTTTGAGTGCTACCAATGGAAAATAAGTATACAAATAAAATTAACGTATCAATAAAGTAGATGTTAAGGTAAGAGGGGACTGAAAAAAATAGTATATTTGTTCATTTTGGTGAATATTCTAAGATACTCTCAGAACTATTTTCCTGTACACTGTTGAATACTGATAATTACTTCAAGATTATAATACATAACCTTTTGAACACACTGATGTGTCATTAGCTGTAAATGTATTTTCATGCAGGGGTTCTTCGAAATATTTAGAGTCATTTCGAAGGTTCCTCCTAGTTTGGGATCCAGACTGACAAAAGGGCTCATTTTTTGATGGACAGGAAACCAGTTCCTATACTTTGCAGCCCTTATTTTCATGCTAGATTGAGGTCTTTGGACTAATAATCAAAAGAACTGCTTGGCTATTTTGATTGCAAACACCAAAATTTTGCAGTTCGAACCTTGCAGATTTTCAGTATCAAAATTTGCAACATAACTGAAGAAATTTTCTTTCCAATATATATCTTTATACTGATGACATGATATATTGTTGGAAAGAGAATTTTATCAGCTTTATAAAGTGTATCTTGTGAATTTGTATATTGGGCAAAAAAGGTTACAACCAAAAATGAGAGGTTGGGTATCCAAACATACGCCTTGAATGAAGCAAATAACATTATTCTCAAGATATATTTAGATAAAACCCAGTATTTGTACAGGTAACAAGATATAGGAATTCTATCAGCTTTCTAAGTGTATCTTATCAATCTGTATCCAATCTAAAAAAGGTTGGGAAACGCTTGCACAATGATCTAATTATCGTGTTGAATAGATTGGAGTTTTGAGTGCAGACAAAGACTTCGGGCAAGGGTTTTATTGTATCTGAAGAGAAGAGAAGGTTGAAATGTTGGTCACTTTTATAACAAAAGAGACATTAGGCTCTTTCATGCAAACACACAGAATAAAACAAAACAGCTGGTATACAAAATATTCAGGTAATTTATTTAGAGTAAGTGAAAGAAAAAACGTTTTTGAAAACAAAGAAAAATGAGAAATGTCGAGTGGAGGGGGGGGTGTTCTTGAAAAAATAATTTTGTGTATAAATTTTTTTTTCGTTCTCTTAATGCAAATATGCGCGTCTTATCATTACTTATCTTTCATTTTTTAAAATTTATTAATGATTGTTTTAGTGCTGAAGTTAAGGTCCCTTTGAGAGAGAGAGAGAGAGAGAGGGAAGGAGAAAGAGAGATATCAGACCTGAGCTCTTTCTTTCATAAGATTGTAAGTGAAAGGGAGAGAAAGAAAAAAGATTGCAGAATTAGAATAATATTTCTCTATGACTCCTCTTTGGGGCGGGTCAGAGTGAGGACAATCCTTGCCGTGCCAAAGTGAGTCAAATATTGATCTAAAGGAAAAGAATATTAAGGAAGTGACGGCAGACACACCTTTTCGGGGGGGCAGGGACCAAAACAGCACAATATAAATTTTCTTGATTTTTTTCTTTCCACACAGACATAGGGAAAAATTAGTTGACCACAAAAGATGATAAGAAAAAAAAAAAAAAAAATATTGTGGCAACTATGAAGGCAGATGTGATTAGTCATTTAGTATAGCCTAAAAATCTGATTAGTCAGTTTATACTTTTTTGTGGGCTCTCAGGGGCGGAACAGCTGTTTATGGCCAAGCATTATCTATGGCTACTCTACCATAACATAAAAATATTCAAAGAGAAGGGTGATATCCATAACCTGTCACAAAGCAGGGTTGTCAGATGTCTTTTGCCTTCCCAAACCAAATTTCTATTGTCTTGGGACCAAATTAAGTAGCTTTAGTACCAAAATAATCAAATAACTCAAAATCCGTCATCAGACTAAGCTTGCAGGAAAAATGGATTAAAAGACATATTTTTTTTTAATCTATTGTCCATATTTAGATTGTATCATAACATACAAGTGTAAGGGATTGTTATCTTTCATAAATTTTCCTCTAGTACCAAATCTTCATTTTTGGAACCAAATAACTTTGATCAGTACCAAATAACTTTGATCAGTACCAAATTTGCTCAATTTGGGTCTTGGAAAATGCCATTTGACAACCCTGGGGCGGAACAGCTGTTTATGGCCAGGTATCATCTACGGCTACTCTATGTAACATGAAAATATCCAAGGAGAAGGGCGATATCCATAACCTGTCACATATTTGGAAGGAGAGCATTATGTGAAGAGAGAATCACACAAGGGTGATATCGTAATTTTTTTTCTTCGTAAGATTAAGAGAGACAACCAAGGAGAAGGGTGTTGCTCATAACTCTACCAAATACTCTTGAACTTGACATTAAAAAAAAAAAAAAAAAAAAGAAAAAAAAAGGAGTATTCCAGCTTTAGGCAAATGCATTTTTCAGCCCCTAAGAAGAAAGGTGTGATCGATTATCTATCTGAGAAGTGAATGAGTTGTATTCATTCATTATCCATATGCCACTCATTACACCCTGTTTCTGTTTTGTTTCGTTTTTTTGCCGATCTCCACATCCATTTTTCTTTTTAGATGCCAACTCCTATTTTAAGGTTGACAAGATTATATTGACGGTCCACCATGAAAGGAAGAAACCTGGCTGTATTCAATACCTTGAAATAGAAGCCACGCCAACATTCTGAATAGATGGTGGATCTTTCAGTGACGTATTCCTTAATATCATTAGGAAGTGTTCCTATATTTCAATGGTAAGGAATAGAAGTCAAGGGAGTTAACACATAAAAAAGCCAAACAGAATTGGCGAAACATATGCACATGGAACAATGAGTGGAGTACAGATAAAGCGAACTAATAAGTTAACATTATAGACTGTGGCTTATGCTGAATCCTAGGCTCAAACCCAAACTAATTGTTTAAAGGACCAGTAGCTTCAGTAGCTGAACACCATCATTCATTTCCTGTGTGAAATGGTCTCTATTTATACAAGATTGTCGTTTTTAGAAGCACTAACAAGCTAAAATGTAAAGGTTATATCAAACTGGTTTTGAAATTAAAAGTAATTAGATTCACCAACCTGGCAGTTTGCTGTTCAAATCTCTTAGTCAAATTTGCAAATACTGCTGGGATATACAAGTAAGTAGTCAAGTCTGCAGGTCTGTGGAGTGGGGGGGGGGAGTAAGAAGTCGTGGTCTGGTATTGCAGAAGGCAGTGAAAGCCTCTTTGAGGACTGACACAAAATTGAAATGAGAATGACAGAACTCAGAGAAATTCTGATATTTTTCCAGAAATCAATATTATTCACACCATTCCAGAAATAGTGAAGATCTTATAAGTATAATAAACCAGTATCACCAGCCTTATCAAATTTACAAGAAAATCTTGCTGTTCTATTCAACAGAACATTGTATATCAGAATTGCCAGAAGTCTTTTGCAGCATAAAAACCAAGTTTGCATGGTTTAAGAACCAAACTGAGTAGCTTCAGTACCAAATTTGTGTGACTTTGGAACCAAATAAGTTGCTTCAGTACCAAAATAATCAAACAACTTGAAATCCACCACCAGACCAAATTTGCATGGATTCGGGACTAAAGTAAGTAGCTTCAGTACCAATGCAAAATTTGCATGGTCTTGGGACCATATTCAGTAGCTTCATTATCAAAATGATCAAATACCTTAAAATCCATCATCGGACCAAGCTTGCAGGACAAATGGATAAAAATCCATATTTCTTTTGTCTATTGTTCATTTATATTCATGTTGTGTCATATCATTTAAGTTTAAGGGATTATAATCTTTTGTAAATATCCCTTTTTGCTTCAGTACCAAATCTTTCTTTTCGGAACCAAGTAGCTTTGTTCAGTACCAAATTTTCCCAATTTCGGTCTTGAAAAGTATCAGCTGGCAACCCTATTGCACACAAGTAATTTGACTTATTCTATAAAGATTTATTCAGACTATTGTCCCCATCTTGGTTGACTTAGTCCTAAAATGTTCGCTGAAATTCCTGGAAGGTTACCAACTACAATGAACAACTGAACAAAGTGAAGGATGCAATGGCCGAATCGTTGTGACTATAACAACCAAAATGAGGACACTAGTTCAAGTAAATCAGTCTATAATAATGATAACCGATCATCTCAGAAATTGAGACAAAAATTATAATTTGACTCGATTCGAAGAAATTCATTTTTCTTGTTATTTTCTCCTTAGGTAACTAGATAGAGAGGGAGGGACTAAATCAAAATGGTTTTTACTAAGTTCACTGTTGAATTTCCCCGAGGGAATGCTCATAATTAACATGGGAAAGGAAAGCACACCGATGAAGATGCTAATCATAAAGAATCAGTAAGAAATGATGTACAAAAAAAAAAAAAAAAAAAAAAAAAAAGAGAGGAGAGAACCTATTAGGGTGTCAGGACAATTTCTTCTTCCCGAGGACATTTACCATTGAGGGTATGGGCAAGAATTATAGACCCTTTTATATGCAGGTTCACAAGATGTGACTGTCAGTCAGTCTTGTTCATTATACAATAATTGTAAAGAAAAAAAAAAAAAATGAAATAAAAAAAGTGATACTTGGCACTTCATGACCCTCATAGGTTTTAATATGCCAAAGGCCCTATTAAAATTTTTTTTTTTAAATTGCAAAAAATTTTTTTTTGTCCATTTTACATGTAAGAGTTTTGAAATATGTTTGTGTATATCATATATATTTTTTTTATAATGCTTCTTAAGAAAAAAAATTGTGGGGAAATGCCTTTACAAAAAAAAAAAAAAAAAAATATTTATAAAAAGCCGAATCTTGGACAGGAAGAAAATTGTTTCGTTTTATTTATTTTTTCTTTCGTGGCATTCTGGATTTTTCAAGCAAATATTTACAGAAAGTTTCACTAAATTACAATTTGAGGCAGGGTGAGAAGTGACCCCAGTTTGGATTTGGGAAGGGGGAGGACTATGAAGGGGGAGGACAAGGAAGAGAGAGGGAGAGGACAGGAGGGAGAGAGAGGATTGGGAGAGGAGTAAAAATTTGGAAAAAAAAAAAAAAAAAAAAGTTTTGCATTTTCTTCCCTGAAAATCATTTCTATGCGAGGTTGGATGTTTTTGTTTTTTTTTCTTTTTTTCGTAAATAAGAAACTTGAACATTTCTGTTTTTTTTTTTTTTTTTTTTTACAGGAATGTGACAGAATTGTTAGGCAACAAAAAAAAAAATAAAATGCATCTTTCTAGTTGTGTGTTCACAAGAAAGATTGGTAGGGGGGGAAGGTCTCCAATGAAAACCAGAAACGAAATATGATTCTGAAATTGGACAAAGAAATTTGTATTTTTTTGGACAGAAAAAAATTGAAGCATTCTTGGTAGAATAAAGCAGCAATCCCCGATGGAATACGATGGCCGGTTACGAAGTCCCGGTTTCTGCTACATGCATCAGTTCAGTGATCCTTGCAAGTCTCAAGTCTGGTTGAGACCAGGACTTTATCCCTACAAGTTTTTATGACCGCAACCTTGGCAGGATGCAAGTCCACCAAACAGATACCACTAACCTAGTCACAGGGCTGAAAGTGTACTCAATTAGCTGCTGAGTTCACAAGGAAATGAAGAGTTTCCCCCCACACTCTTTGCTTATACTGGGAATTGAACCCAACACCTTCTGCACGTGAGCCAGATGTGCTATTACATTACCCAAGCGGAAAATTTGTAGCATTCTAATTACTGTATCTTTTGGCTCAATGGCATTGTAAGGATTCACAGCGCCCTGGACAAAGACTACAGCTCCTACCCATACCACCTAGACAATGGCAGATAAGGTGAACTTCAGACGAGAAAAAGTCTAAATTTCAAGGCTTTAGCTCAACTTAGTGTTTTTTTTTATCAAGCCTATAGGATGACCCCATATTTTTGGGATGCTTCAAATGTAGTCTTGATATAGTTTACTGGAGTGAGTGTGAATGCAGACCTCATACTAGTAAGTTGCAAACTCAACGGGGAAATTGCTTTATTCTCCAAGATAGAGCATTTTAACTGTATTGTGCTAACAAAAATCTTGTTACGGCGTAACATTTTTGCTTTATTACAGCGAGAAACATACAAACCAAAACTGGTTCATTATAAAATAGACTAGCTTATACCGATAAAAAAAAAATGATGGGGTTATTTATGGACCATGCAGCTATCTTATCAGATCATTTTTTTTTATAATTCAAGTATCTTAAGTCAAAGTTTTTTTTCCAAGTCTCAACTCAACATCAAAGCTTTCTTTCATTCATTCATTGACATTCTTTTTTCCCTTTTCTTCTAGTTCCAAATATCCAGCTATTCTCTGACTTATCATTCATGGTTATATCACAACAGCCCAGCCCACTTTATTACAATCCTTCAATTGTTTCATTAGCAGTGTTTATCTATTTCACATGGACCAATCAATTATAACTTTAGGGTTATATCAGGAATCGGACAGGACAACTACACAACTGATTATTCGATAAAAGTGATTTGCATCTATGGTTTTTATATGGATAGATCCACATTTGTTTTCACCAAGCGATAATATTTGGTAGGAGCAGAATTTTGACTTATCTCACTTGAATCCTGTCTTGAATTAACTCTGATAATCCATCAATAACTCCCCTTTTGAAGTGAATAAATATCCAGGGCCAAATTAAGCTATTACTGGCAGAGCTGCCAATGTAATTTTGAGGAAACCTCCAGACCAGGCTAACAAAAAAACCCAGGTTATAAAAATATCAAGTCTGAATAGAAATATAACTACACTAGTATAGTACCCGTAAAAAATGACGGGATTTTTATGAAATCTAAGGATAGATTAATATACTAGAAGAGTTCTATTTTTAAACATTGTTTTTAGTAACCCAAGTTTCACTCTTTCCCTCCCTTTAATTAGCTTTAAAGAGAGGAAGACAGTAAAACTTAGGTTCTCCTGACACACAGACATAGCAAACTGTGCCCGTGTCTCAGCTACTGCAGTCAGTTATACTTTAGCTGGTGGCCAGATTAGTCTTTTTTTCCTCTCTTAAATCAGCTTTACAGAGAGGAAGAGAGTAAAACTTATGTCTTCACTGTGACATACACAAATAAACATACAAACAAATTTGATGACAATGGTCTTTGAATGAATAGATCTTACTTATATACATAGATCACAATAATCATTCTTGAAAGATTAAAGATTTGTTATTAATGATAGAGATTTTGATGATAAAACTAACTTTTGTACAAATTAGATTTTTTTTTTTGTCAAGTGTTGATTTCCCGCCAAGATTTTTGTTCATTGCGTGGTTATAGCTAGTACTACAACAATAGACAAATCATATAACATTCAAACATGTTTAATTGATGACTAATCTAATAGCTAGTTTGAAGATAGTTAAAATTCTAAAAAGTTATTTTAAACACATTTATATGATTGTATGTAAACAGCTGCACATTTGCTTGCAACAGTTTTTCTGTGTCACTACATGTGGTTTTGAAAAAGCTGGTGCAAGCCAACCAAATGCATCAAGCCTGTCCCCATGACAATAAAAATCTCTGAGATGTAATACTTGTTTTTTTTTCCTCATATTTTTTTCTCACTTTCCGCATTGTCAAAATTACCATCGTAAATGCATTGAATATTTTCAAGAATTTATTTATCTGAGACATGAAAAACCCCAGATTATAAACCATTTTCAAAATATAAACACAGAAACCTAGATGGTTGAATGACCTGGATTCGAGAGGGACAAAAAAAAAAAAAAAAAAAAAAAAATCAGCAAAGGCAGCCTTGATCGTAGGGACTGTAGCATAAAAGGGCCCTAAATTTTTAAAAATTGGCTTAATATTAAAATACACAACTTTTTTTTTTTTACTTACATAGTTGAGTAATTGAATTTACCAAATTACTTATACAGGCAGATATTACGACAAATATGTCTGACTTTTCAATAATTGAATCATTTTGGGTTTTTTTTTTCTACTAGCAGTGACAGTGACTTGAGTTTCAAACATGACTGACTTTTCAGTGATTGTATCACACTTCAATTAATTACCATTAAAATAACGACCCCAGTTAAAGGTGATAATTAAATTTGCTTACCTAAAAGACTCGCTTGTTCATGAAAGTTGAAGAGAGTATAGTGCTATAGTAACAGAATCAATAGCTTTTAGTGTGGGGCCCTCGAAAATGTGGGGCTCGTAGTATACTCTACTCTCGCTAAATGGTTAATCTGGCATTGGCAAATTATAGAAAACAACAGATTTAACTCTACAATAAGCTTAGAAAAGATAAATTATATTTTAGTAGCACAATATCCAAATAATTTTTCCTAATCAGATTTGATACTATGTCCATATTTGATACTATCTTCGATACTTTCTGTGTCCAATATCAAATCATTGTTTCAGGTTAACATAGAATAAGCGAGAAGGTTAGTAGTATGGGTTGGTTAGAGAGGGGGAGTGAGAGGCATAGAGAGGGGGAGTGAGAGGCATAGAGAGGGGGAGTGAGAGGCATAGAGAGGGGGAGTGAGAGGCATAGAGAGGGGGAGGGAGAGGCATAGAGAGGGGGAGTGAGAGGCATAGAGAGGGGGAGTGAGAGGCATAGAGAGGGGGAGTGAGAGGCATAGAGAGGGGGAGGGAGAGGCATAGAGAGGGGGAGGGAGAGGCATAGAGAGGGGGAGTGAGAGGCATAGAGAGGGGGAGGGAGAGGCATAGAGAGGGGGAGGGAGAGGCATAGAGAGGGGGAGGGAGAGGCATAGAGAGGGGGAGGGAGAGGCATAGAGAGGGGGAGGGAGAGGCATAGAGAGGGGGAGGGAGAGGCATAGAGAGGGGGAGGGAGAGGCATAGAGAGGGGGAGGGAGAGGCATAGAGATAGGGAGGGAGAGGCATAGAGAGGGGGAGGGAGAGGCATAGAGATAGGGAGGGAGAGGCATAGAGATAGGGAGGGAGAGGCATAGAGATAGGGAGGGAGAGGCATAGAGATAGGGAGGGAGAGGCATAGAGATAGGGAGGGAGAGGCATAGAGATAGGGAGGGAGAGGCATAGAGATAGGGAGGGAGAGGCATAGAGATAGGGAGGGAGAGGCATAGAGATAGGGAGGGAGAGGCATAGAGATAGGGAGGGAGAGGCATAGAGATAGGGAGGGAGAGGCATAGAGATAGGGAGGGAGAGGCATAGAGATAGGGAGGGAGAGGCATAGAGATAGGGAGGGAGAGGCATAGAGATAGGGAGGGAGAGGCATAGAGATAGGGAGGGAGAGGCATAGAGATAGGGAGGGAGAGGCATAGAGATAGGGAGGGAGAGGCATAGAGATAGGGAGGGAGAGGCATAGAGATAGGGAGGGAGAGGCATAGAGATAGGGAGGGAGAGGCATAGAGATAGGGAGGGAGAGGCATAGAGATAGGGAGGGAGAGGCATAGAGATAGGGAGGGAGAGGCATAGAGATAGGGAGGGAGAGGCATAGAGATAGGGAGGGAGAGGCATAGAGATAGGGAGGGAGAGGCATAGAGATAGGGAGGGAGAGGCATAGAGATAGGGAGGGAGAGGCATAGAGATAGGGAGGGAGAGGCATAGAGATAGGGAGGGAGAGGCATAGAGATAGGGAGGGAGAGGCATAGAGATAGGGAGGGAGAGGCATAGAGATAGGGAGGGAGAGGCATAGAGATAGGGAGGGAGAGGCATAGAGATAGGGAGGGAGAGGCATAGAGATAGGGAGGGAGAGGCATAGAGATAGGGAGGGAGAGGCATAGAGATAGGGAGGGAGAGGCATAGAGATAGGGAGGGAGAGGCATAGAGATAGGGAGGGAGAGGCATAGAGATAGGGAGGGAGAGGCATAGAGATAGGGAGGGAGAGGCATAGAGATAGGGAGGGAGAGGCATAGAGATAGGGAGGGAGAGGCATAGAGATAGGGAGGGAGAGGCATAGAGATAGGGAGGGAGAGGCATAGAGAGAGGGAGGGAGAGGCATAGAGAGAGGGAGTGAGAGGCATAGAGAGAGGGAGGGAAAGGCATAGAGAGAGGGAGGGAGAGGCATAGAGATAGGGAGTGAGAGGCATAGAGAGAGGGAGGGAGAGGCAAGGATAAAGAGTGACTGAGGGAGAGATAACGAAAGAGAGAGAGAGTGATATGGAAAGGGAAAAAGAGAGATAAAGAGATAATGATAAAAAGAGAGATAAAGAGAGAGATATTTGAGACAAGTCAGGTTGGGGTCTTGAACCGAACAAATTACAACCAAAAAGAAAACATCCTAGAACAAATTTCAAAGATCTGTATCAATGGAAGGGTTTGTTACAAAAGGAAAAAAAAAAGGAAAAAAAAAAAGAAAAGATATAATATTATTGCTCCATTCTTGGCATGACCTGTAAATTATTTGTTTTATAAAAAGAGTTTAGGAAATTCAACAGACTTTTTTTTCCAACAATTTCTAACAGAAAAGAAAGAAGGAGGTAAGCATAGAAATCTTTTTTTTTTGTGTGTGATTTCAGATCAGTGGTTCTTAACCAAGGGGGGGTCTGCCCCACCCCCTTCCCCAGGAGGGCAGGGGTAATTCCAGGAGAGGTCTCGAGCTTGCAGAAGATAAGTAAGAATTTCTCCAATCGTTTTGGGAATTCTCTTAACCGGTGTTCACATATTATCGCGATGAACATAATAAAAATCCCTTCTTTTTTTTTTTTCCTCTTACGTATTTGCAGTACCCATTTTCGACTAAGCCCCTGGTTGAAGACATGAAAAGGAGGGTCCAACTACTAAAGGGGGGCAGGGCGGAGTGGGTAAAATGATTAAGAACCACAATTTTAATGTTTTATTTTTCCCTATTTGTATCTGTGTGAAAACTTTGAAAAAAAAAAAAAAAAAAAGCAGAAAAAACAGTAACAACTGCTGTGAATCGAGAATGGCTTTTTCAGACAGAATCAAATGAAATGAAATATTACAAAAAATTATTGCTGGGATTTATAGGTCAATTTTACAAGTATGTGAATGTAGTCTTCTTCATTTCAAATGTCTTTGGTAACCATCCTTGATAAAACAGCATATTCATTGCGAATACCCTTAATTTGATTGTGTCAAAATTATTTATTAGATTGATAAAAATATTTGGATGAATTCATTATATTTATTGGAAAAAAAAAAAAAAAAAAAAAAAAGAAAAAAAAAAAAAAAAAATGCCAATTGAAAATTTGCAAGTCAAGCACCTGCCTCCATGACAACAAAACTCCCTAAAATGCCCTTCCTTGGCTTTTGGGACTCTACACCATTTTTTTGGGGGGGGGGCTTTATGAAGAGTTGGAGGGAGAGGAAGAAGGAATGAACAAGTTTATGTATGTATATATGTGTGTGTGTGTGTGTATGCGCACATATATATATATAAGAAATACAAGGATATATACCCAGTGAATGTTAACACTTCGTACCTAATGCACTCGTCAGCAATCGACATGTTTTGTCCTTGTTTTCATGAAAGCAAAAAGCCCATTTACATTTGAATAACATATTTTCCAATTATCCAATCTAATCTAATTGTTTTTGAAAACCTAGTGAGTCTAAATATTAGTTACTGTGTGTATAAGGACGATCTTTTGGACTTACCTCCCTTTTCCGCTAAAATACAACTAATATATGCCATCTTCCCAGCCAGTTCATTTATAGTTTCATTCCTGACCTTTGACCTCATGAAATACATGGACTTTATTCCTGACTTTTTGTCTTATTAATATACACTCCGACAAAGTTTTTGGTTAAAAAAAAAAAACATTTTTTTTTTTTTAACCAAAAAAATAGTTATTGAACACTCCAAGTGATAATTTTAAAATAGATAACAAAAATTATAAAACCAATTCCTCCTGAAGAATGTTTTCCAGAAAAAAATAGTTACTTAAATTATATATGCTTGAGCGAAGCAAAATTGATTGCGCTTTTATTAAAAGAAAGAGGGAAAAAATAGGCCTAAAAAAACTAAAAGCCTAAACGAATTGTAGTATATCACTTGTCTGAACATATTGGAAGAGAAAATTTGAACTCGAATTGGCCAGGTCGTCTGCTGCAGTCAGAGGCAACCCAGAAGTGCCTCTTCCATTTTGCGAGCATCCTTTTGAATATGGACTTCTATCCCTGGTTCGACCACCACTAACCAACAATCTTACTATCTAATAGAGATGCATTGAGTACCATTCTTAAAGCCTTTTGGATAACTCTTAGTATTCTCAGATGGTCATCCATCCAAGTAATGCGCAGGCTCGACATAACTGCAGTGATCTCATGACATCTGGTGTGTCCGATGAGATTTAACAATGAAATATACTTTCGTTTCTCCTTATCTGGTTATCTTGGAGGATATGGTTTGTAGAGTATACTGGTATCAAACCTGCCGATCACTTTAAAAATATGGTTAGAAGTTTTCTAATTGAAAAACAAGAACCATAAATTCAATGAGGCATCCACCATCCTCATGTCCATATCTGTGATTTCCGATTTCAAAGGGATTCTTAAATTAGCAGTAGCATTAGTAGTTGGTGTAGTAGTAGGAAGAGGAAGATGATGAGCATGATTCTTCTGGGAATCTGGTTATTAACAAAAAAACAAACAGTTATCAAGTTTAAATTGAAGTAAGTGTACAAATTTTATCATTAATTTGTTCTGGAGTCTTAGTGAAAGATTATTTTATTTGATAAGTGGGCTTTAAATGAGTATATATAAGACTTTTAGCAATATGATTAGTTGGAAATTGAAAAAGTCCAGCCAATTTTAGCCAATTTTGAAGACATTTTTAGTTTTTAATCACAAATGATACTTGGTGACACTGTAAAAGCAAACGCTTGTTAAGTCATCTATTGATCAGAAGATGTTCTGATGATGTCATAAATTCTCTACCATCCTCTTTCTGTTATTTTATGTATCTGGAATGACTAGAAAGTGTCTCATTGAGACGTGTGAACAAAAAAAAGATCCTAAATTTAGGAGAAAAAATGTAATATGAAATGTAGGAGTCAAGCCATATATATATATACACATCTACATATATATATAGAAAAAACTTGCTAAATATCTTTTTAGTTGAGCATATTTTTGACTTCGGTAGATTTTTATTGGCTAAATTGGAAAGAAACAGCCAGATCTAGTCCAAGAAATATTGATTAGGTAACCCTGGTGCAATTCTTTGCAGTAAAGGCCAAGTGGCATTGGTTCATAACTGAAGGTTTTCCTAACAGATTACTGACAAGACTAGATTTGAACTTGACTGAATTATTCTTTTCTCGTGTGAGCCGTAAGATTTTCAAAGATATAAAAAAGAATTTGATAATAGCAAGAATATTTCTTTTCAGTGAGGAGCTAGGGAGATTCTCCATGGTTAGAATTTATGTCAAATCTTCTGACGATCGCAAGTTCTAAAGACAGTATAGGAAAACATAACTTGTGTCAAAAAGACTCGGCTCTATACTTTTGTCAAAAATTAAAGCTTAAAGGTGTAGAAAAGAAAATTAAATAAATTTTTTTACCATTATTAAATTAGTACAGGTTTCTCAAATATTTTATATAAACATTCATTCATATATATAGGTATTATATTTGTATGTTTGTGGTAGTCTTATTAAGGCAAGAGTGTGTGTATATACATGCAATATATAACCCTACTCATGGGATCACCCAACTTCAAGTAAAATTCTAGAAACATTTTGCCTAAAGCAGAACAATTTTATATTCTAGGAACACTGATTGGCCAGCAAAATCACATGACTACAATTTGACTTTTAGAAATATCAAATGATTGTTGTTACTATAATTCACCAAATAAGGGATCCACCCACATACGTGTGAGTGGTTCCAGGAGCTACCTTTCATTAAACTGATTTTTTTCTTTAAACAGAGAAATGACAGGTTGGTGGTAATGTTTCATTGAAAAAGGTCAAATGAGATATGTGAAATAATTGACCATTACACAACCACAGACAGGAAAGTGGTTTGGATACGTTCTACCGACTGGAATGGCGAGTATTGGGATATTGTCTATAATTTTGAGAACGGTCATCAGGCCCGAATCCAGAGGGTGTTCGGGGCATCCAGGCCCATTCACCCCTTGCTCGGGCCAAGCCAAATCAAAGTTTTTTTTCTTTCAAATAAATATCTAGATAAATATATTTTATAATAAAAATCAAAATAATCTAGAGTAATCATGAATCAACCTTAAAATCAAAAAACTTTTTTCGTATCCACAGTCTGATCAGAAATCTAAAGGAAATATTGGAGCCTTTCCCCTGCTCAAAATCTTGGATTTATCCCTGGTCATTAACATTCAAAGAGTTTTCCAGACAATTGAGTTCCTTTTAGATGTTTATGTTGCACAAAATTGAACTTGAGGTGCCTTCTGTTGCACAACAGGGACAAGGCTTGGAAATTGTAGTCTAACAAAGACTTAATCAAGTTTCTGTACCTAAAGCTGCCTAAAAAAAAGTTTATTGCAATTGGTATATTAGTGACCATATATTATTATTCCCTGATCAACAAGAACATGATACTGAATTCTTTGTTTGAGAGTTGAGAACATCATGTTGAAAATCATGGGTCAAGCTCTACCACTTGCATTAGAATTTGATTTTACAAGCATGGCTGATAACATTCAAATTTTCTGTTTGATACTATATCTTTGCTTTACACCAACGAAAGAGACTGAAAGAAAGAAGACTCTTTCCTCACAGATATTACACGTTACACTTGAAGAAGGCTGAAGAATGAATCAGCTGAAATGTGTGATCATTATACATAAGGAGAACAATTGTCCAAAAAACCCTTTGCGTATTGGAATGATTGACCAAAGACTCCTAAAATTACTTTTCATGAACAAGGGAAGATTCTTATGTAGGTGTGTGTGTGTTTATATATATATATATATATATATATATATATATATATATATATATATATATAACAATTTATTCCAATAACGTGTTTCATCTCAAATGAAGTCTTTTCAAGATGAAACCTGTTGATGAAATAAATTGTTAATTTTTACCAACAATTCAATTTTTCTTTCCACATTGTCATTTCTAATGTCATGTCAGATAATTCTAATCTGGACACTGATCATATATATATATATATATATATATATATATATATATATATATGTGCGTGTTTGTTTTAGCTTTGTTGTGTGTATGTGTAGTAGTCTGTTTTTCAGTTGTATTTTATTTCAGCATGTGAGGGACTGTTTTCTGCATTGCAAAGAGCTGCAAAAGATGCCGATTGAAACACAGCAAAATGCATCAAACCTTATCTTGCTGATAATAAAATTTTTTGAAATGTAATACACTTTCTCAAACTATCACTTCCACATTGTCGAATTACTACCTTTATAGTTTGTACTATATCTCTAATTCATAGAAGTACAAAGAGAAAGAAATAGAAAACAGATTTTATCCATTGTAGATGCTTATAGCTCAATATTCAACACAGTAACTAGAGCTATTATCATATGAAAGTAAAATTCCAAGGATATATATATATATACACACAAAATCTAAAAAATCAATTCTGGTACATCTATGAGTGCACGATCAAGAATCAGTTTGTAATTAATATAGATCCTGTTTGATGAAGCACTTTTCAATTTTTTTATTCTAGAATCTTTCCTAATTTTGCGTTTGTCCCCCTTAGATTTGGAAGTAATCTGTCCAGACAAGTCTTATTTGAGCAGTGTACCTAGAAAAATCTTAGAAAATGATGAAAAACCAGCAGATCTTGGTATATTACTGTTGGCAGTTTAGTTAACTACAATTTGTTGAAGGAGTCTAAAGCGGAACCTCACTAGATACGAGACAAAGATAAACATTTTAATTTGGAAAAAGAAGCCACAAAAAAAAAAAAAAAGAAAAAGAATTTCCTTATACATAGGCATTGGAATAGTGTTGAATTTCTGAAATAAAGCAAGTCTGTAGGCAGGGGTTCAAGAGGCTGGTTTTGAACCACATACCGAGACAGGTTGCCTTGATTTTACTTGTTTTTTTTAATTGTTTTTACTTAATCCAGGTTTCTTATATTTACAAGTATGTAAATAACTATAAAATCAAACAAATTCGTCTTTTACAGTCAATATTTTGGGGGAGTTGGGCGGAAGAGTACCTTTTAGGTAAGACCACACCCTTTTTATAATGCTTATATTACGTTTTCTGTTTTCTTGAATGAAGATATTTCTTCTTTCTTTCTTTGAAACTCTGACACCAGACTGGCTCGATTTTTAAAAAAATCAGCACTATTCCAATGCCAGTAAGTTTCTGAGATGAAGCTTGGATCATCTCCCTTTCTGGCCAAATATAGCAACCTTGCTTGATAACCAGAATACAGAGACGTCTTATTTCTTGTGCAAGAGAGGAAAGTACAGGCTGGAGGGAGGGTAGGAGATCCCAAGAGACCAAGTAATGCAAGGAAAAAAAAAGAAAAAAAAAATCTATAATGGAGGTGAGTCATGAAAAAAAAAAAAAAAGAAAAAAAAAAGAGATAAAAAGTTGGGAATTGAAGCAATAATACATTTTGTTTCCCTCCTTTTTCTCATATTTTGTTTTCCTTGAAGCAAAATTGGATATAACATTTTTTTGGATGTACAGCGGTCAATCCATATAATTATATATGCACACGGGGTGTCACGAAAGAAACGCCTGATTGTCCAGTTCCAAGAGAAGTAACTCAGGACTGGTTTTGGCCGTAATCTCCATTTTTAGATTTTGGGTAACTATCATCTGACTACTGAAGAGTTACTTCCCTTAGATTGGTAAAATTAGGCATTACTTTTGTGACACCTTGTATGTGATATATATGTTCATATATGTTCATTAAAGAAAAAAAAAAACAACGAAAAGGAGGTTTTGGCCGCAGGCTCACTGGACATTGGCAAAATAATAGTGGTGAGGCCCGATAGCCCTTCTTACATGTATACACATTCACACACAATGAAGTGCGCAGGTAAAAACATATATACATACAGTCATACATTCCATACACACTCCCACACATAGTGGTGGGACCTCTAATAGTCATTAGAATGCAGGGTATGAAATAACAGTTATCATAGCTGGGTAATGTCCAACCATTTAATTTTGTGCTTGAATGCACACAAAGATGTCTTTGTTTTAGCAACATATGTTAAAAATAAAGTTAAAAGCAAAGATATTGAGAAATAAGAACTTAAAATTCAACTAATAATTATAAAAATTTTACTTCATGTTTTTCTCTGTGTGTGTGTGTGTGTGTGCGTGCATATATAACAAGATAAGTATGCTCTTGAAACTGAAATAGATAAGCAATAGATTTATTTTTATCAAAATATTCAACTTTCTCCCTATCGGAACTCTGGAAAATTCATAAATTTATTTTCGGTTGGACAATACCCAGACAAAAGTTTGCTTTTTTTTTTCCCTGGCATTAAGTTAGGTCGGACATAATTTGAATGGACATGTCCGACTTTCAGCCATTATTTCATGCTCTGAAAGCACACTCCTAATAGAGAGAGAGAAAAAAATACAGTTCTAAACCCAACAGCTTGGTATATTATTTCTTACAGACACCAACTGTGTTGGAACTGGAATAACCATTTTATATTTCTCCTCCCCCCAAATTTCCATTTCTCCTGTGTTGCCTGTCCATCACATATATATATATATATATATATATATATATATATATATATATATATATATATATACACATGTAAAAAGAAAAAAAAAAAAGAAAAAAAAAAGAAAGGTCCCCCAAAGTGTCATAGGATGAATATATATCTATCATATAGATCTGTACATAATTTACTAACATTATATATAACAAAGTGAAAAGTTGATAATGCAAAAAAGGTCCAACGACTTTTTCTTAACTTCTCCTCTCCCTCTCCCCTCAACTTACCACTGTTTTTTTTTTTATAAATTTTTTTATCTGGATATCTTTTTAAAATTTTATTCATAGCAAAAACTATCATTCCCATCGTTCAATATCAATCAATTGTCACCATCTCTCTCTCTCTCTCTCTCTTTTTTTTTCTTCTTTTTTTCTTAAAAAGTTTTTTGATTAAAAAAAAATATATATATAAAAAAAGGGGATGGCCTGTGGTGAAATGACTATATTCATCCGACAAGTCAACCCACAGAAGAGGGTTTTGGGAATCCCTGATGTTGTAGAGAAAAGGTTGGAGTCCTCATCTCCCCCATAAAACCAACGAGCTTGTGCCATAGAAGAATCGAAATCTCACCCTGCTCAACTCGTGGTAACAATTTCCTTTTTTTTTTTCTTCCAATTTTTCTTGCCTGTTTCACCAAGGAATATGTGAATCCGCATTCTTTGTTAGAGTTTTGTTTTGTTTATTTCTGTACTTCACAAAGCCCTTAGGTGTGAGTAGAAAGCCTCATACCTGTGTCGTCTCCAGACCTTCCCATTCATCATCACTTTCCGTATCAGATAAGTTCTCATCAATAACCTCACTGTCACTTAAACTCTCAGCCGACATAGCATCCGTGCTGCCAGCAATGGACATACCATCACTGCCAGGCCCTCCACTACTACTGAGGGAGTTGCTAGGCGTGTGACTAGGGGCCACCCCACTCGATGACATGCTTTGTGGCATATATGGGCAGTTGTCGATGCTGATCGAGTCCATACTGTTGACTAAGCTTCGACTTTGGGGGACTGTGTGCTGGTCTATTGTGGGGTCCTTGCTCATTTGGTGGGACGGTAGATCCTCGGTACTTTTGCTTTTTACGGGAACAGTTTCAGGTGGCGCATTCTGGTCGTGTGGACTGAAATAAAGCTTCACCTGAAAAACATAAGAGATAAAAAACGCAGTGGTTAGAAGAAATCTGACATAGATTTATACCTTTGTTAAGAGACTCAGATACAAGACATATGGGGGGGGAGCAGCCAGTACATTGCACTAGGCAGTATAAACAACTCCCAAATTTTTGCACTAAACTGACCTCAGAAAAGTATTTAAAAAAATGCCAAAACATGTAAAAAAAACCCTGAACACTGTTAGCTTTTTCATGGCCATTTTAATTGCTGTGATGGCTAGACAATAGCTAAAAGTGGCTGGATGATATTGAATTTTTGTGCTGCCAAAACAAGAAAACCCGCTAAAGATAGTGCAAAAGGTGCCAAATTGGCAACACTAGCACCATGGTCCAAAGAACCAAATAATAAACTTCACTGTCAATACAATATGACCAATATAATAGGTTGACTATTGTTTACAAGTGAGTGAATAGAGTATGGAGTGCTAAAAGGGTTATAACAGATGAAAACAAGATGGCTAAAGGATGAGTGTATTTGTGGAGAAGGGGGCAGCTTAGTTCTGCCCAATGAAATTCCTCTTGGAGGCAATGATCAGGTACAATTTGAATCATTTTCGTATCACACTTTGTTGGACAAACATGCTTCTTAGTTTTCAACTCTCAAATTCATACAGGCAAATTCAAATAGTGACCCAAATGGAATAAAGTGGATTAGAGTTACTTCCATTGTACTCTTTGGCATTTTAAAATTTCTTTCTTCAATACAATTCACAAAAGAATCCCATTTTTTGAGATTAATTCATTGAGGATTTACACAGTGATTGCAGCGTTGTCAATATTTAATAGGACAATCCTATATTGACTTGTAAGTGTCCAATATTCAAATAACTTGTCCTCAAATGAAACAGAAATTTATCTTTTTAATTGCAATTTATTGAATTGTTGTCAAAAAATTTTTCACTTGCATCAAAATTAATCAAAATTATACATCCATTGCTTGCCAAGAAATAGTGGCCACACTCGAGATTATTAATGAATCATTTTTCAATTTTTTCATGCCACAAGGTACCTCAATTTTCATAAGCTTTTTGTTTAAAAATGGCAATTTTCCAAAGATATTTATGCTATTCCAAATCATTCAAACGGACTTAAATTTTATTATAAAGACTGGAAAACAAACAAACCAAAAACGGTAAATTTTAAAGCCTTTTTCAGGTCATTTTCTGGATCCCAAAGATCTTGGGTTATTTCATGACCTTCCAACCTGTCCTATATTTCTATTTCTAGTAACAAGTCGTCAATGGATCTTAAATTGCATACTGAAAATTCCAAGCAAATAACCAAAAGACATTACAAGACAATGGGAGATATTTTTCTTGTGTAATAAATATGGAAGATGATATTTTTCATTGGTAGATCAGAGTCCTTTATATTCTTACTACAACAGGAAAGATATAAAAATAATGTCAGAACAGAGCTGTACTTTAAAGAATAATCAATTTTCAGCAATTTTTTTTTTACCTTCAGCGTAAATGACCCCTATATGGAGTTCAAACCCCTTTGACAAAATGAATAGCCCCATACCAACCACTACCACACTCACAACATTCTCACCAAATTCCCAATATATAGACCCCAAAAAATAGACAATCATTCGCCTGATGAGGTCCTCAGAAGGCAGAAACATGAGCTAGTTTGTGTAGCAAATCCAAATTCTACTATTTATACCTATTCAGTCTATATAAAAATATCTGTACCTTGCATAAATGAATAACCGTAGCATGCACATGCACCAAAACTGATTATCTAAAAAATTATCTATAGAAATAGTTATTTTATTTAAAATTATCAAAACACCAACAGAATGAGATTCGGGCATTGTTTGTCCAAAATGACCAGAGTGACCCCAACATTTTTGAAAAAATAAAGAAACTGCTTTTAGATGGTGCCTAGTGGCGTACTCATGCAGATTTTCATGGTCGTAGCTCCCCAAACATGATCAGGAACACCTGGACACACAGAAACAAGCAAAGAGAGAAGAATCTGTTGCCCACTTGAGCTACTATGATTCAATATAGGGTTATGATACTTCACATAAAAATAAATAATAATAAAAACCCAGACTTACTTTAAAATTTGGGCTAAAAAGTTTGTGTGCCTTGTCCTTGTTGGCCTTGTCGATTTCATTTTTAGTGAATGTTAGCGTCAAGCACATTTCTTTTACGCCATTATTTCCATCTTTGGAATTCTTCCAACCTTCCAACATTCTTCAGTTGTGTTTACAAAGAATGTGTTGAACCAAAAGTGGAACATCTTTTCCTGAAAAGAGAAAAAAAAATACACACATTAATCAGAAATACAATTTTACAGGCTGATGGCAGTAGATTACTTATTTAGCAGGTGGGAAAGCATTTCCGGGAGAAATAGAAACAATATACAGGCCCACTTGTAAGGTATCATTAGGGGGGACTCTCAATCGAAATCTTGGAAATTCTACGAGTTTGGTGTAATTCAGAAATAAGAAAAGCTAATTATTGCAAAATTCATTTCAAAATGGTTTTTTCTTACATTTGACAAACTCTTACTATTGAGTTTTGACTTTCATTTTCATACGTAACAACAATGACAGATGACAAAAAAACAGAGACATCATACATGAATAACAGTAGCACAGTGATGTACACAAAAACTGATGATGAATTCACTCCCACTTCTAGAGCCCAACTCGGGTTGACTTGTTTTGATTCCAAACCCCATTTACAGGGACTATTAATAAAAGAGTTGGAATGAGAAAGTTTTGGAATAATATTGTAAAGGGAAATTAATTGTTTTGTTCATCTTTTTAGATTTTAATGAAGGAAGGGAGTTTGATCCTAGTGCAGCTAAGCTTGTCATATTTTGTTTTATTCTCATTTCTTATATGATCTGCAAAAAGTTTGAGGGTAACGGGCTGGCCACCCAGTTTGTTGAGGCCTGAAATATCATGCTCTCCTTTCTTCCGTAGATAAACATGCACATAATTCTCTAAAACATTAACATTTACAGTATTTTGCAGAATATAAGACACATTTTCTTCACAATTATCTGACTGTGTCTAACAGGTTGAAGGTATTTTTTTACCAGTAGAATAGGGAGACTACCATGCTAGAGTTTAAGCAGAGAGAGACCTAGAGTTATTAGTTTGGTTGTCTCCCCTTGGATTTGCCTTTACATGATAAAACCTTTGCTACTGAACTTGGCCCTGAATTAATGACATCAACCAGAGCGGCTGGTACTTCGGCTGTTAACTAGAAGTATATATAATGGATGATATTTTGTCCAAAGAATCTCCTATTTCATTTACTGTCCATTCGATGGAAATTGAAGAAGTTTCTGCTTCTTACCACGTATATTTGACGAAATGGTGAGGAAATATTGGATATGGTTAGGCTTTCAGATGGTGAACTGGGTAGGGGATTCCCTGGCTCAAATATCGGACACTCGAGTATTTATACTTTTAGACAGTGTAAACACAAGAAGAATCAAGAAAAACAAATTAGGACAGGCTTTGAGGTCTAAACCACATCAATTTAGATTACAACAACTAACGTTTTTTACAGGTTGATTAATAACAGTCAATAATATTTTCACCAATATTCAGCCAGGAGCCCAGGATTTTGTCATCAAGAAAAGAGAAAGGATAGAGGAAGAAAAAATGGAAAGCAGCAACACTTGTTCAAGAATTGATTTTATTCTAAGAAGTACGTTTGCAATTAGTAAGAGGAATGAATAACACATACGCTGGAATAAAATCATTTACAGATGTTTAGAACCTAAGATTGGCTAGAGAATGACCCCTGGTGCCCTCAAGGGTTAGTCTATACAGGAAGCTGATTCTTGTTGATGCTCCATGCAGAATATCAGGTCTATCGGCCTTGTAGTTTTAGCAGAGAAAAGGCACGAACAAACAAACAAAAGGTTCAAACAGTTGTATGCATAAATACGAGGAGAATCAAGAAAACAGTTAATTAGGACAGACTTTGATGTCCAAATAACATTCATTCGGATTATAACTACTAACAAACAGATTTTGCAGGCTGTTGAATAATGGCCGACAACATTTCACATTTCAGCAATTCTCATCCCCCAGCAGGGTATCAGGAAGTGGGAGGACAAGGGAATATTTGATGAGCCATCAGGAAATTTCTAAAAAAATGTTTCAGTGCAAAAGCGTCAATACTGACAAGAGACATAATCTGCAGAAACACTGGATCCCGATTTTGGAGAGTAGAATCACATTCAAGGATGAATCATGGTATTTCAAGATGACATATTCAAGTATGTATGGTTCAATATAATAATGAGGGATGAATGCCTAGGCAGCCCTGGAACTTTCCTTCGGGGGGATTCATAGAGTTCTTATAAAAGCAACCAGTAACCTCATTCAGTTGGGCCAATTTGTCATTATAATTTTGCATTATCAACGCCCTATATCAGCACAAAACATTTTGAACACATCTGCTTTTGTTTAGTTAATACCTTACTTTGGTGACTAATTTAGATGTCTCGGTCTTTTTTATTGATATGTTGCAGTAGTGCAGTCTTGTGTTTCAATGCAGTGGGTTTCCAAGATATTCTAAAATGGTCAGCAGGAAGTTTTTGCTTCAAATCTTGTGTTACCAAGAAGTAAAAAAATTTCTGATTCCCTGTCCATCAGAAACCCAAGGTGTGAGCACCCCGTGTTCAGAGAGTTGGAGAAATCCAGAGATCCTTCTCTGATAACTCATTAATCAGAGCCAACCAAATGATATTTAGTAAGAAAAAGGAGGTACCATAAGTTGAAGTTATACAGATGACAAGAATCGACTGGCTTTAGGAATGGATTGAGAATTTTGAGCGAGAGAAGGGAGGGGTCCTTTTGTTTTTTTAGCTACAACTATCTAATTAGACAGCAGATATTATATATTTGTTCTTGGGGTTAATGAATGGTCACCTGGAATTATTTGGGTAGGCTCTTCATAAAAATTCTTCCGCAAAAAAATTTTCATTTCATCGTGCTATACTCAAGTAGGGGAGGAGGAACTGGACCCCTGGTTCCGTACCGGGGGCTTTTGATATGCATGAAACCTTACCTTTTTCATCATTTTGGGCTTGTTGAAGAATTCAATTTTTATGTCACTACAGACTGGCTGTTGTTTTGTCAATTCCATATCGACAATGCCTTCCCCCTTTTTGGTCCCTTCATAAACTGCTGATGCACATAACCTGATTTTCGAGTGGTAGATTACAAAATAGGGATCTGGAAGGAACAAAAGACGCATTGAAAGATAATCCAATAGAAAGTAAGCAAAAACAAAATAGGTCTGGTTAGTTACTCAATAGAAACCGTCACAAGCTCAATGTCTTTTGGCAGCATTTTTAATTCTTTCACCTTATGTTGGACCATGATCACTAGATTTCAAAGAAAAAAAAAAAATCGTTAACTAACCATGATGTCCCCTTTCACTATAGTAAAACGAATTTGTTGTTGAAATGGTAAATAAAAACACGATAATTCAGAAATTAACTAAAATTCAGAGTTTTAAATCAAGGAAAATATCTGAAAAGAAAAATCTTTCTAATAGAAAAAACATTCAGATATATGAAAATTAAGGCACTTTTTTTTTTATAACTAAAAGTCAGTAGGATTTTCAAATCATGTTTGTTGTTTATGATAAATTGTCAGCCATAAATACTCACAACAGGACCCATTAGTAAACATGGGCACAGTTTCAAATCGGATGTTCCGTAAAAGCAGCATAACAGGCTTGTAAACAAGGTTGTTCTTCAGCAAATATTCATAGTACTTTACATATCTCCTCTGGCTGGGAATGGTTACACCCTGCAAAGACACAAAAGAAATCGTTAAGTTTTCTGAAAACTCATTTTACATAATTGTGTATGTTATATTATCTTTAACTATTTGACATGACCCATTATTACCTGGAGAATTAGTAACTTGGCCAAGACAGTGTTCATAGAATAAACAATTAAAGAAATGGGCTGCAGCAGGAATCAAGCTAGTGACCAATAGATAGCCGCTCCAACATAGAGTCACTCTTACCTTTGAGCTAAACAGACGCTGGTAAGCGGCAAGGCGAAATAACTGTGTCAATATCTCATCTTCTTTCATTCACTGTCCATATCTGCACTATTGTTTCTTAAATCAGACACAATTATATCAAGAAATGGATAAATAATCCGACAGGATAATTATAAATGTGTTATATCATTTGGAACTATTCGATAAGTGACACATTCTCTGTGTAATAAGGGGAGGTAATTTCAAATAATATAACATTCATAATTATTCCATCAGATTATAGATCCATTTTTAAATAATAATTGTGTGCACAGAACATGGATAATTGTTTTTCTTCAGCCAGAACGATTCTTCTAATGCAGTGGTTATGAAATTTTGAAAACTCAACGACCCCTTCTATAAAGCTAATATTCTAGTGGACCCCTATTTTCAACATTTAGTTTATAAACTAAATAATGAACTACAATAAAAAGCAATTTTTGACCCTTAAAATCATATATATCAAAAGTGGATTATATTTATTTGAATTCTAATATATGGCACAAGTCTGTGTACAATAATTATGTTTTTTGACAGCTATTCAATGGATGATGATGTGAATTGGTATCATTTATCACCAGGGCCAACTTTGACTTAGCCGAGCCCCATGCTAGGGTCATCTGCTCTAGTCTTGCCAAATACACGCAAAAACACATTGCAATATATAATCAACACCACATTGTAGGTTTCACAAACAACAGCATGGATTTGGTTTTATTTTCTGAATGCATAAAGAGTTTGATATTTGTTTATACAATATTTTGATTTTTTTTCACTTCTGTTGAACTACCATAGCCACCAAAGATGGTGAGGGGTTCCATCTTTGTTTTATATGTGTGTGTGTGTGCGTGTATGTGTATGTGTGTGTGTGTGCGTGTATGTGTGTGTGTGTGTGTGTGCGTGTATGTGTATGTGTGTGTGTGTGTGTATTCCAGTATTCATGGCCATACTGTATAATCTACAGACTTGAAAATTAGCATGTACTCCACTGCATCTCCTTCGGAAAATGTTTTTGTGATTTTTGGAAAAAAGTTTTTTTTGATGGGTTTATTAATAACATCTAGATTCTCGAGATATTTCTTTCACTCTATTTTGGACGTGGAAAACGCCAGTGATGTCGTAAATAGAATTCATTCTGATCATATTTACTCTTCAATGGAATTTTTTTCAACTAACAGTTGTTCATTTATTGACTGGGATGGTAAGTTTACACAGAATTTTGAAATTCTTTCACTGCATTTGAATTAAATGTTGTTTTTCAATTATAGTAGAGTGTGGAATTATAATTTCTCAGAAATTTTTAAGCGCACATTTCGATCGCTTCCCATTCTACCATAGATATATGAAATTTGTTTCATAGGCCCCAGGCACTGTGCTTAATTCATAATACGGCACAGGGTACTCTTCTAGTAATTTAATATGTCTCGCATTGGAGACCACACAATTTTTTTTTCAAAGAGGAGAGTGTTTTCACAAGCCAACTACAAAAGCATTGTGGATGAACTTACCTTCTTATCACAAGTGCGTGTGTCTCCGTAGAAGTCTAAAGCTTCCATCGCACTGCCAAATTTGTGTCTATGTAAAAGGTATGAACAGATCATTACTCCAGTCCGACCCTAGAAAGAGAAACAGAAAAAATAATTGGGCTGTCGAGACGTTTTCATATTACAGTTTCATGACTTGAGTTTTAAAAACAAAAAATCAAGTGCATTAACAAAGGATAAGAATATGTAGAAAAATGAAATAAGTAAATATTTGTTATGTAAAATAAATACTTTCTGTCATTATTAGGCTGCAGTCTTACTGACATGTATATAGTTTTTGTGTGTTTATGGGGAATACGAAGTGCTCCATATTTTGGAAAAAGATCATGAAAAGGTAAATAATTCAACAGAGCTTATTTAACCATATAATGAGCTTATATGCAAATTTTTCTGTTGTTTGTTTGTTTGCGCTCAAATGGAATGATCTCATTGGTTGATTCATCTTCCTATTATGATATAACAATGAAAAATTACTTCATAGAAATTCTTGAGATTTTATGTCTGAACACATTTAAACTGTCTGAATTGAGTTGAGACTAGGAACCCCCCTCATCACCACCAAAATTTTTTTAGGATACTTGAATGATCAAAAAGAAAAAAAGAAAAAAAAAGCTTTAAACTCCTCAGTGCTGATCCATACGAAAATAACCCATAATTTTGGACAGATATATTCGAGTAATTGTTGATTTTATTAAGGTGCTACCCAAAAAAGTCATAGTGTGTGTGTGAGAGTATATGCACTGTCGCATAAATAGTGGCAGACAGATTCTTACACTCTCATAACTGTTGGACTTAAATTTCGAATAAATGATAAGTTAGAAAAATTTCTCCAGGTTAAAAAAATCAAGAACCAAAAGAGAAAAAAAAAAATTAAAACAAGCCTAGCAGCTGAAGGGTCAAACTTCACACTTAATTCTATTCTGACTGATGATAGTTATTGCAACTTTTGTATTGTATATATAATAAATAAATTTGTATATATACAAGATTTGTCAATTTGGCTAAATTGGTAAGAGAGATCATTACGTTGTGATTTCAACTCACAGTAAGGAAATGTTAATTTTATAAATGTTTGGTTTGACGTGACACGACAAACAGTGAAGATTGTTCTTGCTATAGAAGAACAATAGTCAACCCAATGCAGAAGACATTCTAAATTTCTCAATGAACACAGATTTTGATTGCTTAAGCCCTCTTTGTGAACGCAGTACAGGGAACGCAAATAATAAGCATTTTCTCCTGCATTGGCATCAGTTTGACTCGGTGTATATAGATCTCTCAAGTCTCTTCGAAATATACCTGGGTTAGACATAACAAGTATGGATTCAAAACAATCGTGTGAATTGCAACTGTACAGAAACCCACGGCTAAATCTACGTGTGAATACAACGATCATTGACAACAATATCCTTTATTCGACAATCCAAGAGATTTTGTTAGCAACTCTTTCCAAGTAATCATGGTAGCGACCCCCACTCCGTTTTCTCTCCTCTTTATTAGTCTTTAGTTGCATTTGTTTCTGAAAATTCATTGGTTTAAATTATTGGGGACATCTGCAGCAAGAGAAAGGTGATTAGGAGTGCTTTTCTGCTGTGGGTGACACCCATATTACATTCTTATTTAGTTTTTAGAAGTAATGAATAAATAAAATTAAGAATTTAAAAAAAAAAAAAAAGGGAAGAAAAAAGAAGACATTTTCGGTGACAAATATTTTGTATTTGTTGAACATGCGAGTACACCTGTATACATGTGAGGTGTATAATTAGAGAGAACTTGGTTATTTTCCCTTGGTGAAGATCCTCAGTTCCAGTTATCTCCCCTTAGTATTAGAAACTCATTGTGATTGGTGTAGTAGAACTAATGATCTTCGTGAAATCAAACATTTCTTTAATTTCATGAAATCACGATCAGTGGA
Organism: Thysanoteuthis rhombus; assembly: GCA_963457665.1. Classification (NCBI taxonomy): domain Eukaryota; kingdom Metazoa; phylum Mollusca; class Cephalopoda; order Oegopsida; family Thysanoteuthidae; genus Thysanoteuthis; species Thysanoteuthis major. The sequence goes on from OY735241.1 coordinate 3,391,189, forward strand.
GAAATAGTTAACAAGCTTATGATGCTGATCATTACTACTGTAATGAATTTGATTCCCACTGGGTGTCCGATTTCTAGCCCCTCGTGTCAACATTTCAGCATCCCAGGCTGAATGCATGTTGCACACAAAGTGTAAAAACAATTAAGTAATGGCCAAGTGTGCCCAACCCATCGAAAGGGTGTAAATATGCCAAGGTGACATTGGCAAGATGTAAGCAACACAGCTAGAACTAATAAGATTGGATATGTGTGTTAGATTTACAGTAAGTGTGCAAATGATCTACCACTGACAGTAGCATTTACAGCGCTAAAGCGGTGGGACCTGCAAATCAAATTCTGCTTAGGGTTTCATAAAAGGTTCGGACAACCCCAAGTATAATAATGGTTAACTAGCCTGTAATGCTGACCATTATGACTGTAATAAATCCGATTCTCACTGGTTGTCCCACAACTGGGGCCTTGTGTCAACCTAAGCTATATATACACTGCCTTTGTCCCCAGAAGCGCTGAGAGCCTATGGGTTTTCCTTATGGCAGAGATAGTTCCGTGTTCCCCACTAATGCTCAGACAAGTCTCTCCAATTCAAAGACTGGTGCTTCACGATCTTCTTTCTTTCCCTCATTCGGCCTTGTAAAGCTTAGTAAGAAGCATGATGTGAAGTAAAGTAAGAGGAACTGAATGACCAGGATACTAACTAATCAGATCACCATTGAACTGTAACAAATTCAATACTGGGTGAAATGCTACTACAGTAACTAACATTTAGAAACCTTTCCATTTTAGTCTACTAATCTTTTGATTAGAAACATTAGATCAATATTATTTGGTTTATTCATCCTACACCAACTCCTCCATCAAGGTTTAGTTATAACATAGCCAAGAAGAAGAAGATATAAATATACATAACCCCATTTATATAATAGTGTCTATGGTAAAGTTAACATTGAACAAGAACTGTAAGTTCAACCATCCATAGTAGTAAGAGGAGAAACAAGTAGTCTTTCTTTGAGTCAATCGATTCTTGCACGAGTAAAATATTGTGATAAGGCAATGTTCTGTGAGTATTATTCATTGATAAAGACAAACGGATCTCTGTCAGTGGCCAAATGGTTAACGGCCTGGAGATTGGATCTTTAGTTGCCTTTCATTGCAACCACTTTGACCATCAGTCTATGGTCATTAGTGAATAGTCCAAAGAACAGGTCTGGTTGGTCACACAATAGAAATAGAAACCGTGATGTGACCAATGTGTTTAGCATCGTGTTGGGGTAGAGGGTGAATTCAAAAAAAATCAAAAACATATTTTCAAGACTCAAGTAAATATTTAAATTTTCAAGCCTCTAAGCTGTATTGATGCTGCTTGTATGCAGGATACATACATAGCCAGCCAGCCAACTTGTAAACTGAAGAAATCTATGTTGACAGTTTTGGTTTGGTTTCTATCAGAATATCTCACTCTAACTCACCAAAAATCTGTTTGTCTGTCATTGAATAACACAAGAACAGCCAGAGCTACGGCCACCAAACTTTCTGTGATTACAAATAGGACCTCAGAGCATGTTTTTTTGCATATTGGTCTTTTTTAAAATTCGATTTCTTTTTTTACACAAATAATGTTGTCTCGTCAAAAGTTGAGATAAGAGATGTGGATTTCAGGGGCAATTGCAGAGTACTCAGATTTTAAAATTTCCAAATAGCAAATAAAAAAATCCAGTAAAAAAAAAAATCTTGATTTCCCCAAAATACGGACACTTGATATCTTTTGTGAAATCCCCCCAGGATAACTAAATTAAATATGAAGCAAGAATTAATGCTGATGATTTTGAAATAAGACACGAGTTAATTAACACACAATTCAAATCCATGATCTTTCGTTGTGGCGAAGAGCCCAATTGAAGCCTTCCGCAAAACAACCAAGTGAATGAAATCTGGCAGGTTTTCAGCTAGATTTAAAAAAAAAAAAAAAAAAAAATTCAAATTAGCCAGAGGAAACCACCCTCTGCCAAAAAAGACACAGATATTGCTCACCTTTCCAGCTTTACAATGTATGGCCCCAACATTCTGCTCATCCTTTGAGAGCCACTGATCCAAATCCGAACAAAACGACCGGATCAGCTCTACCTCAGGAGGACAGTGATCATCAAATGGGAATGATGCGACACGTTTGTGAAATTTGTTGGTATCATATTTGCGTTCTGTACATCTGGAAATAAAAAGAAAATATCACCAATATTATTAATGATGAAATCGTAATTGCTGTATTTTGTCATGTTTAATATAACAAGCTTTTAGTATAATACAGAAGTAGATTTGAAGGTGAAAAATAAGTATGAAATTATAGCCTCTTCTATAACATGGGTACTCCACTTGACATAACGATTTGGGAATTCCATGTGTTTTTCTGCTATGGTGTTCCAAATGTGTGTACTGCAATACTGCCAGTACAATACATAAAAATAGTGGACACTTATTGTCTGCTACAATCATTAGTGTTAATAGTATCCAATGTTCGGTATCTCATATTCATTGTAAGCTTTCAATACTAATAGATTTTTAAAATTCTTTAAAACAAAACAAAGACATTTCTTTCGAAGCGGAGTCACTGAGTGCATTACATTTACACAGCTTTTTTTAACCATGCATAGTCATCATGAGTTTTCAACTACAATTACCTCAGAGTTATTGTTAAGCAAATAATTTTCAAATGAGAATTTTTTACAATGTTTCTTCTTATCAATAACACAAAGATTACTGCAATAAAATTGACATGGTTTGTGGTTTCAGGCATTTTCATAGACATGTTGTCGTCTTGTAGAAAACAGTTTATTGGCATTGATGCTTCATTCGCTTGAACTTCCAGGGAGAAATATGAATGAGAAATTGATAAAATGACTAAATGATTACAAAATTTCTTCTTAGGTATAAATTGGGTGTCCTATACTGACAAATTGTGCAAAACAGCATTTGAAATAAGCAAAATTTTGCCTATTGTTTTTCTGTAATAGAGTCTGTAAGCCAAGGTTTCAAGTCATCTCTTTGATACCCGATTGAAATAGATAGAAAAGTAAACACAACTCTCTCAATTTCTAGAGGTAATCAGAAACTGCCAACATTGACACAGGTTTCTTCAGTTTTTTAGAGGGTCTGGCAGGCTGGCTGGCAACTTATGTTTGTGTCGCACATACAAGCAGAAAGCTAGAGGGCTGAAAATTTCAACATTTACTCCTTGTTATCTCAAGAAATCCCCCCTATGGTTTTAGTGGGGTGGGGTGAATTTACAAAGTTTATGCAAAATTGGTTTCTTAGTTAGTGTCTGGTGGTGTTCACACTTGTTTTAGTAATCACAGCCCAACAAAAGTCGTGAGTAATTTATTCATTGAGCATACATATTTCCAAGTTTTTTCAATTGAAGACTTCTAACAAAGACAATTTTTTAAATTCAAAAAAGGTTTTCAACCCAGTAACTGTTGCTATATTCTAAATGTGACATTAACTTAGATTGTAGAGGGCAGTGTTGCCAATTTAGATCTTTTTATTTTTTAAATTTGGGAGCAACTTCCAAATTTAAAAAAAATTTTTTTAAAAATTCAAAAACATTCAAATTAGCAACATTTGATACTTGATGGTACAAAATGGACTCAAGTAAGCAATGACCCCTTCCACTTGAACTTACAAACACAGAAACAAGCTGAAAAAGTTGTCCATATATTCCAGTGGAAGGGTCCATAGTGGGACGGAAGAAGTTCTCCATCATTCACAGATGAGGCAAAGAACTGCAATGCCTAAAATTTCTGTCATCCGCAGTGAAAAGGTTAAGCCCTGCTTGTAGTATGGGACCCCATTTCAATTGAATAATTTCCAATGGGAAGTAAATATCTTCTCCAAGAAGATTTGAAAAAGGTAGATTTGAATGTTACCAGGTACACGTGTGTGTGTGTGTGTGTGTGTATGAGAGACTGCATTAATGGAGAAACATTGACAACAATACTGTCCTATGAAAGTGAGAATGATAGTTCAAGTGGAAGAGATGTGAATGCGAGTCGTCCGAGTGAGGCTTCAGAGAGAGAGACAGAGTCGTCCGAGTGAGGCTTGAGAGAGAGTCGTCCGAGTGAGGCTTCAGAGAGAGAGTCGTCCGAGTGAGGCTTCAGAGAGAGAGTCGAGTGAGTGAGGCTTGAGAGAGAGTCGAGTGAGTGAGGCTTGAGAGAGAGTCAAGTGAGTGAGTGGTGAGTGAATGTCGAGTGAGTGAGTGGTGAGTGAATGTCGAGTGAGTGAGTGGTGAGTGAGTGTCGAGTGAGTGAGTGTCGAGTGAGTGAGTGTTGAGTGAATGTCGAGTGAGTGAGTGTTGAGTGAATGTCGAGTGAGTGAGTGTTGAGTGAATGTCGAGTGAGTGAGTGTTGAGTGAATGTCGAGTGAGTGAGTGTTGAGTGAATGTCGAGTGAGTGAGTGTTGAGTGAATGTCGAGTGAGTGAGTGTTGAGTGAATGTCGAGTGAGTGAGTGTTGAGTGAATGTCGAGTGAGTGAGTGTTGAGTGAATGTCGAGTGAGTGAGTGTTGAGTGAATGTCGAGTGAGTGAGTGTTGAGTGAATGTCGAGTGAGTGAGTGTTGAGTGAATGTCGAGTGAGTGAGTGTTGAGTGAATGTCGAGTGAGTGAGTGTTGAGTGAATGTCGAGTGAGTGAGTGTTGAGTGAATGTCGAGTGAGTGAGTGTTGAGTGAATGTCGAGTGAGTGAGTGTTGAGTGAATGTCGAGTGAGTGAGTGTCGTGTCAATGAATGTGAGTGTGTGCTGCGTGTGTGAGTGAGTGTATTGATATCCTCATCAATACCTACTTTCACTGCTATAACTGATCTGTTTATTACCTCTCTTCGCAATGAATTCTGGGATTATACGTTCTCTCTGTTTATTTCAGTCTTTCATTTTAGGCTTTGGCCTTTTTTTTTGCTTTTCATTCACGTTTTTCCCCCACCTTATCTATTTATTTATTTCGTTTTCTTGGCTTATTGCATAGCCGTGTCTTGGGTTGACCTCCCCACCCGACATCTTTCTTTTCCACCCTGGCATTGTGGCTCCCATTGTCGGACACTTTGATGTGCGGTTCGGGTCACCAAGTACATGGGAGGGCAACAGAGCAGTTGAGATGGCAGAGAAAGGTGTGTGGGGGGTGTTGCTATAGCAACAGCAGAGGTGAATTCATAGAAGATGGGGAAGTTAGGGTGGGGTATGAGAAGGGGCAAACTTCTTGTGATCATTGGCTAGCTGGGATTCTCTACCCAGCTGGGGAAAAAAAAAAAAAAATATATATATATATATATAACGAATCAGTTCA
>OY735241.1:3401511-3554011 GCA_963457665.1 Thysanoteuthis rhombus
AATAGGAGAGAGAGAGTGAGGGGGAATAGGAGAGAGAGAGTGAGGGGGAATAGGAGAGAGAGAGTGAGGGGGAATAGGAGAGAGAGAGTGAGGGGGAATAGGAGAGAGAGAGTGAGGGGGAATAGGAGAGAGAGAGTGAGGGGGAATAGGAGAGAGAGAGTGAGGGGGAATAGGAGAGAGAGTGAGGGGGGAAAGAGAGTGAGTGGGAATAGGAGAGAGAGAGGAGGAATAGGAGAGAGAGAGAGGAGGAATAGGAGAGAGAGAGAGGAGGAATAGGAGAGAGAGAGAGGAGGAATAGGAGAGAGAGAGAGAGGGAGGAATAGAAGAGAAATGTTAAAAAGAAAAAAAAAGAAAAAGAAAATCCCCTTTTTCTATTCCTTTCACAACTATGAAGATCCCTTTATTTACCCCCATACCATTTCCACCCGACGCCACCCACCCGACCATTTGTCCGTCCCATTCTTGCTCGTTTCTGTCCATCCATTCACTATGTCAGTAAACCATGTATTTAGCCCGGAATGTGGCCAGTTATTTTTACCCACCTACGAACCTACCTATCCAAGTATTCGTGACTGAAAATCCATTGGCAGACATTTACATATGTTGTATAATGTGCCAGTGTAATTTGCTGGTCGGTGAATCCGGGTTTGTGGGTGAAGGACTCAACCAAACCCCCTCCCCCTCCCTCACAAGCGCTCACACACACACACACACACACACACACACAAACACATATATCCGTACGCTTCATAACACCCTCAGATAAGCCGAGTGAACAAGGCCGCCGGTCGCCAGAGCTCGTCCTTACCACAAGAAAAGAAGAGGTCTATTTCACTTAGTAAAAAGTTATTATCTGTGTCCTTTCCAGTGACGTAGCAAGAGATTGTGTATGTGTGTATGTGTGTGGGGGGTGACTCATGGCTCCTCCAGCCCCCCCCCTCCAACATTTAGTGAGATTTCATGAAAAAAGGAAATCGACATGCACTTAGCATTATCACGTAATTGTTGAAAAACACCCCTGAAAGGTTGAATTATTATATTCACGCAATTCATGTACGTATAAATTCGTCCTTCTTACTGTAAAATGTCATAATTGCAGTAGGCAAACTTCTTTCTATTTATTGGGGGCCCGAGAGGGGGTCGTTTTCTGATAGCCCCCCCCTTACCGATGCTTATTTCATTTACTAATACGTTATGTTACATGAAGCTGTTAACATAGGTTCCTACAGTTTTTAGGTTGGTACGGCTGGCTGGCCGGTTATGTATGTATGTATATAAGATTTGTACAGGTTGCATCAACGATGCTGGAGGGCTGAAATTTTCAAAAATTTATTCCTTATTATATCAAGAGAGAAAAAAAAGAAAAAAGAAAACAAAAAAGGTCCTTTTGTTTTTTAACCCTACCTGATAGGTTTTTAGTGAAGGGTTTGATTTACCATATAATTTTATGCTATATTTATTCCTTAGTTTGTACCTGCTTATTTAAAAAAAAATTTTTTATTGATCACTACCCAGACTGAAGGAGAAAGAAGTGAGTGATTCATTCACTGATTATCCCATTTCCTAGTAAGATTGTGAAACTAGGGATTGCATGAAATAGCTAGGGATTTTGTGAACTCAGACATTCCATAGAATCCCTACACTCAGTGTATGCTGTGATGCTGGCCATTACTTCTGTAATGACTTAGATTTTCACCGGGTGCCCCACTTCCGTAGCCTTGTGTCAAACTAGGCTGTATAAACTCTGTAAATATGTCAACTCAGAGAATATCTATGTTTTAATTTGACTGCTAAAAAAACCCAAAAAGAAACAAAATCGAAAGACCAGAAAAAAAAAAGCAAAAAAAAAAAAACCCCACCAAAAAGTTGCTAAAAAAAGGCCGAATTTTTTTTCTTCTTTCATTGATCTCGGGAATCCATAATTTATTTACCAAAGATGGAATTCCGTGTGAAGACGGAGATTTAACATTCATGCTAGTCTTGCAGGCCAAATCACAAATGTACTGAGTTCGATTGGCACGTGTGCCCCAACGCTGTGACCTTTCTGTTCAACTCAGCTACTCTTATAAAGATCACATATACAGAGACCCAGGATGATTTTTATATGGCAGTACAAAGCTGTTTTCAGGATCCTTCTGCACATACGCGCACCAACACCCTCATCCTTTAGCCATCCTATTTTCATCTGCTACGATTGCTCACCCCAGGAACTCTTGACCCTCCCTCCCCAGCCTCATGGGTCCTGGTGCAATGCACTGGTTACATCCCCCTCTCCGAGATCCCGCATACACACTCATACAATTTGAAACGTACTCAAGATATCCGAGTTTGAACTGCCGGCTGCTTTTATCAAGGACCTTGTCAATAAGAATTTTAATAACTACGTATCACTTGGATTTTATTTAAAGAAGAGAAATATTTTTATATCTATCCTGGGGTTTAACTCCCTTCAGACTGCCATACCACACCACCATTGTTTGCCTCTGTCTTTTAAACCTTGAAGATCTAAACAATTACTCTTTATTTCATCAAGTGGAAAAGAACAGGTACTACACTTTGATATTAGGCTATCATATGTATAATGATAAACTTGCTCTACTCTTTTGAGATTTTCAAATGATGATGAAGGAAAGTACTTTCTTCGATGGTTAAAAAAAAAAAATTTAAAAGAAAAATGATAGGTTGATTGACACTTGTAGCCCAGAATAATTAAACTGGACAGTCCCCCCACAACAGGGGGGGGGGGACTGTCCAGCTTAAAAGACAGGATTAACATTAGTCATCTTAGTTGAAGATTTCCGGTTTGAAATTTAGGGGTTCAGGGTCAACCAAAGGAAGAATGTTTGGGGTGGGTGGGCTGGGACCCCTTCCTGCTTTCTAAGAGCCTAATGCTCAGTCAACACAAAAAATCTCATGTACAAGTAACTTCTCTTGCCCTTGTTGAGGCAGTTCATATAAGGGAAGATAGTTGCTCAAGGTAACTGCCAAGCTGAGGAAGGGCACCAAGCCTGGAGAATGGACTTAAAGAAAGTGAACTTATCTTTATTCAAAAAACTATCAACACAGACGGGGAAGAATGTCTTCCTCTGATCCTCATACGTGAAGAAATATATATGTACACACACAGTATAATGAATCACTTTCATAGTGCTATACAGACAAGAGAAATTGCAACTGTGATGAGAAATGAGGTTATTCTCAGCCGATGGAGAATCTCGAGAGCTCCACACAGAATGGAAATATTCTTACTAACAATAAACTCAAAATCTTACTGTTAGAAATGGGAATAATGTGATTAGGCATGGTCAAATAATTTATCAAAGTTCAAATCAAATAGTCTTAGCACTAATTAGATAAGGAAGCCTCAGCCTCAGGCTCAGACTACTGAACCTCAGCCCTCCAGAGATTGAACCACAGACCCCTGGCTAATGAACAATGGTTCTCTCCTCCAGCTGTTGAATCATGGGTTTTCTCAAAACAATTATCTTCATAATTGAAAAATGAATTGCAAAATCTTTTACTTACAGATTATAAATCTTGTAGTGGTCTTTATGCTTCATATCAAAAAATCTGAAAAAGAAAAAATAATGGATGTGAATAAAGCTTTCCAGTCCATATCGAAAATTATAAAGCATCAAAAATCATCATTTGTTTAATTCATCAATTCTAAAAAGAAAAAAAAATATCAAAGTGTGAGTATTATTTATTACAACTCAACTCAGGCCTCTAATCTTCAGCAGTTAGCAAATAATGTTGATGGGTGATAAAGAATAAGTCTCCCGTGAGATTCCAACTCATATCCCAGAAGTGGGGGGGTTTACGCCCCGAGGCTCTGCATAACTTACCAACAGAACCTAGTTAGCATGTAAACCTACCCTCCATAACCAATCTCAAAAAACAAAAATGTGAATTTCAGCAAAAACTTGTATTAAAAATTGAACTCCTTCCAACAAAAAAGCTATATAAGGAGAAGATTCTCATTGAACAAAACGATTGCTTTTTCCTAGATATAATTGGTGGTAATTGTTCAAATTTTCAGCCCGCTAGCTATAATAAAGCGGTCTGTAGGCATGTTAAGAACACAGCCAGACTCATTAGAAAATCGAAGAAACCTATACTGACTATTTCTAATATTAGACAGGCTGTCCTGATTTTATGCACCCCAAGAGGACGTGGTGTAAAAGGAATCATAAAATAAATCCATTATATAAGCATGTAAATACACTGGAGACCTGATATGATACAGAATCTCTTATTAAGTGGCTTGAGCATGGTCCCCAATTTTCAAATCATTAAATTTCAACATTAAATTCATCGTCAGTAGCACAGATGTACTGAAACTAAAGAGGCCAATCAGGTCAGTGTTACCAACACAAGAAGTATTTTGAGTACTAGCCTGACTGCCAAAAAGAGACAAAAAAATAGTCAAAACATACCAAACACTGAATCAGTTACACAAACTGTAAAAAGGAAATAAAACCCTTTCCTTCTTATCTGTCACTAAAAAGACACTCTAGACACTCGCTACATATGTATCCAACTTTTGTCAAACTGTAACCTTCTGGTGAGTGAGTAGTCACGACATTTCAAAAATTCTATATTTATTTCTGTCTTCCTGCAGGACTAATCTCACGGTATCTGACTCCTACAGTTTTCACTTCCTTTTTGCATTGGGGGGAACGGGGGACTCGGATCAAAGTTTGCAAAAATGGAAAATTTGTCACAACAACTCACTTTCAAGGTAGAAGAAAATTATGGACACCAACTTCAATGTTATAACAGGTCTACAGGGTGAAAGATTTTACAAATTTTAAGAAATCTCTGTGTATGCACAATGATTACTTGACAACTGGCCATTGTGAAGTTGATATTCACCAGATATATTTTTTGACTAACAAGTCAAAGCAGTGTCATGTGAAGCTTTTTGGATCAGCAGTTCTAGATAAATCTAATGAAAATAAATGAAATATTAAAGATTATAGATCTTTATCTAAATTTGGATATAAAACATCCAAAATAGCAACATTGAATAGAAATGACTGAAATTCTTTCGTATGACAGATGGAGAATCATTTTACTTGACCATTTTGGCAGAGGGTTTCACACATACTATGAAGTCCAGCCCCTTCCAAATATGAACCTTTGGAACAGGCACTGCTATAGTAATATCAATTTGTCATTTCAATATATAAAATAAATGATTGAGGACTTGAAATACAACTTGAATTACAAGAAAAGACAAAAATAAAAAAAATATGGGCAAATTACAGTCCAGCTATGAGAATTGGCATAAATTGAACTGCTGTAAAATTGGGGCAGCCTCTATTCAGATTAAAGGAATTCAAACGTAAAAAGACTGAAAAATTAAATCGTATAGCATTCCAAAGATGAAAGATTCTAAAAATATTTCCTAATCAAATTTATCCTTTTTTTTCCTGTTAACTCTTAGCTTAATCAAGAAAATTAAAAATCTGACAATTAGATTTAATAACACTCCTAACTGTTAGAATCATAAGATCTTTGAAGGGAACTTCATCAATGGAAATAATATCTGATTAAAATTATTCCCCTTTGACCATTAGGTGAATCTTTTTTCCGATTCAATTTCCAGAAGAGTTCCATCATTTTCAATTCAATTCATTGAAGAATTCCATTGCCAATACAAGCAGTCCATGAATTTAAGAGTCAAGGAAAAATTTCAATCTGTTTTTTTTTCCCCCTTATAACAGTATATTAATCACCTCCTTCCTCAATAGACCGGATCAATCACTATTGCTGATGTCGATCCTCACTGTTCACAGAAAAAATTTGAAATTTTGCACATGTGCATGCATGCACACACATATTTAAATGAGTATGTAAAACGTTTTGTTTTTTTGTTTTTCATCAAATTCCTTAACAAAAAGGATGTTCGTAGAGAATTCAATATGCAATTCAAGTTTATGGTAAATTGGTCACTAGTTTGTGCCCACGTTCTTTGAAAATTCAGACTTTTTCTTGAGGGATTATAGTCCCACCCTTACTTACAACTTTTTATTTGATCACCGCCAATACAACATACATGGGTGGCGATTCATAATTTCCCTAGAAATGCTAATTTGTTATATAACGTAAATTTTTATCAGAAAAGAGAACTCTCATTGAGTGAGATTTGTCAGCAGAAGTGCAGTAAGTGGTCTATCTACAATCCTTTTGCCCCCCTCATTCAATTAGGGGGGTCTTCAAGTACCAGCAACACCTTTGGGAAGGGCAATACACCTGCGACAAAATACAGAGACGGGAAGGGTAACGGAAAGATATACCCCCCAAAATTACAGTGATTAAACTCCAATGAAAATAGTAACAATTGATTCAGTCGACATATTTGGACTCTGGGTCATAAGTCTTAGTGCGGAGCAAGACATTTAGACACTGAATGGATGACTACAAATTGAAATGAAGTGACTGTAGAGCTATTACTAAGCTTGGTTTAGACAAGCACATGTGGTCTTCTGAACTCAAACTACTCATAGAACCTTTTTCAATAATTGAATCTTCAAAAGAATCATTCAAAAAAAAAAAAAAAAAATTATATATATATATATATCAATCATATAATGAGCTTATACGCTATTATTTTGGTTTATTAATTCATTTGTGCTCAAATGGGATGATCTCATTGGTTGAATCACCTTCTTATGAAATAACAATGGAAATTGCGTCATAGAAACTCTTAAGACTTCAGGTTTCATCATCACACATTAATAGATCTTGAGATGGATTAAGATTAGCAAAAAACTCAAATAAGGATAATCGAATTATAAGGAATAAAAATAAATTACCTAATAAAATAGCTTTGGGCTCCCTAGAGTCAATCCATACAAAAAATAACTCCATTATTTTGGACGGGTATATTCTAGTACACACACACACACACATATATATATATATATATATATATATCTTTAGATTGGACGGTTTATGTCCAACAGAATGTGAAATAGAGACATTTCATAAAGAAACATACTTTGTCCGGTACTGGAGTTGACTGAACAGCAAATCAAGCAGTTGACCACACAGATGAATAAAAAGAAGGAGCATTTTGTAGGACTTGAACGTACATCCACTAGGAAGCGATCTTAACACAACTCTGCTCTACCAACTGAGCTATCATCACACTTTGGTTGTTGAATTTGCACTTTCAACAGAATTAGTGTTTTGCTGTTTGAAAGTAGGTGTGTGCACCAATGGCTCTGAATTTTTTCAAGTCTTACACACACGTGCACAAGATAGTGAAATAGAAAGACAAATAGCATGAGAGACATAGATAAATACACGTGTATGAGAGAGGGACACACTTAAGTGGGAGAGATGGAGATACACACAAGTGAGAGAGGGGAACACGTGTGTGTGAGAGTTAGAGGGGGACATACCTGTGTGTGAGGGAGGCACACGTGTGAGTGAAAGTGAGAGACAAAGACACACACGTGCACGAAAGTGAGAGAGAGACGTGTGTCTGAGAAATACACACTCACACATACGAGCAAGAGATTTCATATGTTCCAGGCTTTCTACAAGTGTGTGAGTGCGTATAGGTGCTTCCATATATTCTGTACATCTATATTTGCCAATCATGTTGATGTCTCTCAAAGGCATTCACTGATTGCTGATGCAATTTTCTTTCATCTGAATATCTACGTGTGCATATTTTTATGCACCACTGGTGATTCCCTCCGCCCCGGGCCCCAACTTGTTAAGTGATGCAACAAGCATAAAATGGTTGAAAGGGAAAAGAACTTCAATTTCCTTTTTTAAGGAGTCTTGGGGATCTGATGGGCAGGGTCGGTGACAGGGGTTGGTGGTAGGGAACGTAGGAAGAGAGGTTGGGGGGTTGCAAGTAGAAGGAAAGGATAAAGGTTGGCACATCTAAAACAAAACTTACTACTGCTCCCTGGCCCCCACCATTCAAATTTATGCCCCCGCCCCCATTCAAGTTAGGTTTAATGAAATAGGGCACAGAAGTCCTCCAAGAACTAAAAGTGCAGAAGTGAGATAGTGGTGGGAGGAGGAAGTGAAGAGCAGGTGGGAGGAGGAAGTGAAGAGCAGGTGGGAGGAGGAAGTGAAGAGCAGGTGGGAGGAGGAAGTGAAGAGCAGGTGGGAGGAGGAAGTGAAGAGCAGGTACGAGTATGTGACTGGTGGTAGTTGCAATGAAGTTGGGGAGTCAGGAATGATGACGGGTTGGGTAAGAGTTATTGTCATGATGACTGGCTATATATATATATATATATATATATATATATATATATATATAAGAGGTCATGGATTTGGACAATATATCTATTGAATCAAACCTTTTTTGAAAATCCTCACCATCATGAATTCTAGGATCACATTCAATTCAAATATCTGGATGGATTTCACTTAAGAGAGGTGAAGTATGGTGAGATATAGAAATGGCAATCAGATCATCATCATTGTTATTGGCATGAACATGGAGGCAGACTCCACACTATTATCATTCTATCTAATTACTGAAAACTAACTTACTAGACACATGCCAGGGGGTGCCATTAATATTCAAAAAAAATTCTGTGTGGATATGTTGTGTGATTCCCGAGTTATGCTGTCACAGACAGACTGTTTCAAATGACATTCAGGTGTGGGTGGCTTAATGTTGGACGATGCAGAAAATGGAGTCAACAAACTGAATTCAAACTCCAGCTGGGAGCTCCTTACTGTAGTAAAGCAGATCTTGAGCACTGGTCTTGCACCCTGGGTCCCTAAAAATCACGAGTGTGTGCTTGTGAGAGTGTGTGTAAACGTGTGTATCATTCAGATGGTGGAACTAGAAAAAGCGTTTCCGTAAAAGGTCATAGAAAACAATGTGTCTGATACGGCTGCCGAATATACTTGGGTGGACCTTTAAACGGCACCCAACAAGGAAACTGAATGTTCTTTAAGATTCAAGAGAAGGTATTTAGCAAACCATGGCTGACTATTCATAGAACCAGCAAACCAAAAAATCGTACACAAGCAGCTGGGAATAATATTTTCAATACTTCTACTGGAGGATTAAAAATGAAATACCAACACCTTTCATCCATTGGGGATGTGATGACACTTGGGTACTTAATTGTGGAGGGGACAGAATAAATTGGGGGGTGTTGGAAAACCTGTCATAATTTAATAAACAGGGGGTGGGAGTTAGAATAAGCAGGGTGGATTGGAATAAGCCATGGGGGTGGAAGCTATTGCCTCCGAAACAATACATTAAGAATTGAACAGTTGGCAGAGAAAGATTTATGAAGCACACGGGGAAGTAAGATTGTACAGTGCTGATAGAAACAAGAAAATTCTCTTGTTTTCAAAGGAAAATCAAACTGAAAATTTAAAAAAAAAATCACAATTAGATCAACCAAGTTCTCCCCCTTGCATTCTTTATAGTAGTCGCCTTTTAATGGAGAAATCAACGAATCTGTAGTTGTGCTCATTCCCGCCAACTATTAGGGAGGATAGAGTACAGATGAACTCAGAAAATAATCAACGGGTTTGGGGAGATCTAATAAAAGCGGGCGGCAGTCACCCAAGAGTCTTGTATCCATAATGACTACTCTTTACCTTCATCTCAATATTTTAGTTGGTATGATCACAACTTCAAATTGGGTCATCACTCTACAGCAGCGAGCAAACTGAGTGGACTATATAAATACAGGCGTCCCGTTAAAATGTGGGTGTTGGGGTCCAAAAAAAGCCAACCCCCATTATAACTGAACAGAGATTGAATTAATCAATTTTGGAGCTAGATTTAGCTACTTTGGGGTCCACCATCCAGCCGTGTTATAACTTGAGAGGCTCGTACATAAATACAAAATAAAGCAAACGGTACAGAAACGCAAATTAAGCTCGCACACATAAATGTACCTATCTATAATTAACTTATGGGTAACTATGCTTTCCATTATATTTTGGATCGCATCCTGCTCAAAATCCTGGAAACCTCCGCTGCAATTCTGGATCCCATCCTGCTCAAAATCCTGGAAATTCTGCTGCAATTCTGGATCACATCCTGCTCAAAATCCTGGAAACCTCCGCTAAAATTCTGGGTCCCATCCTGCTCAAAATCCTGGAAACCTCCACTGCAATTCTGGATCCCATCCTTCTCAAAATCCTGGAAACCCTGCTGCAATTCTGGATCCCATCCTTCTCAAAATCCCGGAAACCTCGACTGCAATCCTGGATCCCATCCTGCTCAAAATCCCAGAAACCTCCGCTGCAACTTTGAAAATAATTTTGCCATTCATAAGCATCCATCACCAAAGGCATTCAAATAGCACATACCTCTACAACATCATTATCACTAAAAATTTCATGAAAATTAGTTTACAAATAGTTACAACGAAAGGGAGGTAAGAGTGAAATAATCCTCAATCTCCCTGAAATCTAATCAATTCTTCTTTAGCCTATTTTTTACCACTGAGATTTATGAGTAAGGTCATATAAAAGCTAAAATTGAAAGTTCAATGTGCCGTCCACAATAAATGTTTATTGCCAGGTCGTGTGACCCTCAGTATAAGATAATTTTAGGCATCTTATCAAAGACCACCTGTCAAGTAAATTGGACTTGAAACAGATGAAAGAAGAAAAAAAAAAAAAAAAAAAAAATCGATCTTAAAACAAAGTTTAAATGCCATTATCGACAGATCACATGACCCTGACTGGGATATTTATTTTTCAAATAAGGTATCTCTTTCGACCAAGTTTCATGACGGGTTTCAACTGAATCTGACTCAAAACTGCAGAGAATCAATATAGGGACAGACCAACCAACCAACCAACCAACAGACAAAGCCTAGAGAGGTGAAAGTGCCTCTATAAAGATATAAATATATATCCAGACACACATCACGTAGCAAGCTAAACCTGCTGGCTGTTATTAGTGAGTTCAATACTCATTGGATCTCCCACCACTGCTACATTGAAAAACAAAATGGAAAAAAAAATATATAGCTGAGGATGCACATAATATATCACTGATCAGCAAGCTAATCGTACTGGCCATTGTTAGTGGGTTCAATCCTCATTGGATCTTCCATTATGGATGGATTTGATACCAAACTATGCTAAGTAATCAGATGGAAAGAAAAAAAAAAAAAAAAAAAAAAAGGATCAAGATGTACTTGGTATAGCAATGATCAGTGAACAGATCTCTTTGTTTTATGTCCGTAACACTAGACTCTGCCAAACAGGGGGAAAAATATTGCTACCATTTGAAACTATGGACTCTTCAATTCAAATAACAGTTCTTTTTTTCTTTTTTTCACTCAATAGAAACCATCACATGATCAACGTCTTTTGGCAGCACTGTGCTCAGGGTGATCAATTGAAAATAAGATGATCGACGGATAAGTTACTCTTCAGGTTTTTTGTTCAGTGGTAATCACTGAAAAAAGAGTCTGAATATTCAAAGAACAAGCATGAATGCTGCCAGACTCAAACTAAAGGACCAATTTAGCATGAATTTACATAGTAGATTGGAAACCCTACTAATAACCTTTTAGGGAGAGAGATTAGAGGGGGGAGAGGGTAGAGAAAGTAACAAAGTATCAAAAATAGAATTGAGCAAGGGAGCAAAAAAATCCCAGCCAAGATGAGAGAGAGAAAGGATGAGAAATAATCGTAGCAACAGGTGACTGTCTTTTAGGAACAAAATCATATATATATATATATATATATATATATATATATAGACGGCAGGTTCAGCAGCAATGGTTGATGGGGAAAAGGTGCTGTGCAACCAAACAGACAAAGATCACAAGGTACATGTCATTTTCTGGGAGTACGAGAGACTGCGTGTGGGAGTGAGTGTGTGTGTGGGGGGAGGGGGCTACTCTATCAGGGGTCCTCATCAATTCCTAAAGAGATGAAAAAAAAAAAAAAAAGTTTTTTTTTTTCATTCGATATCTAATTACACCCCCCCCAACACTGGAGTACTTATCTTCTTATAATAAACACTACACAAACGCGTCTTTGTCGAATCGTTACTACTGAGCTTTGACTTCATTTTTGCACCCAACAACAATCACAGAGAGCAATGATCAGACCAAAAACCAGTGACGTCATGCACGAATAACAGTGACACAAAGACGTTCGCAAAAACTGATGACGAATTAACTCCCGCTTCTGAAGCCCAAATCAGGTCGACTTGAATCCCACTGACAGGATGTACTAATAAGAGAGTTGGAATGTGACACGTAGTTATTAAGACATGAATTCTGTTTAGATTACCATCTAGATTTTAATGAAGCAAGGGTGTTTGACCATAGAGCAGCCAAGCTTGTCTAGTGTTGGTGTCAAAATTCAGTCTTAGTCGGAAGCTGGTGTTTTCAACAATCCTCATCTAATTTACAGTTTAAACTCTCCACTGTTTGTCGATAAACCAACCCGATATAAAACATTTCGCTACCTTGATTTGGAATTACAATCGATTGGTAGGTGGCTTTCTCTAAGTGACTGAGCCAAACTGATATGTCAGAAATACGCAAGGGTTTATTTCATTCTAATGGAAATACTCTGAAAGTATTATTTTCAATAAAAATTCGTAAGCGGCTATCTTTGGTGTTTTTTCAGTATAAAAATGTGGACCTTAGACATCAATGAAAAAAAAAAAGTTTAAAAAAAAGATCAGAATAGTGTTCTTTCGATATTGTCACAGCTCTTCCTTCCTTCCTATTTCTGTTGTTCAACATATCTGAGACCAACCAACCAACCAACCAAGAATGGTCAAATAGAGATATGTGGACATACCTAAAAACCAAGTTTTTAGGAAGAAAGTAATTAGGCCCCCCCCTTAAATCTGCCCCCCCGGGGCTCTTTAGAATCTTGGAGCCTGAGGCCTGTGCCTCATGGTCCATACGGCACTGAAAGTAGACCTTCAGTCAACATACCATCAGACAAATCAATTTTGCCTTCAGAAAAAGAATAAGTCCCCTAAATTTTATTTTGGTTCCAGTGTGAATATTTATTAAGTTTAGCTTCGGACTGCACCAGGCCACAAGTGTAGGGACATCCAGTAAGGATTGAACTAAACCCACCAACTGCAGTTCTATGGCTCAACTGTGACTGATTGAAATGTTCCTGGGTGAACAATGGATCTTTCCACTTTATGGATGCCTTACTCTGTATTTCTTCAAGTTGAAGTGGAAGGGTCCATTGTTAACAAAAAAAAAAAAAAAAAAAATAAAAAAAATGAACCATTCACCTTATTTTGCCCCACCCTCTATAATCCAAGTTACCGCAAACATTTAGAACACGGCATCTTAGATGCTCCTTCAAGTGGTTAATGGGAAACTAGCTCTCTAATCATTATTCCATGGTAATATGTGTGTGTATCTATATGCAGTAAAGTGTGTGTGCATATGAGTGAGAAGGAGCATTAGGGAGCGTGTGTGTGTGTGTGTGCACGTTAAAGAGCGTGTATGTGTATGTGTGTGTGTGTATCTCTATGTGCAGTAAAGAACGAGTGTGTGGGTGCATGTGCGGTAATGAATGAGTGAGTGTGTGTGTGCGCGTGGTAAGGAGTGCGTGTGCAACTTTAATTCTTGCTGTAGGAAAGCAAATTTAAAAAAAAAAAAAGAAGTAAAGATAGCCGCCCCCCCCAAAAAAAAACAATAAAAAAGCACCCCCAATTATTGCCATTCAACTGTTAAACACGAGAGCAACTGTTCATTTTCCTCTCTGCAAGTCAAACCATGATAGGAGCAGACGATAAAATGGCCAATGAAAATAATCCAAGTTAAACATACCTACAGTATCCTCAAAAATAACATGTTGGGTTATTTGAAACAATTAACCAAAATTGCCAACACGGGTTTCTTCAGTTTTTAAATGATTCTGTTTGGTTAGCTGGTACCAATGGAGCTACTGGACTGAAAATTCAAACATTTATTCTATGTTATGTCTAGAAAGAACCCCCCCCTCCAATAGAGCAGAGATCAATTTACAATATAAGTTAATGCTAAATTGGTCCCTTAGTTTGTGTCTGGCAGTGTTCATGCTTGTCTTTCAGATATTCATATTTTTTAGTGAGCTATCAAAAGGTGAAAGAGGTGACATTCATTGATCACCCCAGCCCCAATTTTTTTCAGTTGATCACACCCAACACTGCATGCTGTCAAAAGATGTTTGTCTCGTTTCTTTTGGGTGACTAACCAGACCAGGTTTTTAAGAAAAAAAATTTTTTTAAACATTTTCAGATTGTGACTAGTGATGTACCCCAAAAATGTGACTAGGGTCGCCAGAAGACACAATAACACAGAGGGGCAAACAGAGAAGTATCTGTAGTCCATTTGCAGGGCTAGGGTGATTTGATACGAATTAGCTGAACTCTTTCTAAAATAAAACCAAATTAATCCCCTTTGGATCTTAATAAATTCAAATAATTTTAATAATAAATTTAGTGATAAACACTCTTAAAGTTTATCTCGAGAGTATTAGCCACTTATAAGTGACTTATTGTTAACACCAGAATTCGGATGTTCCACAAGAAAATTGTCAATATCAAACTGGTCGTGCAAAAAAAAATGGGGGACCCTGGGCTTAAGTTTCGTATATTTTACTGTGTCATGCAATAAGAAGGGGAAAAATGTTCCTCAAAAATAATTCATCTACATATTCTGCATTATTTTGGTCCCCGACATTTGTCAAGGGAGATAATTGAATGCTAATTACAGAGAAGTTTCCATGATTGTTTAGCAAAATGCTTGAAAAATCCTGGCTTATTCTGGTTGTAAATATAGAAAGAAATTCTAAGCAACAATGTTTTTATTGTTTGTGAGGTTTATTTATTTAGCCATGTCAATGCACTGAATGACAACATCGTTGGGAAATCAAATCCCCCCCCAACTCGTATAAAACTTAATTTTATCGTCAAATGATCGTGCCATCAGTAAGAAGAAAGATTGGAGAAAAATCTGATATAAAAATTATCAAAGAACTGGAGAAATTTTTGAAAACTTATTACAATATAAACGAAAAGTAAGTGTAGTAATTAAAATTAAATTTCTTTTCCAAAAATTTAACACGAAAAACGCCCAAACTTTAAAATTCTGATGAAAATTAGGCACTACTTGAATTTTAGTAAAATCCTCGGTACTTACGGGACAAGTACAATTCAATTGCAAAATTATTTGAAATATGTACAGCTGTCATTTTTTTGCCAACATGAGTGAACAACTATTACAAAAAAAGAAAGATTATTTTTTTTACTCGTTTTCATATCTTAAGGCAAGAACCAAAAATGAATTTATACCGTGGAAAGAACACAAAAGAGAAAGTGAGAGACTTGAGAGAGAGGGCAAAGAGTGTAAGAGAGAGGGCAAAGAGTGTAAGAGAGAGGGCAAAGAGTGTAAGAGAGAGGGCAAAGAGTGTAAGAGAGAGGGCAAAGAGTGTAAGAGAGAGGGCAAAGAGTGTAAGAGAGAGGGCAAAGAGTGTAAGAGAGAGGGCAAAGAGTGTAAGAGAGAGGGCAAAGAGTGTAAGAGAGAGGGCAAAGAGTGTAAGAGAGAGGGCAAAGAGTGTAAGAGAGAGGGCAAAGAGTGTAAGAGAGAAATAAAAAAAGAAAAGAAATAAGTTTAAAGAAGTAAAAAAAAAGGAAAGAAGAGAGAGAAGAAAAGGTAGTTTTCCGTTGAAACAAGGACACCCGACTATCATTGAATACATTCTAAATCAGTCATCCAACCCAGCAAGACAGTCAGTCAGTCAGTGTGTCATAAGTTGTGTCACCCTCCTCGTCCCACCCTCCAGTACACGTGACATAATGATGACAAAAGAAACCATAAAGGCTCTGGCCCTACCCTCTCTTCTTCCTTAAGGGCAACATGAACTTAAGCCATAACCTGATACCGTTCCCAGCAGGAACTTAGATTCTTCTCCTTCAAACACGGATGCCAAATCAGCCATTTTCTGGCTAGATATAGCAGTTTTTTTTTTCACTAGTTACCCCATAAAAAAATCAGCAATAGCAGAATATCTGGCCATTAAAAAAATAATTAGCCGATTTTATTTATATAGCTATTTTAGCCATAAAATTAGCTGGAAATGGGGAAAAATATGCCATTTTTAAAGGTCAAAGAATATCAAACTATTCATTTTTTAATGATTTCCATTTTTCATTTACTTGAACCGAATTTCAACCAAAACTTTTGCTTTGAGGATATTTTTGGAGTCAGATACTTTTCTTGTAAAAATCCACATCAGATCTGGTATATTTTATTTCATAATTGGGCTTTAAATGAGTTTAAAACTTTTTAGCCATAAAGTTACTCGAAAGTGGGACGCATTTAGCCGACTCTAGCCATTTTTGAACGAGTTTTAGCCGCAAAAAATTAGTGTCGGCAACACTGCCTTCAACCGTAAGAACCACTATAACATCAATTCTCCCATGGCCCAAACTCTCGCAACGTAAATGGATGGCAATACTCGTACAACTTAGCGAAGGTGGTCCCGATTGGACGTTACGCAAATGTGTGATTTATCGAATAATGAGGAGTCAAATTCCAAAGGGAAAAATATCTCTCAATAATAAAGGAAACAACAACATTCCTAGATAGGCCCCATAATTTAATAAGATCTCCCTTAAACCATTTTCCAACAACTCTACGAAATGTTATTGAAATCCATTGAGAAATTTTGAAAATATTATGGACAGACAGACAAAACAGGAGCGAATAATATATATAAAACGTGTTTCGATCTCTTTTCCTACGCCCTCTTACGCAGACACATACTGTCAGATATTAGAAACCATTACGACTGTCAACATAGGTTTCTTTCAGTTTTCAATTTGGGCTGGCTGGCTATGTATGTATCACGCACACAGGCCGCACCAATAGAGCTAGAAGGCTGAAAATTCAAACTTTTACGCGTCTAGAGAGAACGTTTCTTGGTTTTTCAGACCCCTCACTTTTTATTTTATTAGAAGAGACTCAGTTCACAATGCAAGTTTACGCTAAATTGACCCCTTAGTTATAGGTCCGTTAGTTTTCCGAATATTGACTCTTTTCTCATGTGATCACAGCCTAGCTGAAGTCAAGAGAACCTTTCCATTGATCATCCTACCTTTTGGATTTGTAGAAGAAAAGAAAGAAAAGAAAGATCATCCCTAACACTGCATGGTGCCAAAAGACGTCGGTTGCTTGACGGGTTCTACTGAGTGACTAACCAGACCTGTTTTATATATCCTCTTCTCTTAAAATAGAATGAAAGAAAAACGTGATCATTAGGTGTAAAGAGGATTTACGAAGATAAACTCCGCTCTGTTATTACGGAACACTTCACACACACTTCCCAACAACTTATCTCGCCACCCCGGTTCGGGTCACCCACCCAATCATACCCTGCCTTTGAAAAAGAAAAAGAAAAGAAAAAAGAAAAAGAAAAAAATGAAAGAAAAGAAGCAAATAGCACCCGTGTTCCTCGGCTTCGTAATTCACTTCTTGTTCAGCACACAGCATTTTTGACCCACTAACCCTAGTACCTAAACCCTGCCCCTACCCTGATAGCATACTCCTTTTCGAGTATTTTCCTATTTTTTCTCCTGCCAAGGTGTCTTTACAGGGCGTATCCAGAATTTTGAACAGGGGAGAGGGTGTTAAATTAGACAATAAATATATTACATTTTTGGTTTTAAGGTCAATTCATGATTTTTTTTTTATGTATGAAACAAGCGCATACCCGTCAAAAACGACAGGGTTATTTATGTAATGGATCGTCACTAAGGAGCAAAAGCCTATTTTTATTAGGTAATTTCTCATTTCAAAGCACTATAATTGTTTTAATTAGCTGCGTTAATCTATTTCACATGGACCAATACATTATCACGTTCAGGTTCTAACAGGAAGCAGTAATACATACAACCATACATGAATATACTAATTGGCACACATGGCTTTTATATGAATAGATTTCATCAATATATTTGGAAATTTCAAGAAAATGTGCAATTCCCGGGCACAAATTTTGTCGAATGTAAAGACAAAAATATGTTGTGTTACTCATTTATTCCTATGGTGGTCTACGTTATAATTCCTATCGCCAGTTCAATTTGATTTTAAGTTGGAAGTGTTATACGAAGGAAGTAGTTTATTGTAATCATGGATGATCTCAAAGAATTTATTTAAAATTTCCTATTGATTTTTTAAAATGAATTTAACTGTCTGAAAAGAGAAGGGAGAGAAAACAGGAGAGAAAGAGACGAAGAGAGAGAGAGAGACGAAGAGAGAGAGAGAGAGACGAAGAGAGAGAGAGAGAGACGAAGAGAGAGAGAGAGAGACGAAGAGAGAGAGAGAGAGACGAAGAGAGAGAGAGAGACGAAGAGAGAGAGAGAGACGAAGAGAGAGAGAGACGAAGAGAGAGAGAGAGACGAAGAGAGAGAGAGAGACGAAGAGAGAGAGAGAGACGAAGAGAGAGAGAGAGACGAAGAGAGAGAGACGAAGAGAGAGAGACGAAGAGAGAGAGAGAGAGACGAAGAGAGAGAGAGACGAAGAGAGAGAGAGAGACGAAGAGAGAGAGAGAGAGACGAAGAGAGAGAGAGAGACGAAGAGAGAGAGAGAGAGACGAAGAGAGAGAGAGAGAGACGAAGAGAGAGAGAGAGAGACGAAGAGAGAGAGAGAGACGAAGAGAGAGAGAGAGAGACGAAGAGAGAGAGAGAGAGACGAAGAGAGAGAGAGAGAGACGAAGAGAGAGAGAGAGAGACGAAGAGAAAAGGGTGAATACAAGAGACAAGGAGAAGGAAAGAAAGAAAGAGAAATGAAACTGAGAGATAGAAAGATTAAGGAAAAAGCCGAGAGTGTGAATAGAGAGAGAGGAAAGAGAGGCTGACCTTATTATACAGCTGAAAAATCAGGTTTGTAGGTCAGAACAATTATTCACCAAAGAGAAAAGACCAGAAGGTTGGGTGGTACGATGGTAGCGGGGAGGGGGGGGGTAGTGATGGACAGAAGATATGGGGAAGGGGAAAAAAAAGAAGAAAAGAGTAACAGGCACAAATCTCTAGAGACATTATGTAGTAACAACCGCTGTTATTACACAATTAAAGTCTACCACCACTACTTTAGAAAAAAAACGAACGGGGAAAGAAAAAAAAGAGAAAAAAAAAGAAAAAAAAACGAATGAAAAAAAAAGATTGATTAAAAAAAGCAAATAAAAAACGAATGAAAAAAAGAAACGATTGATTGAAAAAAAAATTATAAATGAAAAAGACAAAAAACGAATGAAAAAAAAAAGCAAATGAAAAAGACGAACATCCCCCCCCCCAAAAAAAACGAATGAAAAAAAGTAGATAAAAAACGAATGAAAAAATTAAGACTAACGCGAATCTCCAACCCCGAACCAAACTTGCCAGGCATTTGATGAAATAAAAAACGATGGCCCAGAATCTCGAGAGCCCCCAACCCCATTGATTAAATAAAAAATGAATTATTTTCTCCTCACTGACACTTCTTCAATAATTGTCCTATATCTTCAGAGGTACAAAAAGCCATTAAAAAAAAGAAAAAAGAAAGATTTCTATACGATAACAATGGCGAGATCATACAGGTAGTATGGAAGTACAGCTGTGACAACAGCTCAGTAGACCACGTGGGAGCAGGTAGTTACGGAAGCACAGCTGTGACAACACTGCCAACTATGTTAGAAGGGTAAGATGCATAGATGGAAGAAGCAGTAGTAATATGGATGTACAGCTGGAAAAATATTTTTTGTTTATTTTGTGCACGAGTCTGTGTGACAAGTAGTCCTGAATGTTTTCAGTAAATGATATCGAGTCTTGGCATTCCCGGGGAAAGAGTTTAGTTCAAGTTCAACAGAGATTTTTTTTTTCACTTCTTAAAGAAAAAAAAAAAAAAAAAAAATGCACATTCAAACTTTACAAGATGTTTCATATCATAGTTCATCA
Organism: Thysanoteuthis rhombus; assembly: GCA_963457665.1. Lineage (NCBI taxonomy): Eukaryota > Metazoa > Mollusca > Cephalopoda > Oegopsida > Thysanoteuthidae > Thysanoteuthis > Thysanoteuthis major. Next base: position 3,421,439 of record OY735241.1, read on the forward strand.
TGTATAACACGCATTTTTCCCCCTGTAAATATCAGGCTAAAAATTCAGGTGTGTATTATACATGGAAACATGTTCATTATACATAGACAAGGGGCGTTACATTTTTCATTCAAAATTAAAGCTAAATCAGAGGGCAGGTATCCATGGTAGCTTGTTATACATTGTGAAATACAGTACTTGCCAAACATTTCTTGATGGTGAAAATAATATTTCAAGTGTGTAATAATATTCGAGTACAGTACAGCTTATCTTAAAAAGAATTAAGAGGCAAGTTTCAAAACAATAGTTTTTATGTAGAACTAGGGTACAACTTATTGAAGGTGGTCCCGGTCAGAATTCTGAGTGTGAAATTTTCATACTTGCACACACATCATGAAAGAAAAACTGACATAAATACATGAATTTTGTTATTACTTTGAAAAAATAAATTGTCAATTGGTTTTGCCTGTACTTCATTAATTTACAGATACGTTTTAATTCTATGAGATGACCCCCCCCCCCGCAGAAGAGTCCATTGTTACACACAGAGAAAGGAACGAAAAGAAAATCAGCGTTCACTCTGGAGATAGTATTCATGTTGATTGAATTCTTAAAACAGCCAGAATAAAAATTAATTTCAGAATTCCATAACACTACCAGGTTATCTTTTTGTAAATTCCTTTGACCATAGATCCCAAATTGAAACATTCCACAGAGTCAATAAAAAAAATCAAAAAAAAAAAAAAAATCATGAAGATATATGTATGGGTGTATTCGTATTTTTTGATTAGAACACAAAAATGTTGACAGATGGTCAGAGTCAGACATCAATTGGAATCAGTACACAAAAAAAAAAAAACTCTTGGAGGTATATTCCATGTGGAAGATTCCCAGAGTGAGTTCTAGCAAGACTGTATTGGTTGACAGCCAGAACACACCCAAGTATTTTACCTAACAATTATTGCAGGCTGCTTCATGTACCATAAAGCTCTGCTGTTTCCCAACGTGCACCTTTGGAACAGGCACTGCACTACTAACCTTTAAAATTTTAAACGGGAAGTTAATGCTTCTATGTTACATGGTTCAGTTATCAACTAAAAGCCAGTCTGAAGTGAACCACAGTAACATGAAAGTATATGTGAGAGAGCGTCACATTTTTGCAGAAAAGTTTGTTTATTTTGGACATGTTTAGAGGCTGCAAAAACATAGTTTGAACTTCTTCTATGATATTGATAATACTTCATAATCAAAGAATGTCTAAATTCTAAAAAAATGTACGTACAAAGCACATTTAAAACAAAATACCAATGGATAGACAAAAATTAATTTTATAAATAGAATTTCTGAACATTATCTTATTTATAATTGGAAATGTTAAAAAAAAGATTTTTAATAATCCATTTGAATTGAGATAATGTTAAAAATCAAATAAAAACGAACAAAGCTTCCTTGGCATTAACTAAAATTCTCCAAAAACTAATTTCAGAGCATTTTCTGAATACATAGTTTAGTAAGGATTAAAATATTCTTAAATTAAAAACAAGTTTTCAAAAATTAGAAGTAAAAAGCTCCTTCGAATAAAATATTTTTTCAGAATTTAATCCTAGGATAAAAATTCAAACCCCCACTAAAAAAAAAAACCGAACCCCTGATTAAATCTTATCTGTGATGTACATAAAATTAAAGAGAAGTTGAGCTTAATAAAAAAGGTCATGATTTGAACATATTTTCCTAGCTTTCATAAAGTACACTATAAAAAGCTTTCAACATATGTTTCTTCAGTTTTAAAGTGATACTGGCATGATGGTTATTCATGTACGTGTCACACCAATGGAGCTACAGGGTTCAAAATTCCCTCATCATTATGTCTACAAAAATGCTGTTTTCGTTTTTTTAAAATACTCCCCCAAATATGTTTTTTGGAGGGCTGGACTCAATTTACAATGCTAAATTGGGCACCTTATTTATCGATCACTCCTTTTTCTTATTTTTTTCGTTATTTCATTACCCCCAGCCCAGGATGCTGCCAAAATACATCAGTCATGTGACTGTTTCTATTGAGTGACTAACCAGTTCAGTTGTCTGTAACAGTGGTTCTAAACCTTTTTAGCCTTATATCATCATCATCAGTCTTAATGTCCGTCGTTGGACATAGACCTTCCGCAGGATCCACCACATTTCTCTATCAAGGGCATTGCAGAGCCAGTATTTTCTGAACTTGTCTAGTTCATCTCTCCATCTTGTATTTTGTCGGCCTCGGTTTCGCATGTGGTCTCTGAGGATCCATTTTGTAAGACCTGATGTCCATAATACGGATACAGGTTGAGTACCTCTTATTCAAAAATTCTACAACCAAATTATTACAAAATTTGAAACCTTTTAAAAGCCAACATTTAGTCACAAGTGAAAATTCCACACGACTTCATTGTAGCAGGATTCAAAGACGAAAGACTGGTTTCCAAGGTATTTAACTCCTTTCCACTACAACAAAAACTTTGTTATCTTTGTTCAACTCATTGGAAATGTAAAACCATACATCTATACATAGGAAATATCATTATGTTTATGCAAATATTCTGAAATCTGGAACATTACTAGTCCCAGGCATTTCAGATGAGGGGTATTCAACCTGGATATAAATTTCAGGGTATTTTATTGAAGTAAAGCATCAGTTACTATGGATTCAATAGGGTAATTAGTAATTAATAGTATTGTATAATTAGTAATTAATAGTATCGTGTAATCAAGAATTACTGTTGAAGCTTAACATAACATAGTTTTGAACCATAGAAGGCTTTTCACTCTCCATAGAAAATTGAGTCAGGGTTCTTATCTTGCAATGGATAACTATTACTCATTACCTTCTGCAGTTGAGAAATTAATCTCTGTATGAAACTTAGAAAAAAAAACAAAAAAAAAACAACCCATAACCATTGGTTTTATTATTGCTAATATATGTGTGTTAGCAGGAAAAATTGCCAAGGCTTAGTGTTGCCAACTCAAAAATATTCTCATACTAGTTCAACCATCAAAAATGCTAAATATTTTTTTTTGAGGCCATTTAAAAAAAAAAAGAAAATGAAAAAAAAGGAAAAAAAAGGGAAAAAAGAGAAAAAAAAGAAAAAAAAAGAAAAAAAAGGGAAAAAAAAAGAAAAAAAGGGAAAAAAAAAGAAAAAAAAGGGAAAAAAAGAAAAAAAGGGAAAAAAAAGAAAAAAGTGAAAAAAAAGAAAAAAAAGGGAAAAAAAAGGAAAAAAAAGGAAAAAGAAAGAAAAAAAGAAGAAAAAAGAAAAAAAAGAAGAAAAAAGAAAAAAAAAGAAAAAGAAAAAAGAAGAAAAAAAAAAAAGAGTTCAAAATGGTCAAAACGCTTCTTCCATCAAAACAGAATTCTATTTGAAGACAGATTCAAGATCCACACTAACATTGTGATGACAATTATTTTAGTGATTCCCAAAGGGGTAGCTATCACCCCTGGAAGGCAAGGGGAGGTAGGAAGGTATTAGTGGACATTGGGTGTTGAGGAAAACTAGGGGAGAAGAATATAAATTGGTACCTCCTATGCACACAAATCGTAGGTCTGGAAAGATGATTTCAAAATTTGAGGTTCAAATACATACACATCCTTCATATCAATTAGAAATTGTCAACAAAAATTGTCACCAAATCAGTTAGAATGGGTTCCTTCAGTTTTGAAGTTGGTCTAGCTGATTATGTATGAAAAAAGGCTGAAAGGCTTTAAACTTTTACTCGTTATTATTTCTACAAAAGACATCCATTTTTTTTACCACCACAAAGTTGGGTTTTTAGTGGGGGTTCAATTTGTAATCCAAGTTCATGCTAAATTGATCCTTTAGTTATTGTCTGGGAGCATTCACACCTGTTTTTTTGAAAATTCAGAATTTTTTTTAGTGACCGGAAGATGTAACTTCTTTACTGATTACCCCTAACATTGTATGCTGTCAAAAGACGGTTTCTATTGAGTGACAAAGCAGTCCTGTTTGTATATCAACTAATCATGCACTTATAGATACTTATGTACAATTACATTTTGGGTTTTGAAATAAATGCTTAAATTTTTAGGAAAATTTGATTGAAATTTAATTTTCAGTCTATCATTTTGACTAACTTCATGAGTGAGTATGTGGGGGGGGGGCTGATAAACTCTGGAATAATTTGGGAAATACTGTTCCAGTACCTTCCGCACTACGGCTTACAAGGCGTACATGATTATTTACATTTTACGATCCTAGTTTACAATCGGTTAAATAAGTTTTCATCCCAAAAACAAAAAAGTGATTTTTATTAAAGAGTTTCAAGAAAATGTTTTTAAAAACCCCAGACTTGTCATTTATAGAATTCCTCTAAACAAGTTGCTTTGAAAGAGAGAGTCAGATGGGGGAGGGTACAGCTATTTCAGCTATCAGTAACCCTAACCCGCTTCACTTTGAACTTTTTGAATTAAACCAATCTAGGGCACACCCGTTCTAAGGTGCATCCGGATTCATGAAAATCTTCAGGAGGTTTAAACTTGAAATAATGAGATGTTCTTTATTTATTTATGATGGCGTTAATAGCAACAATCAAAACAGAAATATTGTCAATAATTGTAGTAACAATCAAAATAGAATTTTTTCTAAAAAGCCGTTATGTCATCTAACTATGATTTAATTCAATCTCATACTATAGAAAAATTTGTCAGAAAAAAGAACCTGATTTTCTCTTTCAAAATGATCAGATACACATTATGTCATAAAAATGTTACTTTATGTGGTCACAAAATATTTGTTCATTTCAGTATAGATTTTCATTGTAAATTGAGCACGCCCCCTCCCTGACATAGAGAACTGCTGATCCAAATGACTTCAAACTTGACAATGCCAGGTCCAATTGCATGAACCAACATACCTGGCAAATATCAACTGTATACAATGGCTAGTTGTCGAGTTATCTCAGTGCATATAAACTAACACAAAGATTTCTCAAAATATAGTAAGGATTTAACTTAAAAAGGGACATAACTCTGTAAGCTGTTTGAATCGACCACCATTAAATTGAACATTACCAGAAAAACAATATAAAGTAAGAAGAGGACGTGGAACGGTTTTAAAGTGAAATCAGGCAACATTAAAGAAAATGCCATCTGTAAATAGAGATCCGATAACTCAGAAGAAGGTGACATTTATATCAGGGTCTTCAGGTAATCACAGATAAACCACAACTGCTCAATTGCCCCCACCCCCACCCCAAATTCATTTTGTGAGTGTATCTCCCTTAAAGTTGGGGGGGGGGGGTTCAAGTACGGTTTTGACAAAATTTCCTGATCAAAAGACAACTTTCAAACAATGCAAGGGGGAGAACTTGGTTAACCAAGATTAATTGATTTTAGCAATTCAAAAAACTGTGTACAACCAGAAGACTTTTCAGTTCAACTTTTCTCCAAAAATGAAAGAATTTTCTTGTTCCGGTCAATACTGTATGTTTTTACTTCCCATGTGCCTACACCATTCTTACAATAAATCTTCCTCAAAGAACTGTTTGGTTCAGATCCTATTTAATTGTGTCAGTGGCCATAGTTCCATCTTATTTTAACCTCCTCCACCACCACCACCACCTATTCTGTTAGCCTCCCCACCCACTCATAAATTTGAGACAGATTTTTCAACCCTGGTCCTAACAATTAAGCACGTAAGAGTAGTTGTATTTCACAGAATAATTCTGGAACAGTCAGCTGAGACAAGATGGAGTTTTTAGAGGACAAGATAGGAAGGTACTTGGGCATTAACAAAAAGGAAAAGTACTGTTCTGAGATCATGTTTAAGGCAGGGGAAGAGACGTGTTCCGAAAGCATGTTTAAGGCAGGGAAGATTACTGAACATGAAAACTAGGATTCAGATAGATGCTGGGAATTGAGTTAGGGACACCTGTAGAGAGAACAGGTGTAATTAGTGCTAGTGTACATCAAGAGAGAGCTTATGTGTGTTAGTAATTTACATAATACATTTAATCATCCGTAGTTGGACATCGACCTTTCCCAGGATTCGCCACACCTCTCTATTGTGAGCATCACATAGCCAGTATTTTCTGAATTTGTCAACTTCATCTTGTATTCTGCCAGCCTCTGTTTCACATGTGATCTCTGGGGATCCATGTTGTGAGTTTTGATGTCCATTGGTTGTCTGCCATTCTTGCAACATAACCAGCTCATTGCCATTTCAGTTTTCTTGTAGATTCTCTGATGTCCCGGTCTCTTGTTTTCTGCCAGTTTCTTTTAGTCAATATATATATATGCGTGTGTCGGTGTGAGTCGATGTGTGCGCACACGTCTAACTATATATATCCAGTGAGTACTATAAGTATCTGAAGCATTTCAAAAAGTTTATTCCAATATCCTTATAATACAGCCTCAAAATTGACAGAATTTGAACCAAAGATTTCAGATTTTTGTTCATTACTTTCCAGTCTTTGTTCTTAAATATCAATCGACAAAATTTGGATCAGATTTCTGACGTTTGATTTTAAGTTGAAAAAAATAATTGAAAAATATAAAAATCGAAAGAGCATCGAACATTGAAAAGTCATGTATAAAAATCTGAAATCTTGGTTCAAATTCTGTCAATTTTGAATCCGTATAAGATGGATTTTTGAATAAACCTATTTAAGATATACTTTTATAGAGAATGCAAAACGTATCCAATGAGTTTTGAAAAGTTCATTTAACATCTTCATGCAGCTTCGAAATTGACAGAATTTGGACCAAAGATCTCAGACTTTTGTTGATAACATTTCAATGTCTGATCTTGTTTCAATATTTTTCGATTTTTGTATTTTTAAATCTTTTGTCTGAAAATCTGTCAACTTCGAAGCTGTATAAGGATGTTGAAAGAAAACTCATTATTGTAATGCATCAAATGGTTTCTTAGACAAGCTTGCTAACCATTATCCCAAAGCAAGTATCATCCCCACTGAGAGCCTTACTGTTGAAGACCAGAGTTAGGCTAAGTTAAGCTTAGTAAATACCCTGAATGTGAAGAGTGAAGAAGTCACGAAAAGATAGAAAAAAAAGTTTCTTTCACTTCATAAAATGGATGGGGAAAAAAAAAAAAAAAAAATTCAAAATTTCTTGGTCTTCATCGTTTTTTTCTAATCTGTCTATGACTATCAATTCCATCCTGACTTGATGGTCGATTTGAATCAGAATGTTTCTTTTGTTATTCTGATTCTTTTTGACCACCTCACAAATAGCCACTCTTTCCTTTTTCTAATAGAAACAATCTTAGACCTTTTTATTTTGATCTCAAACTTCAGACAAAAGTTCTGAATTTTCAAATATCATGTGAGCATGAAGAAGATTACTACTTGGGCTTTTTTCCCCCAAAAAACCCAGACTTTCAATTTTTACATTTAATAAAAGCAGAGTAGTTTCATTTTTTGGACCAATCACTAGGTGGAAATGGCAATGCAAGATTAATCTTAAAATGGCTAAAAGTGGAGAAAAAATTTCAGAAGAAATGGTACTGAAATGTATTAAAAATGATGCTGCTCATTGGATTTTTGCACTGCCAAAACAAGAAAAATACTAAATTTAGCTTGAAAATTGGCAACACTGGTTTGCATTATATATGTCTAAGTTATGTCAAAATGTAGCCCTCTGGTGAGGTGTCACAATTTAAAATTTTTAAATATTTAATTCCTGTCTTCCTGCTGGACTAACCCCTTCAGTCATGCACAGTTTACAAAGTTCAGTCTTGAAGAATTGGGGGGGGCTGGACCCCCAATTTCCCTGCCCTGGTTTTGACAGTGCTTCCTACCCTTTTACCTGTCAACAAAATTTGAAAGAGAGATATGTATTCACTCATATCTGTCCATTGGTACTTCCAAAACTTTGAAATGAATTTCAATGAAATTTTATGGAAGGTGTGCAATGGGCTACATAGGGAGAGTTCGAATTCAAGGGTGGATCTAGGGACCATCTACAGTTACCTCCCCAGCAACCTAAGTATTTGTGAACTGATTTCCAGTCTTTAGTGACAGTGGCATCGGAATGCACTCTCTGAGAGCTTTCTAATTTTCTTTTGTGTCCTATTTGAACCCTTTTTCCCCCCCAAGAACCTATCTTTGTAATTCATCATATCTCACTATAACATGAGAAATCTGAGAGTGTGTGTGCGTATACACTGAGATAACTCAACAACTGGCCATTGTTTGAAGTTGATATTTGCCAGATACATTGGTCTGTGCAGCAGACCTTGCAGTGTCAATTTGAGAGGGTAGTGCTCAATTGACAATAAAAATCTATATTGAAATGAATATACATTCTGTGATCCTAAAGCGTAATGTGTGTCTTTAATCATTTTGGAACAGAATTGAGCAAAAGAGGGAACCAGGTTTTTTTCATGCCTAATTTTTCTAAAGAATGCAATGAGATAGCATTTGGAGAAAAAAAAATCCATTTAGATTGTTAATATGATTAATCAATTTCAAGTGGGCGGTTCAATATACAATGTAAGTTTATGCTAAATCGGTCATCAGTGTCCAACAACATTCACACCTGTTTTTAAATTTGGACTTTTTCCAGTGATCACTACTCAACAAAAGGTAAGAGAAGAAACTTATTCATTGATCACCCCCTCCTTTTAATGTTTGAATTGATCACCCCCAACACTGCTACCAAAAGGCATGTTATTTTTTCTCTGTTCCCCTTTGTCTTTCTCAAATAAACTTTTTCTCTTTCCTCTTCTCAATAATTATTTTTCTTACAATTGCCAGAGTCGCCAGATGATTTTTGCCACTCAAGACCAAATTTGTATGGCTTTGGGACCAAATTAAGTAGCTTTAGTACCAAAATAATCAAATCACTTAAAATCCATCATCAGACCAAATTTCTATGATCTTGTGACCAAATTAAGCTTCAGTACCAAAATAATCAAATCACTGAAAATCCATCATCGGACCAAATTAAGTAGCTTCAGTACCTAAATAATCCATCATTTGAATTCATCAGACAAAGCTTGTAGGAAAAAAAGAATTAAAATACATATTTTCAATCTATTGCTCATGTATATTTATGTTGTATGATATCATTCATGTAAAGGATTTTTATCTTCTCGATATTCTGTACCAAATCTTTTTTTTTTAACCAAATAGTTTCATAGAGTACCAAAATTTACCCAATTTTAGAATAGCAACCCTGTTCATACAGGTAACCACTGTTACTTTTCCAGGGTGGAGGTGCGAAATGACATAATCAAAATTTATCTTAGCAGCAACCTAGTCACTAGTGAAAAACAATAACATCCTTATATTGGTTCATTAAGTTGGGGTTACATAAAACAATTGTACTGCACCATTATCCTTTATTGACTATAAGGTTCAAACCGCCTCACCCCGGTTCCGGGAGTTAGGGGTCGAAGGTAGATAGCTCCCCCATGCCTGCTTACGATCATCTACTTTCTACTGTTCACTCAGCTCAAAAAAACATCTTTCTTCTAGTGACATCTCGAACCTCTTCTATCCCCCCCCCATCTTTATCTCATAATATTCCCCAGTCTTCATTCAGCCACAATCCGATTCTGATACTGTCTCCCGCCTGGACCGCCCACCCGCCCGACCACCGCATTCCAAAGTTCGAAGCCCGGCAATTCTACTCATTACCTGCTCCTTATTCTGCACAGAGCACGATGCAGGCGCGCGCGCACACACACACACATGCACGTCTGACATGCATGGGGGAGGGAAACGAGAGAGAGAAAAGGAGGAAATGTCAGAGTAGTCATGGGGAGGGAGGGTCAGGTTGTCTCACTCCCCGAGTTCCTTGCCACAAGCACATAGCTTCACAAAGGAGGGGCAAGTGTAGGGACACTGAACCGGCCGACACCCACCCACCCACCCACATGCTGCACTACAAGGATTTCTTCATCTGATTTTCCCTCTGCACCTCCCTTTTTTCCATTTCTTTTTTGCTTTCCTTTTTTCTTCTTTTCTGTGAAATGGTTTCTCTTGGAAAGTGCAGAGTCCGGGGGAGTGGGGATCGAAAGGAAATCCTCCCGTCTCCATCGACCAGTCTTAGTTTTTAGCAAAAACAACAAATGTTGAAAAAATTTGAGTATGCGAATAGGGGGTGGGGGCGGAGTAAGAAGACGGGGTTGAGAAGGTAATTGTCATGGTGGGGGCGTGTGTGTGTGTATATGTTTATAGGTGCGGATGTGTGGATGGGGATTAAGGATGATAACAAATTGTTTGAAGTTATTTTCAGTTCTCTTCACCAGTCCTAATTTATCGTACTTTTTAAAAAATATTTTTCAATTTGGAAAAAAAAAATTCAAGACGAAAGGAAAAAGAAGGAAAAAAGTGTAGAGAGGGAGAGGATAGAGAGAGAGAGAGCGAGGGAGAGATAGAGAGAGAGAGCGAATAGGAGAGGGATGGATAGAGAGAGTAGGAGAGGGAGGGAGAGAGCGAGGGGAGAGAGAGAGAGGGAGAGAGAGAGTGAGAGAGGTAGAGAGCAAGTGGGAGAGAACGAGAGTGACAGAGAGAAATAGAGAAAGTGGGAGAGAACGAGAGTGAGAAAAAGATCTGTTGAGATCTGGAGTTGTTGTGAAAGTCAATCTGAATCGACCCAACCTGCCCCAATTCAGTTGATTTGACTCAGCCACTTAGAATTCTGAATGAAATAATAAAGGAATTTTGCTTGGAATGAGATAATGAAAGAGATTTTATTTCCTTTCATTGGAATGTCCAACTTCTTTCAACATGTTAAGATTCAGAATGAGAGAACCACCGACGCTCTTAAAACATTTTTAAATTTCTATCAAAACAATTTGACTATGTGGACTAACAACTTCATTGTTTTCATTAATATTCCAACTTATATCAGAATCAATTATAATGTTATATTATATCTATGTATTTTTATACATATGAATTGATAATCCCAACATTTGCACATTGTACCATAATAACAAAATGTACATAAAACAGAAAAAAATGCTGAAGATGATTACATGAATTGCATTGATAGATATTGAGAAATAAATGAAGTATCACAAAAAATTTTGAAAGTTTTTTTAATGTTTAGTGTTTGAAGTTGTAAAAGGTTTCTTCTAGGCATGTATTCCATTACTTATCATATATACTTGGGCCTTGAAACAACTAACACATATATATATATATATATATAATTTGAATAAATAACTGCTTTTTCAAGAAAAATTAGTTTCTTCTTTCATGAAACAAGTATTTTTAGTTAGGTTAGTCAGTAGAAATGCAGTAGTGCCCCCCCCCACTCCATTGAGTGCTCAACAGCAGGGGTGGGGGCTCTTTGCATATACTGTGCATAATCAAAAGTCAATTACAAGTCCAACAGTGAAGAAAGGTTTTGTTTCCATCACAAAATAAAGGAATTATAAGTAAAATATAATCAAGCATGTTTTTTGTGAATTGAAGAAATCTGATTTTTCAGACGAAATGAAGTCTTATGATGAAATTCTGCTTTTGCTCACGATTTTCTGAATGAAAGGGTAGGAACACACATAGGTATAAGCGTTGGGGTCCCCCATTCAACCACCTTGCAACGTGGAAAGCACTATATTAGGGAACTTGAATATGGAGAGAACAATACACATGCAAAGGAAAGTTTACCAAGACTGAAACACAGTGTTGCCTACTCAAAAATATATTTTAGCACTAGTTTGACTGACAAATAACTCTAAATAAAAACAAGACAAAACAAAAACAACAAAAAAAAAAACAAGCAAAAATGTTAAAGCATTTCTGTGTTGATTTACGCATCTTCACAGAGCCGGATTTTCATTTGTCAATAGATGGGATTCAGTCTGAAGATGAGGATTTAACACCCAAGCAATCACACACCGTAAGGTCCAGCCTCCTCCAAACATGCACTGCCCAAGACAGAATCTCCATCTGAAGATGGAGATTCAATGTCCTTGCATATGCAAAAGTCTAGGGCCTTTATCAGGAATTGAAGTGAAGCTTAACAACAGAATGTATTTATCCACGAAGGCATTGTCCTGTTTTAACAATTGTTAGGTAATTGATAGGAGTTATTCAATCCATTCAATACCTACATACGCCATGTAGAAATTGTGCATATGTGAAATGACCCTGAAGCAAACTCATGCAATATCTAACTCAATTCCCCATACACTTTTTATCGCTCTTCCACAGGAGGGGCTGGTTCCCATATATATATATATATATATATATATATATATATATATATATATATAAATATGTATGTATGTATAAAAAATCACGCACTTGAAGGAGAACTGTTATTCATATAGCTTACTTGTCATTCTGTTTCATACACACACATAAGATGGGGGAGAGGCCCACCCCAACCATTAGGAACCCCCTCCTCCACTAACAACTCCCAACAAAAAAATATGGGGTTGGTGGGGGAGAGGTTAGAGGGAAAGGGAGAAAATTCCGGAACTTTATTGGATGGCTGTAATTAAGCAAGAATCTCGTGGCAGGGTTCGGGTTTTATTGATAGAATCTCTGGATAGACTCATCTTGTCTGAATGAAGCAAATACTATACAATAGGGAAATACTAGAGAGAGAGCAGTGGAAGAGAAAAGGGGAAGGGAAGAGAGAGTGGGGGAGAGGACGAGAGAGAGAGAGAGAGTGGGGGAGAGGACGAGAGAGAGAGAGAGAGTGGGGGAGAGGACGAGAGAGAGAGAGAGAGTGGGGGAGAGGACGAGAGAGAGAGAGAGAGTGGGGGAGAGGACGAGAGAGAGAGAGAGAGTGGGGGAGAGGACGAGAGAGAGAGAGAGAGAGTGGGGGAGAGGACGAGAGAGAGAGAGAGAGTGGGGGAGAGGACGAGAGAGAGAGTGGGGGAGAGGACGAGAGGACGAGAGAGAGAGAGAGAGAGTGGGGGAGAGGACGAGAGAGAGTGGGGGAGAGGAAGAGAGAGAGAGTGGGAGAGGAAGAGAGAGAGAGTGGGAGAGGAAGAGAGAGAGAGAGTGGGAGAGGGAGAGAGAGAGAGTGGGAGAAGAAGAGAGAGAGAGAGTGGGAGAAGAAGAGAGAGAGAGTGGGAGAAGAAGAGAGAGAGAGAGTGGGAGAAGAAGAGAGAGAGAGAGTGGGAGAGGAAGAGAGAGAGAGTGGGAGAGGAAGAGAGAGAGAGAGTGGGAGAGGAAGAGAGAGAGAGAGTGGGAGAGGAAGAGAGAGAAAGGAGTGAATCTATGTGTGTGTTGCATCAAGAAAGGAATAATAAAGATGTCTCATTCATTTCAATGCTGAAGTTGGCATATGTGAATGCAACTCAGAAACTATTAACACGTAGATATTTTGCTATCTACAGACAAATACATTAAGGTTTGGGGTTATCACAACTGATAGTGTCAAAAAGGAGAAAAAAATCACATGATTTTTCGATACTATAAGTAACAATAAAACAAGCCTTGTCTGACTAAGTGTAATTATACATATTTGAACAAGTGCACGAATCTATTATTTATCATATTCACATGTATATTTCCCCGTAAGACTATATATATTGAGAGATATGGCATAAGGAGAGACATGACTGAATTTATTTGTCTATCTCTGGCATAAGCAACCTTTTTGATCTGGTGGGCCCACATAAGATATTTTTTCATCTTTATTTGAACCATACATTCACTTCGAAATGTCAATCATATTACAGAAACCATACTTAATTTCTATTTTAGACAAACATGAATTAGGGTAATTATATTATTGATTTGTGAAGCCAGAACAATAATAAATTTACAATATAAATCATAAAATTGACTTTGAGAAAAATTATAAGATTTTAAATAAATACCAAAATTAGCTGCGGGCCACGAAAAAAAGTTGCTGCGGGTCAGATTTGGCCAGTGCAGCTTGAATTGCCCGTAAGTGATAAACGTGAATTTTAGGTTAGCATTTACTATACTTGGTTAGAGTATATCAAGGATTCAGGTGTACATGTGTGGATGCGACTGGGCTTTTTGCTGAGTGTACGTATGTTTGTGTGAGGGGTTTCTTCATTTGGAATACATGAATAAAACAAGTGTTTACATCAAGTGCGTGAGGTATCTTTGTATGTATTTGTAGGTCATCTTATATAAACCATCTAAACATGGGTACAACCCAATAGACCCAGGAGAAAGTTTTGAAATAAAAGACTTTCAATATTTTTATAAAAAAAACATTTTTTTTTCCCAAATTTTTCAGAGATGTTATGCCCGGACACCACCACCCGCCTAAACATGGGTGTAGCATAACCAGATTTGGCATGCACATTCAGTGGACCTAAGGGAAAGTTTCAAAGTAAAAATTTTCAGATTGGAGGGAAAAATATTATGGCAAGGATTAAAAATGGAGTACAAACGTGGTATTGTCATAATAATTTTAGCGTGTCTTTGCGTATGCTGATAATGATGGCCGATCAAAAACTAACTGATTATTTCTCATTTTCTTTTTCATCTGCATCATGGATTAACTTGACTATCCCGATCTTCGGTCACAAATTTTCTAGAGAATCTTTTCTTTTCATTGGCAAATGGCAATTGTTTCAGAAAGGAAAAACCAGATAGTTTTGTTGAATGGGCTTTATATTTTAGATATTGTACTTTTCAAAAATCAGGGGCTGGCATCGTTTTTATTATGGTTCGTAGGTCTATGTTTGAATATTTAAAGGACGATTCTTCTTCGCCTAATACCTTGGTGGCAGCTCTTTTAAATCCTAGGGGTGCTATGATAACAGGAATCTACAATATCAAGAATTTAGTCTGTTGATAAGTGATTGACGAATGACTTCCTTTATAATGTTGCTTATTTTGATCTGAAAAACAGACAACAAAGTTAACATGAATAAGACTGTGGCAAAAGAAGAGGGGGGGGGGGAGCCTACTCACTGTCTGCAGCCGGCAATGTTTTTATAACAATTGTCCGTTATTTAGTCTACCTTTTTTTATTTACATTTGCACTATTTTTGTGTGTGTGTGTGTGTGTGTGTGTGTGTGTGTGTGTGTGTGTGTGTGTGAGACAGAGGAAATGAGATTTGTTTTTGACTTTTCTGTTCCTGGGTAATAAGTGTTATTTCCTGATTAATTGTGTCGAAAGAGTAAAGAAAATTGCTATTAGTTCCCACAAACTTGGTTATTGTGATCAGAACATTGATATTTTGTAATTCACTTTTTTTTTTGCCTCTGTCAACTTGAGGAAGATACTTGAAGGCTGCAAACTCCTTATCTAGAGCCATGACAAATTGTTTTCTAAGGCCTAATTTTTTGTGTAAGCGGAGGCATCAACACCTTCGGGGAGGGGGGTCAACCAGTGGCTCCCACATGCCGTCGTTCATCACCATATAGAATTTGGGCGGCCTTGGTTGAGAGCCAAGCAGTCCCTGCTGCCCAAAAAGCAAATATAGCAGAAGACCCATCAAATTTGCCACCATTTTGAAGTGTCCAGTGACCTCCTCACTGTACTAATCATACTTCAAGGCGTCTAGTGAGGTCTTGACATTGTCGTATTACAGGTGAGATGAAGAGCTAAGAATTTGCCTTGATCCCTGATAGGTATGCCAAAATATGCTTCGTAAGCCTCGCACATCTTAGAGTATTCTCTGTAGCAAAGGTCAAAGCCGGTATCATTGTCGGATCATAGATGAAGATCCTGGAGTGCAGAGAATCCTACAAGAAACTCACAAGAAACAAAAAAGGAGCTTGGTACAATCTCATTACAGTAATTCAGGACTTCCAGGAAGGAAAGCCACAAGGCCAAGAACTATGAGCACCTGATTGAAATTATGCTGTAGAACAACAGTAAAATGAGCTTCAGACTGTCTCTCAAAGTCCATATCCTTGACACCCACCTTGATAAGTTCAGATGTGCTACTTGAATTTATTGGGCAAGTGTTTCCACCAGAAGATATTGGATTTGAATGTAGCTACCAAGAACAAGATGGGAGACTATACTTTTGTGTCTGGTTTATGAAGATGAATTACAGCACAATCGTAAATCTTGAAAATCTACTCACTTCTAAATCTTTTGTGATCACTAATTTACCATTATTGTAGATGCATGTCAATCTAGATTCGGATGATGCAATGTTATGTAAAAAAAAAAGTGAATTAAAATAAGTAAAAACCACCCGTTATACAATTGGAAATTGATAAATTTCAAATCTATCCCTATCCTGATCACAGGAACCAAGTTTGTAAGCTTCGATAACCATTTTCTGGTACTTTTCACACGCAACTAATGAGAATAGAATATCTAATTACTGTTAGGGCTTTATTTTATCATGCTTTCAGAAATTAAAAAAAAGGCAAAATTCACAACTAAATGTACCCACAAAACACAAAAAAACACAAAGATATATACTGACAATCTTGTTCAAACCTAAATGGCAGAGTCAGTTCATTTGCATGGATTTGATTTCTAGCAACTTTAATAAATTTCAAAGAAAATAATTTTGAATTATCTCTATACCAAACTTTTTGCATTGAGTCACTTTGATTATAAATTATTTTGTGACACATTATGTTAAGTCATTTTTTTTTAGCCAAACCAAATATATAATGTCATACCAGCAATTCAGCTGACCCAGGAAAGTATCTTTTGAAATATATACAAAATTATACTTAATTTTGCAACTAGAGATCATTTGTAACACACTAAAATGCTATGACACAGTTCAGAAAACTTTGCTCTATACATTCAAATACTATACTTATAATATACTGTTCTGTAAAGTTAATTCAAATACAATACATCTAAAAATTATTATCAAGGGAAAAATTAAACTTACTTGTGGAAGTGCTAAAATGAAGGGAGGTAATCTACATAGCAACTAAATAAGAGATGTTTTTAGACATATCCACATGCCTAGATGCTTTTTGGTTCGTCTGTCGAAGATATGTTAAACAACAGAGATACGAAGGAAGAGGTGTGATGTAATTAAAAGGTGTGACATCTTTGAAAGAGCACTAATACCGGTGGCTAATGATGTCACAATAGAATTTTCATATTCAGAAGGAAAAAAAAGCCAAAAATAGTCAAAAAATGCTAAACGCCATTTAGAATTCTTATTGAAAATAATACTTGGAGGATACTTCCATATCACAATATATTTCAAGTATGAGAATCAAATGACACAAATAAAGACTACTTGATCATCTTATCTCCTTGCTTCAGCTAAAACAACCATGGATGGTGAACGCATTGTTGAACTTATGGTTCTTGTTTCATCTAAATTTTGATGTTTTTGATGTCAGAGATTAGTTTTTAGATGATTCTCAATAAAATGAGTTATATTCTTTATAGTAATAAAATAATAGTCATTATTTTTATTATTTATCATCATCTTATATTAAGTCATTTTTTTTTACAGTGCAGGTTGATTTGTATACAAATATTTGTGAATACATGCATAGGTATAGTAAGCATGAAAATTTACATACACAGATGTTAGGTGTTTTCGTGTGGGATAAAAATAAAAGTATCTATTAATAAACCCTAAGCTAACTAATCCATACAACTTATACATATGTTTACTCTAGGAATGTATGTACTCTTACATGAGGTTAAAAATAGAAATTTACAATGGCTAAAAAAAGTGCTGGCACGTGTGTGTGTGTGTATCAGTGTGGGGTGCACAAATGTTGTTTTTTTTTGTACATTTCCCAAGATGAGTTATATGTAAGAAACTGCTGTGAATGTATGTTCTTGAGGTGCATGTAGATATTTTATATAAATGTGTAAGAGGAGATTACAGCTATAGGAAGTGCAGGGTACCTTGAATAGTGCGGCTTTGACTAGTGTAGGTTTTGATGTAGTACTGTTAAGGAGTTGCTGTACAAATTGATATAACTAAGTATAAGCAGAAAACAAAAATATTTAATAATGATAGTGCGACTCTGAACAGTACAGGAAATGTTGAAATGAATTAACCACACTGTTCTGTGAGTCGTAATGTCCAGTGGTTGTCTACGGTTCTTGCATCATGATCAGCCCATTGCCAAAATTCAAATGGCAATGGGCTGGTTATGTTGTAAGAATGGCAGAAAACCGCTGGACATCACGACTCGTAACGTAGATACCCAGAGATCACATGCGAAACCAAGGTCTGGCAGAACATAAGATGTTGAGACGAAGTTCATAAAGTATTGGCCGCCGTGACTCCCACAATAGAGGTCTGGCGAATCCTAGGGAAGGTCTATGTCCAACGATGGACGTTAAAAGACTGATGTGGATTATCCAAGGTATACCTGTATTCCGGTCAAGGAGGTAGCTCCATGATTGTGTATTCAACAAGAGGTCAAAAGCTGAACGGTTTGAGGTCTTTCAAGTGTATTGTAACTAATCATTCTTTTTAGGGTATATTTGCACAAATTTTGAATCTTTATCCATTAATTTTTTCACCACTATACTTTTCACGGAAATTCCTGCCCTGGGAACCAAAAACCTTCTAATTGAAGATCTGATTTATTGCCATAGGCATGATTTTTAGCTTGTAAAAGTTAACCTAGTGTTCAATATTAGACAGATATTCCTAAATTTGCGGATCAGTTTTTCAAAATGACAGCACCTAGGAAAACGCCATGACGGGTCTGCTTGAAAATGAGTGCATATATAAGATGTTTGGCAGGTTTTGAGCTTTTAAGATGAATCACGTGATTCTTCCGATAGCAAAGGCTTTGTCAGTGATCCAGACACGAATGATGATAATGGAGAATTAACATCCGAAGCGGACAATAGTCTATTCACCAAGCGGTACTCAATAGCCGGAAGAAACTCAACCAGTAAAAGGGCTACGACTTCTGATTACAGATCACTGTGGCTCAGTGCTTACTTCCAGTTTGGTTGAATCGTGGTTTCAATCCATAGCAGAGTCATACTCAATGATGCTTCAGAAGGACTGAAGAAACCTGGAAAGTGAAGGATTCTGTTGAGCTATCTTGCCCAAGAGCTAAATCGGAGACTGGTGATCATGCGTTTTTTTTATAACACGGTTGGCTTTCTTAGACCTAAACAAGCGTTATAACAAGAGACACATGGTTTTTGTTTATTGGTTATACTCATCACCATCCACAGTAATAGTAGCAGAAAAAGGAGGAGGAAGAGCAAGTAGTCTTTTTTTAGGTCAATTGATTCTTATACTTGTAAAATATTGTGATATGGATATATTCAGCAAATATCAATAAAAATCGTAAACGGATACTTTAGGCGTTTTTTAGCCCATTTTTTTTTCTCTTTAAAACACAATAGTTTGATTGTGACATCATTAACAACAGGTAAAAAGAATTGATTGGAATAGAGTTCTTTAAAAGACGTAGCATTTCTTTATGACATCTTCCTACCTTCCTATTTCTGTTCAACAGAACTGCAACCAACCAAACACCTTGAAAATGTCTAACAGAGATGTGTGGACACATTTAACAAGAAACCAGAAGTAAAATCTGAGAGAAAGGGAAAAATAGAAATAAAAATAAGACCCAACCACCCATGCCAGATTGACTATCCAGTAAAAGTAGCATATGCTATAGGAGCCAGCATTTTCAAGGGTCCCGTGCTAAATGCTTGCAAACTATCAATTTAGATTCAGTGATTTTACACTTGCTCTATAACTAAACTGCTATCAATTTTTTTCTTAATGCATAACTGGGTGTTTAAGGTTAGCAATTTTAGCCAATTATCTCTTGATTGGGGTTATTTTAATACACAGTAATTAGTGAGGATGTGGTATCTATGTGATATAATGTATAAATGCAGAGTCATTTGAAACTGGAGTCATAGCTGCTGCACAAAGATCAACATGAAAACAAAGTAATTTTACTATGACTGAAATTTCTGACTTATTGGTTGTATTATCTGGTTGTTGAGAAAAAGGACAAAATTCAGTTACTTTACTATATAGGAAAAAAGAATTTTGAAAATAGCATTACAATATTAGAAATCAACACCAAAACTGTCAATAGAGGTTTCTTTCAGTTTTCAAGTTGGTCTGGCTGGCTATGTATTTATCACACCAACGGAGCTAGTGGGCTGAAAATTCAAACACTTAGTTGTCATTATGTTCTACAGAAAACTTTATTCAAAAATCCCCCCTCCAAATACTTTTCCAGAGGGGGTTCAGTTTGCCATGTAAATTCATGGTGAATTGATCCCTTACTGTGTCTGCTTGTTTGTTGGAAATCCAGACTTTTTTTTCAGTGATAACTGTACCCAACAAAATGCATGAGAAGTAACTTATTCATCCCCTATTCCTATTTTCCTAATTGATTACTCCCAACATGGCAGCCAAAAGGTGTTGGCTGCAGGATGGTTCCTATTGAATGACTAACCAGACTTGTTCATGTGTATTTTTAAAATTTATTGCCCCTATTTGACGAATGCTATAGACCCCACATGTCAAAAATCAGAGCTAGAGGGCACTCAGAGAATGCATATCTTCACCAATGCAACATGCTAAGATCTTAGAGCTACAATGAGACAGGGAAATAACTAAATTTAAATTTTAGACTTTTCAGACTATTAACTGAGAAAACAAATTGATCCACAAAAAAAATTTAATAAGTCCTCCTGTGGCCATGGCCCACCCTTCCACAAAGTTTCATTGAAATTCAATGAGAACTTTTGAAGATATCTAGGGGACAGACAGACGGAAGGCTGGATGGAATGATGGTTACAAGAGAATAGATATACCTCTCTAACTTCGTCGGCAGAGGTAAGTAAAAAAAAAAGAAAAAAAAAAGAAAAAAAAAAACAACAAAAAGCAGTTCTGATTAGTAACTCAATAGAAACCACTAAGTTATCAACCTCATTAAGCCAGCATGCCATGTCAGGGGTGATCAATTAAAACGTGGGGAAAAAGGGATAATCAATGCATAAGTTACCTCTCATCTTTTGGTGGGCAGAGATCACTAATAAAGTCTGAGTTCTCAAAAAAAAACAACAAAAAAAACGGTGTGTACAAACTAAGGGATCAATTTAGCATGATCCTACATTGTAAATTGAACCCCCAATGAAAACCTAGGAGTGGCCCAAACACCAAAAAAGAAAAAAAAAAAAAGACATGAATTAATGTTTAAATTCTCAGCCCTCTCGTGCCATTGATATGGCCTCCACGTATGGTAAATACTAAGTAAGAACTGGGGAAAATTTTGGTGACAGTTCTCATAGACATTTTCAAATAATAATAACAAAAAAGCAGTTATACCTTGAATAGTGCAATTAATTCATTTTAAAATTTTCAGTACAAAATCACACAGTACAAGGTCTTATTGAGTTTGTTTTTTCAGTTTAAACTTAGATTAATTTTTTACTGTAATACCATAACTGCACAGTGACAAAACTAGTATTATTCAGACTGTATTATCAAAGTCCAGTCCAAGTTGGAGGCTGGAAATGTTTTGAGGTCCCTATGGTCATTTTGGGACCCAAAAACGCCCAAATCTTGTGTTGGTATTTTTTTTTTTATAGATAATTTCCAATAAAAGATCTATTTTTTTTTTAGATGATTAGTTTTGGTACAGATGCATGGTCTACAGGAATTCATCTATGTGAGGTACGCATATTTAGTTCATTAGATTGTTTTATTAGACAACACAAATGATATATGAATATCTTGATTGGTGCAGTCGATTTAATCCAAAATTTTCTGTACTGTTCAAAACCACATTGTTCAAGGTCATATTACAATTTAATGTGTTTTTTTGGTTTTTTTTCAGCTTAAAAGAACGTACTTAGTTACACTAATTTGTCTAGCAATTCGACCACATTACATCAAAACCCCCACACGATTCAGGGTATTACTGAAGAGGTACATGGAAAAGGGGGGGGCAAAAGTGAAAGTAGAAAACAGTGAATTTGTAGAGGTTTCAAAAAGTTTGGATGAAGGAAGGGAGTTCAAGGGTTCTGGTTTGTTGAATGCCCAGCTGGTTCCTTTGTAAGGGGGAGGAAGGAGGTGCAGGGGAGGGGGTGTTTCCTAGAAACTAGGTCAGCAGTGCCAGTTAATGAACCCAACTCCCCACAGACACCTCAGGACTGCAGGCCACTGTGGAAAGCATTTCCCCAGAGATGAAATTCAGAAGAGAAGGAGAAAGGCCAGAACTCATTTAATGAAAAGATGGTGAGAAAGATCAATCCCCCAGGGGGAGGCATTGCCAACACAGATAACCATTTCCAGTCAAGTGGCTCATTCCAGGGTCAGATTCATTTGCCAACACAGCTGGTTTGCTCAGACATCAATATCATTGAACTGGGGTTCTGAACATATTCACCCCCCATGCATCTTCTGCACAGCTGAAAAGGTTTGATGCCCCCCACCCCTGTTATAATGAAATAGATTTCATGCCCAAGATATAATATTGTGTTTGATTTAAAAATCTACAACAACAACAAAAAAATAATAATAATTATTATAATAATGATGATAATAACTACAAACACATATATATATATATATATATATATATATATATATATATATATATATATATATATATATATATATATACATATACACACATACATACATCTCTTTTAGAGACAAAAAAAAAAAGAAAAAAGAATGAGATGAGAATTAAGGATGAAAGCAGTTATTCAGCCTCTGCCTTAATCATGGACTGTTTAGCACAATGGTAAGTGAACAGCTACATTGAAGCAGTTACCTATCAGGGGCAGGTTCGATTCCTGCAGCAGCCCCATTTTCTTTAGTTTATTCTACTTACGTTGTCTAGATATATTATCTATATAAACCGTGTAACGACAGGAAAATCATTTCAAATAAGTTTCTATATAATATAACGCAATTCATAATTCATTATGTTGGACTAAAATGTCCATTTCTTAAATGCAATACACATAAACTTTAGGTTACTTACCAAAATTTTCTAATTTATTTATTATGAGGAAATGTAGAGCTATAACCCGATTACATCATTGCTTTTATGCCTTGCAAAGTTAATGGGCTGAGTCATAAGTTAGAACAGAATCTATAGTAGATTCAGGACTCATGAGTACTGCATAATTTGCATCACAACAGTCGCACCAAATTTGAGGTAAAAAAAAAAAAAAAAAAATCAATATGGTCAGAATAAATTCTACTTATGACATCATGGGATAGGCATTTTCCACTGGAAAACATCTAAAAGTTTCCAGAGAATCTAGTTCTTGTTAACAAACCTGTCAAAATAAGCCCCCCCCCCTGTAGTTACTATAAATTAACTCCCTCCACTTTCGCTCTTTAGAATTATCTAAATTGAGATATAAAATATCTAAATTGGCAATGCTGAAAAGAAGTTACCAGGATAATTCAGAGCCGTAGTTCTGTAACTGCCAGAAAATTATTTTAGGTGAAAATTACATGGGTGTTAGCAGAAAAAATTGCCAAGACTCTCTCAATGTTTCCAACTTAGAAAATATTCTTGCACTAGTGCGACTGCCAAAAAGCAATTAAAATACTAAAAAAAAAAAGCCAAAAAACATGCAACAGCCAAAATGTTTAAGCACTTCTGCTTTAATTTAGCAATTTTCGCACAGCCAGATTTTTATTAGTTAAAAGATGGAATTCTGTCCGAAGACGGAGATTCAGCACCCAGGTAATTATGGCAGGCTCTCCATACACCATAAAAGTTCGACCCCTTCTAAACATGCACTGTTCAAATAATTTTAATGAACTGAATAATCCAACATTTAATGAGGATTTCTGAATGGGGAAATAACGTGTCAAACTATCTTTAGAAGTCACTTCGGGAGTCAGACTCAAAATTAAAGATCTTTCTAGCAGTGTTGTGACTGACAATACTCATCAACGTCACTTTGTAAAAATAAAATAAAATGGTATCAAATAGCTGTGTTGCAGATCTCCAATCAAGTGCTCTGAACCAGCACAATTGTATTCATGATTCATCATCGCACTTTTTAGATATCAGGATTAGAAATAATAGAGCAAGTTTTGTCACAGCTATAAATACAGATAAAAACCCACACTCAACGTGGCCTTTGTTCAGAGGAACACGCCCAAGGCACAAGCAAGCATTTCAAATTTAATACACAGATGTAAGGCTGCAAAGACAAGCTCGTCAAAAGGCCCAAGAAATAGCTGTCAATGCAGTAGCTAAGAATAGTTTGAGTTCTGAAGCTGTAGAATGTGTGTGAGTCATAGTAAAGTAGTTCTAGGGCATTAAGACACTTGTTGGGTTGAAAGAGTTCTTTGAATAGTGTGCGGCAGATTATAAGAGGATGCAGTCAATGTAAGTGGCACCTTTTCCTTGCCAAATTACTATAGGTTCAGTAGGCAAGGGCTTCTCAAAATGAGGGTCAGGACAACCCCCCCAGGGGGTGGGGAGGATCACAGAAATATTTCGAAATATTTTACTAAAGAATAATTAGCTAACTACTGTTTTTCTTTTTTTTTTTTTATACCTCCATATGACCAGTGCATTAATGTGGATTAAGATTTATCCAATAATAATTGGATGAAACGATAATTTCAAAAGACCGTGTTTCATACAAATGATATTTATTTGGTTTATTTCAATATTTTGCCACTGCATTCTGGCTTTTTGAAGATAAGAATGAAAAAGGCTAAAATGCAACCAACAAATAAACTAACATGGTCTTCTGATATACCCACATAAGGTACACCTACTGGTGCTAATTTTCAAATAGTTTGATGCTATCAGGAAAATTTTGAAAAATAGATTCTGTCGCATTTTGATAATATATTTTATAGGTGTTTTTTTTTTCGCAGTTAACACCGTGAAACTTATAGGTTATAAATATTTTGCAGTTTTGAAAATGTTTTGTTCATGATTTATTTCTATGTTCAGTTATATTTGGATTACAGCTAACAACAGAAATGAAGAAAAGAAAAAAAAATCTGCTTCCTCAAAAGGGAGCCCTGTGGAAACAAATCTGAGTCATAAGGAGGGGGGGGGCCCTGCAAAAAAAAAAAAAAAAAAAGCTTCATCAAAAGGGGGCCCCCCAAGAAAAAAAATCTGCCTCATCAAAAGGGGGCCCCCAAGAAGAAAAATCTGCCTCATCAAAAGGGGGCCCCCAAGAAGAAAAATCTGCCTCATCAAAAGGGGGCCCCAAGAAGAAAAATCTGCCTCATCAAAAGGGGGCCCCAAGAAGAAAAATCTGCCTCATCAAAAGGGGGCCCCAAGAAGAAAAATCTGAATCATAAGGGGCCCCGCAGAAAGAAATCTGAATCATCAGAAGGGGGCAGCAAAGAAAAAAAAAAAAAAATCTGAATCAACAAAAGAAGGCCGAAAAAAAAAAAAAAAAAATCTACCAAATGAGTGTGTGTGGGGGGTCGCTTGATTTTTTTTGGTCTCATCAATGGGGAGTCGGGAATGAGAAAAGTTTGAGAAAGCCTGCAGTAGACAACAGCTTTCCTTGTTGTCCATATAGAGTACTCGGTGGGCGTGATAGTTGATGCGGGTGCATTCATCATTCCTTTTCATCCCCAAAGAAACTTATTTGAGATTAACCCTTATACTATCAAGGTTAACTCGTTCTGCATAAGCAGAATCTAAAACCCTTTGAAAATCTTGATTGTGCATGAAGAGTGTTGTGTCGGATTATTCCTTGCTAGGGAGGATCAAGGGAGTACTCTCCTCCCACCTGAAATGGTTGTTTTTGAAAAGGGAGATTGACTCACGCACACCGAGTCGGCCAAAGCGAGGCTGTCAGGCTGTAGGTTTTCTTCAGAGTAGGGTTGCCATTTCTACTCTTTTTGCAATAAATTCAGCGTCATTCTCGATTGTGCAGTGCAATAAAGCGCTAAATTAGCGTGGACGTACTCGAACATTTTTAGTCATTTTCTTTATCATTCTAAGCATCTTCGAGAAATTTATGACTATATTTTTTTTTTTTTAAATTTGGTGCTCTTTTGGCAGTCAAACTAGTGCAAAGATATTTACTAAGTTGCCAACATTGCTTCAGGGTAGCCTTCTCTAACTGGGCAGAAGGGCTCTATTCGCCTGTATTTCATCAGTAACTGGAAGTAGATCCATGTCTTTTGCAAGGGCATCAAAGAAAAGTGATCACCTCAGCCAGAATTTGACCTCTGGTTTCCAGATTCCACTTCTGTACCATTAACAGTTGGGCTACCTCACACCTTACGCCTAAAGTGGAAGCCATTTTATCCCTTGCCATTTCTGGGATCAGAGGGCGCCAAGAAGCTGTGGGAGGGGATAAATTCACAAATAATTTTTGCTGATCCCCAACCATGATTTCAGTCCCCTGAGAAACATAAATCTTGAACCATAAACTGATAAACAAACACTTCATCATTCCAGATAAATAAACCTTACAAAAAAAATACCAAGAAGGTTACAGTATGGAAATATAGTTTATATCATAATTCTTGAAAAAAAAAAAAAAAAAAAAAAAAATCACAGTTCAGTGAATTGGTGAAAAAAAATTTCGATTTCTAAAATGCAGTTTAAGTAACTAGTTCGAGAGTTTAAAAAATAAAAGAAAAAAAAACAACTTATTTTCAACCTCAAGTATCCCCGGGGTTTATATTTTAAACAAATAATTTTTAGTGGATAATTTTGTACAAACTTTCTTTTTATGAACCATTTACTTGAGCTTGACCTACAAACTAAAAAAGGCAGCAAGTGTATAACAAGGGTATTCATAAAGGACACTATCTTAACTATAAGAGGATAGAATTATAGACGGTTTTTTCATAAAAGATGCAACACTAACGGTAGAATTATACAGGATGTAGTAAATGAATAAAATCATACAAGATCTTCATAAATAAATGCTAACGGTAAGTGAATAGAATTATACAAGGTGTTCATGAAAGAGGGCAACTCTAAGGATATGAGGGTAGAATTTACATGCATGTAAATTTTATGCTTCTACATTAGTCACATGACAACAGTATAAACAGTTTAAATTATTGCATCATGTGCTAGCCTTATTCGAGCATCCATAACATTGTGTTGTATCAGCTATGCCATTATCTAATGTAATGAAATGCTAATGTAATGAAACTGGTACAAACCTGTATCTAGGTCAAAGGAAATCACTTTCAACATCTATTATAACGTCAAAATATACGCACTATTGTAATCTTTTTGTAATTTCTGTCTTTGAAAATAGTTTCAAAACTTAAAAATAGTTTAATAACATTTTGTCAAAAAGACGGTTGCATAGATTGGGGTGGAGACTCAATTTGCAAAATAAGTTTCTGCTAAATTAATCAGCTACTTTGTGTGCTTGCTTTTTGAAATTCAAACTCTCCCGATCGCTGCCCTGCAAAAGGTGAGAGAAGTAACTTATTCATTGACCACCCATTTTTTGTAATTGATCATCTCCAACATGGCATGCTGCCATAAGAAATTGATCAAGTGATGGTTTTTTTTTTATTGAGTGACTAACCAGATCTGTTTCTTAATCTATTCAATACATTCCTTTAAAAACATTGTTATAAAAAGAATGAGTACAGGTGTCCCTGCCAATTTTAATAACGTTAAATATTTGCAATGAGCAGTTATAGAGACAGGGCACACCCTCCTTCCGTTTCTCTTACACCCCAGTCTTCTATACCTCCTATCATCTCAACCTCTGATGACTCCGCTTGTATGCGCTATCATCATAACCATTTCTTCAGTCTGGGAACGCTCAGGAAATTTCCCCAAAATCATCAGTAACTGCCCCATCGCTTATACACCATTTCGGCCAATAAAAAGTTTTAATAGAAACACTATTTTCGAATAGCAGGGGAAGGGCACTTGTACTCATTTTTTTAATTATTAAAAAGAAAAAAAAAAAAAATCACTTTTCTCTGTAATTTTTCATGTGTATTCTATCATTTCCTTTGTTAAAAAAAACAAAAAAAAACAACTTTTCGGGCTTTTAAAACATTATGAAGTATATTCATTGATAGCATTCGTGGAATAGCTAAATACGAAGATCTTTGTTTCCCTTGCTCTACTTTACTTCCTATACTTCCCTGATGTAACTATATGACCCCGTTTCCCATATCCTCTGTGGTTTCAAGGACACGGGGAGTATACCAGATTGACCATGTAACAGAAGTAGCCTATGCTAAAGGCCCCACACTAAATGTTTGCAAGCTGTCAATTCCGATTCAGTGATTCTACACTTGGTATAGTATTATATAGAGACAGTATAGCATTATAGTACTATACTGTCTCAAAATTAAATGAACAATCTCAGCCCATTGTTACCTTTAATTGGAATAATTATTCTAGCAGTAAGAATTGGGAGTGTGGTACCTATGTAATACAAAATAACTTACACATATATTTGCCAAACCCATTGTACAAAGATAAAAACAAATATCGGTACTGAAATATCTGACTAATTTGTTGCATTTTCTCGCCGTAGAAATACTTCGCAAATGAAAATGTGTTGTTATATTCATGTGTTTCTTTTCAATTTTGGGCCCTTTTATAACATATATCCTACAGACCGCCCATAAGCTTAATCCGGTCCTCAACAACAATAGACAGAACAACAGTGAAAAATGAGTAGCATTGAATGTCCATGTTTCAAACAGAATTGGCTGTAATTCAAGTAGAGTACCTGACAGTGTTGACAGTGCAAAAAATTTTTTGCACTGTTTTGACTAATAAAAAAGGCTAGAAAAAAAAAAAAGATTAGAGAGAAATGGCCGAAAGAGGCTGAAAAAAAAAAAAAAAAAAAAAAAAAAAAAAAATGGTCGGAAAATGGCTTGAATGGTTGAGAAATAGGGGGGAAAAAAAAAAAGAAAAAAAATTCGGCACTAATTTAGCAATTTTTGCACGACAATAAATGTGCTAAATTTAGAGCAAAATGCTCTAAACTGGCAACACTGCCTAGCAATAAGGGATTAATAGAAATAAAAAGCCAGAAATAAGGATGTTAATCTGAACTGCCTACTAAACTGTAACAATACCCAAACTCTTTAATACAGAGAGATTAATGCTGCACTGGTATTTAGCAAGAAGAAGGCTGAGCCGAAAGTAGGTTAGCATCAAATTGCTGGGGGGGGGGGGGCTGGCTGGATGTAAAGCCTACAGATAAGAGGGTCAACAAGGGCATGTCATTGGATCAGTGGGTCCCAGCTGTATGAAGCTAACAGGATAAAGAAGGATGTTCAGGAACATATAACAACTATAAAAGATGGCTTTGTTTGTAAAGAAAAATGGAATAATTAAATAGGCCTGGTTAGTCACTCAATGGAAAACAGTCATGTGACCAACATCTTTTGGGCAGCATGCTGTGTAGGGAGTGATCAATTAAAAAAAAAAAGGTGAACAATGAAAAAGTTGCTTCTTCCAAATTTGGGGGGGCGGGTGATCACTAAAGAAATGTCTGAATATTTTTAAAACAAGCGGACGCAAACCAAGGGATCAATTTATCATAGAGTTACATTGCAAATTGAACCCTCCACAAAAACTTAATTTTTTAAAAAAGACAACAAAAAAACAGACAAGGAACATATTTGGAGACACAAGGAGCTTCATTGGTGCAGCCTGCATATGCCATATATATATATATCCAGCCAGCCAGACCAACTTAAAAACTGAAGAAACCAATATTGACAGTTTTAGTTGATGGTCTAATAAAAATACAGAGAAAAGTAAATCTGTGTTTTTGTGTGTTTATGAGTAGTTAAGGAATTTCAGCATATAAGTAAATACAGTGAATGCAAAAAGTATCAGGTACATTTCAAAATTTTTCATTCGACATCCTTCTAAAGCTACAAAATTGATTTAAGTTCAAAAGATGAAACAATGCAAAACAAGAACTGTAAGTTCAACAATGCGCCCACCATTCATGGTAGCAGCAGGAGGAGGAGAAGGATGAAGAGCAAGTAGACTTTCTTTGACTCAATCGATTCTCATACTAGCGATGGAAATATTCTGCAAGTAACATGTTCAATAAAAATTGTAAAAGGCCATTTTGGTCATTTCTGGCTTCTTTAGAATACAATAATGACACCTAGGAATTCTATTATAATATAATTAACAGTTAGTAGAAAAAAAAATAATTGATCAGAGTACATTTTATTTTAATGTCGTAATGCCGTTTCCTTCCTATTTCTGTTGTTTATTATGAGTAGGATTGACCGACAAAAGCGTCTCGTAGAGATACGTGGACATATCTAAAAACTGCTTCATTTTCACCTCTATTTTCTGCTCTGCCCATTCCATGTTTAAATATTAGTAAACTTTATAAAAAAGTCAAATATATCTTAATATTTCACTGGGCCATTCTATCAAAACTTGGCTATACCAGTCAGAAATGACGGGGTTATTTATGTATGGATCGGCACCAAAGAGCCTAAAGCTTTTTTTATTGGGGGATAGATTTTTAATATAAGTATCCTCATTTTGAGGTTTTTTTTCCAAGTTTTAAAATCAACTTTTTAATGTTTTAATGTGTAATCAAACAAAAAGTCCCAAGAGTTTCAATGACATAATTTTCAATTTTATATTTTAATAGGAAGGAAAATTAACCAATAAGATCATCCCATTGAGCCATTTAATGATATGCTCTTTACATGGTTAGTTAATAATAAATACAAAATTCAATTGTCAAAAAGTACCAAATGTTCAGAGCATAGTACCAACTTTTCAGACTGCAGTACCAAACATAGAAAAATGTACACCTATTTGGATGCACCAGTGAGTTTACCCAATTGTATATCCCTTCTTTGTGATAAGCATAATCCTTGTCGACTAAGACTTGCACCACAATGCTCGATTGAAAGACAAGATAGGCCAGATTAGAGCCAGAATCAGATTAGGGTCAAGGGTGGAAAGAGAAGGGATTCTATTTCTGGAGAGGGAAGGAATTAAAAAAAAAGGGGTTATTGAGGAATACAAGAACCATAAGTTCAACAATACGTCCACCATCCGTGGTAGGAGAAGGAAGAAAAGTGAGTAGTCTTACATTGCATCAATCTGTTCTTATACTTTTGAGATATTGCAATAAATATACTGGAAGCATCATTTTTTTTTAAAATTGTAAACAGCCATTTTTGGTCATTTTTCAAAATGCGAAAATTCTATTCTGACCATTCACAGCAGGTTAAAAAAAAAAAAAGGTAGTGTTCTTTTAATGACATCACACCTCTTCCTTCCTTCCTATTTCTGTTGTTCATTATAACAGGGACTGAGAGACCAACCAAGAAGCATCTAAGAGTGTTTTAAATCTCCAACTTCTTCAAAGGGGTTGGTGTAGGGTCCATATACAAATATTACCAAGCCCTTGGTTGTAGCTATCCTCTATACAAATATTTGTTGGGTGAAATCAGATCATCATCAGGGTGAGAGCAAATGCAGACCCTACAATATTTCATTTTTGCAAAAAGGGGAAACCAAACTTGAATTTAGCACAGGCATGCAGTTTATTTGGCACCGACTGAAACGAAGTCAGGCACTGGAAAAAAGTTTTCAAAAAAGAAATGGTTCAACCTAAACTTGTACAACTAGAAAAAAACAAAACAACCCCCCCAAAAAAAACTTTCTTAAAAAAAAAAAAAAAAAAATATTCAACGTTATATATACATTTTTGAAAGCATTTGTCAACTTTTGTATCTTTACTAAAACTATTTGTTTCCAATTGGGTTCAACTAATTTGGTAGCTAATCTCCATCTAAAAGTCTGAATCAAAAAAATGATCGCTAAAAAAAAAAAAAAAAAAAAAAAAAAAAGTACATCGTCTAAGATGCAATAGTTATACACACACACACATATATATATATATATATATATATATATATATATATATATATACACACAGAGTGTAGATAAATACTGTATAGAAATGATGAAGTATGACGTAAAAAAGAAAAAATATTCCACTTTCTTCAAATTTTTCTATCTTTAACAACGCAATAAACTGATTAAAAAAGAACAATATATCTCTTCAACCACTCTCACTTCGGGTTGCTCAATTCCTTTCAAACGCTGTTAACAGATTTGAAATTGGTCTTGACAAAAAATTTCCGCTCTGAGAACTGTGAAATTTCGTCGCAGTTGATAACATATTAGATAATAAACAGTAAATTATATTGAAACCATCAATTGAATAACCACCACACCAAATCTTTTTGGCTTTTCTTATATGCTAGTCTTGTCTCAATTTCTCAGATGATGCTTTGTCATCAAAAGTGTCCCCCATTATAATACCAGTGTTGGGGTTCAAGAAAGATAAAACTGTTAAAACCGAGGCCTGATTAATTCTGCTACTGTGGAGCTAAATCTAGCTACTTAGCTATTTTATAGCTGAATCTAGCCATTTTGGAGCAACATAGATGGGGGGGTTCTCTACCTACCTGCACTAAATATAATGGGGCGGGGGGGGGTGTATTAGTTCTGATTAGTTTTCTTTCATTGAAAGTAAGCGAAGATACGTCTATCCTTATATGAAATTCTGCATGTAGTACCATTCAGAAGTACCAGACAAGATTTATAGATACGTCCACTGATATTGATTGACTTTCGAATTCCTGTAAAATGATACGAATATCAAGAGGAATAACTTCTGGTAAGGGTTACTTCCCTGGTACCTTAAGGTCATTCGAATTCTTTTTTTTTTTTCTCCAAATACAATTCACAAAAGAGTTCCAATTTTTTTTAAGCAGGGTTGCCAATTTAGATGGGTTTTCTTGTTTTGTTTTTTTTTTTCAAATTCAAATTCTGATTACAATATATAGATTTTTGAAAAATTATTTCCATGTTGCCAATTGAGTTTTTTTTTTTTTTTGAAAATTTGAATTTGAGGAAAAAAATTTGAAATAATCACATCTAGATTAATTGACAACCCTGTTCGAGAGTGGTTCCAAGCGGTTCATGAATTTGAGTTGAATAAAGGAAAAATATACTTACTTGACAACATCATCGATGTTGTTTCGGTAAACTCCTTCTAACTTATCTGCTGGAAAGCCCATGGCGATAATATTTGGACATATATCTGGAGATTAAGAGTTAAGGAAGCAAGCAATGGAGAAAATGAAAGAATACAAGATTAAAACAATTCATACAGTAAGACAAAATATACAAACATCACCTGAGAATCAATATAACAGAATATTACAATAAAAAATCAAAATTTTGAAATGAAATTAGATAACTCATTTAAGCCATCACTCCGTAAAAATGGTTGAAAGTATCTATCCACTTTATCATTATAGTTATGTAGTAAATAGAACCTCTCCTTGCAAAACCTTAAAGAAATTATTTTTCTGAAAACTGAGCACCTAAAATAGAAAGAAAAAAAAACTTTTTTTCCTAGACGAACTGCGTGCTGGAAGAGGAAAAAAAAAAACAAAACAAAAACAAATCCTAACTGAAAATATATATACACACAAATAATGTAAACAGAACAGACTCCCTGGTGGTTAACTCGAGATTCAAGGGGAGGTAAGTACTGACAACTATGTGCCATGTGGAAATGCAAGAAAACAGTAGTTTAGATGCAAAGCAACCACTTCTCCCAGCTGCGACTTGTTCCACGGCTGCTGCTGCTGCTGCAGCTGAGAAAAAAGGAGAAGTATGGGAAGAGGGTAATTATCTACCCCCCCCCCCGCGCCACCACCAACCCGATATTTACCTACCAGAGTTTTGGGTAGGTTGGTAGTCTGAAAACTTACAGCTTCCCTGGCAGAAAACCAGGAAGTAGGATAACTTGCGAGTACATCAAGAAAAGAAAAAAAAAAACAAACAAAAATAGTACTACCTTTGTCCCATAACAGTTGTTACGTTAGCACGTATAATGCATACACTAGATGTACCAACAATAATGGGACAGAGGTAGAATTAGTGAGGTTATAAGAATAAGCCAGCAAAAAACTAACATCCACAAAGAAAATACAGAAAAATCAGTTACCAGTTGCACTATAAATGAGCGGTCACCAACCTTTTTATGTCTAACGCCCACTTTTGAATCTTCTGTGAGGGTAAAATTTTCGTACCGCCCACAAATATTTCAAATCAAGACACCACTCAACAGTAATTTTCAATGGCTTAAAGTTGCTAGATGCATCTAAAATGGCTAAAATTGCATAGATTTAATTCTCAGTTGAATGCGCATTTGGAAATGGTAGCTTCCAAAAATTCGCACAAAGGCTCCAAAGAGTAAATATACAACATTATTAATCGTATATCAGGTCAATAATGAAAATCAAAAGCCACTATTTTGGGTCATAAGTCGTGCAACTCGAAAATCACGTGTTTTCACTTTTGGTGTTTGTGTGGTGGAAGTAAAACAGACATAATTCCCGACCTTATGACCCAATAATAGGTCTATCGTCCACTTGAAAACTTGATCACCTAGGCAAGGAACCACTGACCTAGACACTGTCCTGCTCAGATTATTTAGTACATGATGAAAAGTGATTTCCCTGTTTATAAATATGAACTCTTCCACTTAAAGATAACAATTTTGCTGATAAAAATACCTCCTTACCCACTATCTGAAACAATGGACTCTCCCAGTCATTTTTAATAAAACTTCAGATAAAATTGATTAAATGTAATCAGTTATTTACTTGATTAACAGCTTTGAAGTAGTGAACTATGAAATTTCAGAGTGAGAAAAGATGGAGAAACAGCTTGAACTCTATGAAAACACAGGTAGATATTAGAAACCGTCAACAAAAACTGACCAAAATTGCTTATGTAGGTCTCTTCAGTTTTCAAATTGGTCCAGCTGGCTATGCATGTACATATATAAGTCAGTCTGTATCACATGTACAGGCCATATCAATGGAGGGCTGACAATTCAAACGTTTACGCCTGACTATTTCTAGAAGAAAATTGTTTTTTGAAAATCCTCTCAATGATAGGTTTTTCAAGGGGGGGGGGCAGTTTGCAATGTAAACTCATGCTAAATTGATAGCTTACTTTGTGTCTGCTTGTTATTTTGGGAAAATTCAGACTTTTTTCTCGTGATCATTATCCTACAAAGAGTGAGAGAAGCGAACTTTATTCGTCGAAAAACTCTTTTCCTCCAAGTTTTTAGATGTTGGTCACTGGTGACGAACCAGACCATTTTCTTCACCGAGTTTTAAATTTCATTTTATGTATTATGGCCTCCAGTAGATTCTTTTCTGGAGAGAAGAAAAGAAATTTTAAAAAAAAGGAAGGAAAGAAAAATATCATCTCACATCAATTCAAATACATCAGATTTTTTCTACAGATTAACTAATCTTTAAATAATCAGCAGAAACAAGGTCTGGTTAGTCACTCAATGGAAACTGTCACATGACCAACATCTTTTGGCAGCATTAAAAACGTCTGAATTTTCAATTGAGACCCCTCCCCCAATAAAAACTAGTATGAATGCCACTGCACAAAAAATGAGGGACCGATTTAACATAAACAATCATTGCAAAATTGAACCCCCATTAAAAACTTATTTGGTGAAGGGGTTAACCCCCCCCCCCCAAAAAAAACCAAACTATCTTTTCCCTCAACAATAAGAAGTAAATATTCTAATTTTCAGTTCTCTAGCTCTATTGGTGATACTTGTACACACGATACATACATAGTCAGCCAGACCAACTTAAAAACCTACGTTGAGTTTTGGTTGATGGTTTCTAATAAGCAGACATTTTCATTTTTTATAAATCTTAATAACTCCATATGGCACAGAATTGATATAGATTTTGCAATTAAAAGCTATTTCTATAAAACCATGTATTGTACAATTAACAATTTTTTTTTATAAGAAAATTATTGTATAATTACTTGGTATTTCTTATTTAACATTACATGTCTAACGGTACTTTTAAGTACGTACAAAACGTTTTGTCGATTAATTTAAGACCTGCGTGTCCTTGCGGTACTTGTGAGACCAATTTTTATTTTATTTTTCAATAAAAATTGGTGTTCAACTAATCGTTTCTTACATCAATTCAACGTTAGTTGTCTTTAGCCTATGAGATTAAACTAGACCACTCGACTCAGTCGAGTCAATGCTCTCTTGGGCATGGAAGTTTCTCAGCTTTCTTTACTGCCGTTTGGGTTGAAAAAATAAGATCTTTCATTACATTTTTAAAAAAAAAAAAAAAAATTGACTGAATTGTTATCAGGGGCGGGCTGTTGTATGAACTTCAAAGACGACAATGTTAATGTATCCTTCGTGTAAACCTTTTTTTTTTTCCCAAGTTTGTTAACCTGATCCTGGTCCAGGTGAAGGAACAGGAAAGCTAAAACAATGAGATCAGAGCCATTCTTTTCTTTTAAGCATGAGTCAATCTCCTTTCCATAAGTATTTCAATCGAGACAAATTATTAAGGGGTGAGTGAACATTCCTTCCAACTCAACCAGCGGTCGAGTTACTTTTTTTTGAAAAAAAAATCTCACAGGCTTGTTGACAGCATATGGCTTTCAAATATGAATTTTTCATGAAAATATAATTGCACAAAAAATGTTAAATTTAAAAAATCAGGACGAAGTATTATAACGCCACTCTAGGGTACATTAAGTTAGAAACTTCAGGTCGTTAAAAGATTTAGTTCTTTCTGTAACCGTATCACTAATACATTTATTTTGATACTACTTTAGTCTTTTCAGATATATAATCTTGAATTATCAGGCATGGCTCAACCCTTATTGTTCATAAATATGCAATCAAAAGTTAATGAAAGATTTTATACTTTTGGTACTTTCATATGCATAGCAGTGATCAAAAATCGAAAGCGAGACACTTGAAAAAATATGCACAATTGCAATTTGAGACTCAGAGAAAAATGACAGCATTTGAAATGTGTGAGTGCATGTCCTGCCCGGGTTCCAAGTAAAAGTTTTCATTCTTTTTTTTCTTTTTTTTTTCCTTTTACAAAAAAAACAAAACAAAATGTGTCACAAAGCTCTTCTCTCTTGGTACTCTTCAGCTATTCTCCAATCCAAATGATTAACTAACGAATATATTTATGTAATGTTTGATCCCGTGAAATGCTCTATCCCTACCCCAGACTTTCTAAACAAATCATGGGTTTATACAAGAATACATTGATTCGTGCAGTTTTGACGTAATATGGTTAAAGTAGGGATCAGTGAATTCTTTTCATTAGAAATCCTGATTTTTTTTTTAGTTTTGCCCACGGCTCTCATGTATATTAAATCTAACCTATAAAAATTTGCACTTTAGGGCTATGAATTCCAGATTCTTTCTATTTGCAGAGTAAATAATATGAAGATCTGCATTAAGTGTTCATATTTATTTATTTATACCCAGTCAGCTTAATAGCAGTTAATTAATAATTCCCAGTGAAACAAGCATCCATGTAAAGATTGTGGTCTCTCATGCCTATAGTAAACAAATTATACAACGCAATGTTTATGTAAGCAAAAATTAAACAATTTGAGACACAAAAGACTCTGTAAAAGCCATCAATTGCTCCATGGCCTACAAATACATCAAATTTGGAAATTTTTTTAAAGAAAAGGTTCAAGGCCAGCAAAGAGCACCTCAATGAACCACTTGTTGCTGACCCCTGGATTAAAGTACTGCTGTACAAATTGATCCAACTAAGTATAAGCAGACCCCCCCCCCCAACCCCATTAAATCACTACAAGATATTTGAACAGTACGCAAAATAATGGATCAAATTGACTCCACTAACCAAGGCATACGCGTAGTCCACGTATTCTTCGAGTCTATATTTTAAAGTTACCAGTGATAGATTCATGTAATTTGAATTTTCCCAATTCAAACATTTTTCCCTTAATGTAAGCAGAAGAATGAGAATATCAATGTAGAGCAGTGGTTTTGGAATTGGGGTCCGTCAAATAACAATAAGAGGTCAAGAGCAGTATTCCTCAGAACCTGACATTGTGAATCTAGAGGCAGAGAAAGATCATAATCCATTGTAGTTATCAAAAAAGCAAAATCATTTTACACAGACCCGTATCACATATTAGAATTCAAACTAATGTAGTCTATTTGAAATTAATACGATTTTTTTAATGTCAAAACTTGCTTTTTATTGTAATTCGTTAATTGGTCTGAAGAACGGGTCCTTGAGTCTTGAAAGTTTCAAAACCATTGATGTAAAGAAACGAGATTTTTTTTTTTGAATGACTAGGGCCTCTATAATATATTCACAGGTTTAGGTAATGATGGTGGTCTTACTTGGGACAGTCTCTATGACAAATTCACAAGTTTACTCATGAATTTTCCAACCTGGCCACAATCTCAGTAATGAGTCAAAAACCATAATTACTCATTGTTACAGTCAGAGTTTGGGTGCAAATAAGACTGAGGTTTCTTGTAGCTACCCACTGAGGGTTAGGTCGTTTATTCTGACAGCAGAATTAGTACCCATGTACTGTATTACCCTCTCTTCAGAATTACATGGGTAAAGCCAACTGGCAGACATTTTCTCTCTCTCCCATATATATATATATATATATATATATATATATATATATACACACACACACTCACAATACCTGTCATAATAATTTAAGCAAACAGCTTTGAGAATTAAAAACAGGTACATTTAACAAATTAACAAAAACTGTTTTGAGCTCCTATGTACACTCTCCGCAGGAACTAGCAGAAAATCCAGCCGTGGGTAGTTTTTCAGCTAGTAATAAATTACACACGCAAACGCTGTAGACTTAACAATATAAATTTTTGAAAAAGATTGAGTAGGTATTAACTCATCTAAACACGAGGGTTTAAATGTTCTGTCAAAAATATATTAAACAAGTACTCATAATATATGATGGGATTATTCACACATGGATCAGCACTTCTGCGCACTCTGCCTAGGATCAAACTGAAGTATCTGTTTGCAGAACATACTTCACTTTGCAACAATGCAGCGACATGGTCAACGATAGCTTTCTGAGACGGACTAGGATTCGTCCAGTAGCCTCAAAAAATAACTCTGCCCAGTCGCGAGGGAACAGTAAGCCTCGGGGCAGCACCTTCCAATCGCAGTAAAAGGGATGGGTCAGGCTTACCCTGATGCCTTTGTAACTCTAGCAGAGGGGACTGGAGCAATTTTTGAAGCTTTCCATACGGACCCCCCCCCACACACACACTAAACCAACCTTGTGTCACACCTTGCTCTTTATGAGGGAGCAAGTTAATACAGATCAAAGTGTAGTATCCGTGAGCTGATTGCAAAGTGTTACACAGGCCGGATTTTCTACTAGTCATTAAAATTCAGCTATGACATTCACCCCAGAGATTAACTACAAAAAAAAAAAAAAAAAGCTTACAGTATGTGGTGACTAAAGAGCGTACATTAAATAAAAAAAAGCTTACAAATGAGAGCTGGTGGTTTGCTCTCCTCACTCAGGCCACAGAGCTAGAGTGGGGGAGGGCTAAACGAGGGCGGAGGGGAGGGCTAGATGAGGGCGGGGTGGAATGAGAGATTGTCATGTGAGTGACATGGATAATAAAAATAATCCTGGAGCAGGTAAGTAGTAAAGGTAAGTAAATTGGAGGGAAATTTTGTGGTAGTGTGCATTTGAAAATCACCAGACTGACCACAAAGGGGAGGGGGACCTCGGGGGGGGGGGGAATTTTTTTTTTTTTTCTCCTTTTTCTCTAGTCAGTCAGAAAGGCTTCTGATATTTCAGTAAAACTTGCATGAATTTTGGGCTAGATCCAATGTTTATAAAGAAAAGAAAAAAAAAAAAAAAAAAAAAACTTTTTTGGTACTTACTACAAATCTAAGTTTTCTCTTTCCCACCCCTGGGGGGAAGCTCCCATAGCCTCTTGGCAATTTTGCAGGAGATACTTTGCCCTCTACCAAGATTGAAAGTGAGTTTTCCTTCTGAAGGTGGAACACGCATTACAGACCGTGTATGCCTTTTCCGAAATGCTAAGGACCAGAAGTGATTCAGATTTTGGAACATTTACATTTATGTAATGAGATATCTGGGGTATGGGGCCCGAAGTCATAACACAACAAATATCTATGTTACATATATAATATATATATATATATATATATATATAACTTGTATAGATCAGCTGGAGGTAATACATACAAAATCAAAAACTGTCAAACTACGTTTCTTCAGTTTTCAAGTCAGTCCAGCTGGTTGGCCGTGGATGAATGCATGAATCGCGCATACTGTTTGTACCAATGAGCTAGAGGGCTCAAAATTGAAACTCCTTATGATGTCGACTAAAAAAGTTTCAGGTTTTCAAAAAAAAAATTCCCTCCTTATTAGGTTTTAAAAGGGGGGGGTCAATTTACAATGCAAGTTCATGCAAAATCAACCACTATTCTTGGTCTGATAATTTTTCTTGAATATTCTGACTTTTTAGTGATAACTGCTCATAGGCGACTTTTTAAAAATTCATCACACCCAACATGACATGCAACCAAAAGATGTTGGTCATATGGCGGTTTCTATTGAGTGACTAACCAGACCAGTTTTTGATAATTCTTGCGCACAAAACAAAATTTGCAGTGATGATAGTAGGTAATAAACTGGCACCAATCTTATTGTGAATTTGTCCTGATCGGAACTCGTTTCATCTCTGACTGTATGGGATGTAGATAAAGTTTCAGGTCTCTAAATAATTGCATGGAATTTTTACTTCTAGCGAGAGGGATTTGAATAGAGCCTTGGATATTGGCCTTGTCTCCAGTCTTTGAATCACGTACTACAGTGAGGTCACGTATGGAATTTTCCACTTGTCATGTCATGTAGGCTTTTAAAGAGTTTTGGATTTGGCAGCGTTTCGGACAAGAGATACTCGACCTGTATCCTATTTTCAGAGCTGAAAACTTTCAAGTGGTTTTACATAAATCATGGCTAATCTTTTTTTTTTTTTTTTCAAATTCAAAAAGTTTTTGTAATTATTTTTTTTTTCTCTTTCATACTTGAAGGCCATATAAACGCAACAAATATTGAATTATAAAGAAACATTGAACAACCGTGACCACCAAGGGTGGCGAAGGATTTATCTTTGTTTGTTGCAGCACTCCTGACCATACCGTTTTGTCTAGTCAACACACTTGAGAATTGGCATCAGTACCCCCTCTCTCTCAAAAAATTTTGATTTTTGGAAAAAAGCTTTTTTGACCTTCATAAGACCTTATTTTGATGAGTTTATTAATAAGATATAGATTCTTCAGAATCTACACGTTTTTGGCTTTATTTTAGATATTTTCCAGTAGAAAACGTCAGCGATGTAATAAATGGAATTTATTCATTCTTCAATGGATATTTTTTTTTACATTCAAATTTCGATGCAAAGGTGTTCATTTTGTGTTAGTTTGTTAAGGTTCAGACTTGGAGAGTTTAAATTAAAACTAATTTTTACTGTGGAAAAAAAAATATAAAGAAAAATTGCACGTACAGGGATGCAGGTCTCAAATTAATTGACAAACTCTGTGGTACTTGAAAGTACTGTTAGAACATGAAGGGGTTAAAGATAATGAGTAGGCTCAAATTTTTACTCACTCACAAAAAGTGAATTTTCCGAAGGTTTGAAAAAATTGGTGCCATTTATTTGGTGGTGTTGGTGGGGGGCATGTTTGGCAATGCTTTAATAGAGTGCACATGAATAAATGACTGGGTTTCACGGACAAAGACACTGAATGCCGTTTCGTGAAAAAATGAAAAGGTTGCATTGTATATCTGTAGGATGAAAACTGTTGAAACTACAACAATAAGCCAAGAAATACTACTTCTGACCCATAATAGTTAGTACATTTGCAAATACATTTCATACACTAAATGTGACAACTATTATGGGACAGATAGGATTACCTCTGTCCCATAATTGTTTGTACATTTGTATATACATTCCATACACTAAATAGGATGCTTATTATGGGTCAGAGATATTACTTCCATTTCTAAATAAAAACTTTAGGAAATTTCACTGAAGTAAATGAGGAAAAGTGGTGAATTAGTATCTTTACTTTGGAGCAGTTGGTTACAGAGGAGTTAAAAGTTGATAATCAACCTCCCCCTTGCGAGACACAAAATGGTTAACAGAAATTTTGCAGACACAAATTAAGGGAAAAGGCAACTGTGTGTGTACACAAAGCACTTAGAACTTTTTCTTTATTAAGGACTCTAAATCACTCACAGAAGTAATTAAAACAAATTGTGACATAGTGACAACGACAAAGATGTTGAGTGGACAAGGTGTGGCTCAATGAAACCCTAAGAAGGTAGGTTTGAGTTTTGGGGTATTGATTGGAAAAGGTCAGGTAGAGAATAACTAATGATTATGGTATATTGTTATTTTTTGTTATTCTATACGTAAAATTTCATTATTTCAGTGACTTTGAGAATGTAATACTTCCAAGTTTTCCCCGTGAATGCACAATAAGAAAAGAAATGGAATATATCAGTGAATGGGGTGCAATGATTAATTGACTAATATGACAAAATTAGTCGCCAAGGGATTTAATAATCAACTATTCGTTAGCTAAGTCATTGTCTGCTTTTAACACCTCATACAATGTATAGAACATAAAAGAACCAGGAACTCTTCCGTACTGAGAACAATTGTTTCATTTCTGGTAGTGCTCTTCCAGTATACCATTAGAAATAAAAGTTTTTCATAGGAATGGGTATGCACTTTTTAGCATAAGTTTTTAAAAAATGCATGAATCTTAAAGGTTATTTGTATTATCTTCCTATAATACGTAGCAACTTTTTCTGCATCTCTTTGCAAATTTTTGAAAACCATGTTCTTGTTGCAAGAACATTTTTCTGGATGAACTGCAGTTGAGGGCACAAATTTCTTTTTCGAGCTCTGCGCACAACCATCAAAAAAAAAAAAAACAAAAAAAAAAATGGATGATTATTGAACCCAGGCCTGTACCACATAAAAATTTGAATAAATATAATTCATTATAAATAAATATGATTTTTAAAGGTCAAATATTGTTTCTTTCTTTTTTTTTTTTTTGTAGTTCATTACGTAGTCCTAAAACCAAGCGCTAAAAATAAGTGTCCTATAGAATATTTACATTATAGTAGGGGTCCTTGAGTCTCCAAAGTTTACTATCAGTGTAGTAATGGTCAACGAGCATGTAATGCTGACCATTAATTATTATAATGAGTTTGATCCTCAGTGGGGGCGTCACTAATGTGACCTTGTATCAAACTGGTGTATACAGCTTAGTTGGACACAAGGCCACAGTAGTGGAGCACCCAGTGAGAATCGAACTCATCACAGGAGCAATAAGCAGCCGGTGTACGGAGGTGGGCTTCTTGTCAAAGTTGATGACGAATATCATAACATCTTACAATTATTCCTACTCAGGTAGATAAAATAATTATGGGAGAGTGGTTTGCCAAAGGCTGGCTCACTCTTCTCCATTAACCATCATGACATGCCAGGGACAAAAAATTTTTGTCAAGATATCCACTGATGGAGTGCTTGGAGAGGTTGATACATGCCTTTCCCAAGGGCATCAGTGTCAAGTGATAATTTGAGCTATGATAACCGAGTTTAGTACAGGACCACTCCGTCTCTTTCCTAAAATCTTATGCCGATAACAAGACAGAGTACAGGGAAGTTTGAGTTCAAGCGTTTCCTAAAAATCACTAAATGATTCAAAAAGTTATATATCATAGTTTCAGCACTTCCTTACTATACCTGCAAAGTCATTTTTCACGCCCTACCGTTCATAAAATACCTACAGACCTTTCTTTCTCCCTCTCACACACAAACACACACACATGATATTTTGATACATGTAAATACAGTAGGACCTCACCAACCACGGTTTCACTTATCTGCGATCAGACCATTTAGATATATTTTTCATCAAGCTCTAGACGTTTTTGGTTGGGTCTACATGCCAGAAATTGCTATTTAGTAATTTTTAAAAAAAGATACCCTCACATAAATGAATCACCATAGCCCGCAAGTGTACCTGAACTAGTTATCTATAAGAATAATAATAAAAAAAATGTACATAGCTCTTCCCTCTAAAATTATCTGAAAAATACCAGCACAAGATTAGGGCACTGTTGGTATGAAATGACCATAGAGACCCTAAAAAAAGTTTTTCGGAAAAAAAAAAGGTTTTAAATGGAGCCTAGGGGTGTACTTGTGCAAATCTTCAAGGTTGTTGCCCCAAAAATGCGACCAGGAGTGCTCAGAGACACATACACACACACGCATAGAGAGACACAGACACTCAAAGAGAGAATCCATAGCCCACTTGGCTGGTTGGTTGGGCGATTTGTTTGATTTATGCTAATACAATAAGTATTTTTTTTTAATAAAATCAGCAATAATCTAATCAAGTAAATGTTGAAAATTAAAATCACATTCAATTTATAATAG
Source organism: Thysanoteuthis rhombus (assembly GCA_963457665.1). Classification (NCBI taxonomy): domain Eukaryota; kingdom Metazoa; phylum Mollusca; class Cephalopoda; order Oegopsida; family Thysanoteuthidae; genus Thysanoteuthis; species Thysanoteuthis major. The sequence goes on from OY735241.1 coordinate 3,465,663, forward strand.
AAAATATATTTCCAAGATTTTAGATATATATATTTGGATAATCTAACAGGTTTTTTAAAACTAAATTTCAGATGTAAAACTAAAAATAAATTCGACAACTATATGGTTCTGTATTATCCACTGATTCCACCATCCGCGGAGGGGGGGGGTCTTGGAACCCATCTACCGCGGATAACGAGGTCCTACTGTCCTCGCGTGTGTGAGTGCGTGTGCAGAAAAGAAAGTTTTTAGAGAGAGATCTAGAGTGAAAAGAGAGAAAAAAAAAAAATTCTTTTCCAACATCAAGTTCCCCCGTTTTCTACTTACACAACACTTACGCCACCACCGACCCCCCCCCCCAACACTTTTATTACTAACAACAAGTAGCTTTCAATACTTACGTACTACCACCTCTAAGGCAACATATATACCCCTATCTTCTCTTCGCCGAGACTCCCACCCAGCCACCTCGCCTTCTCCCACCTAGCCACCCCCTCCCCCTCTCTCTCTCTTTCTCTCTCTCTCTCTCTAACAGATCATGCTGGAGTAATCAGAGTTATCTCAATATAGTAACTGACCTTTACCAAACTGGAAAGCAGTTTGAGAAAGAGAGAGAAGACGAGAGAAAGAGAGCGGTGACGGACACAGAGTGAGGAGGGAAGGGAGTAGAGGTAGGTAGAAGAGGGGGTCGGGCCGTCTGAAGCCTACTAACCTACATAGGCAGGCCCCGCCCGCTCCCACCCCCCACGCCCAGCCTGCCATTACTTGCCTGCTCGCGTTTGTTGTACGCTAAAAGAACTAGGGAGGTAACAGTGTGCAATTTTTTGGTAAGTCTGCAAGTGAGAGTGCGTGTGTGCACCTAACAGTCGGCTGAGGGTAGTGTTAAGTGAGAGAGCCTTCTTTCCAATACTCACAAGTGTGTGAATGTGACAGCTGAATTGCACGCTTACTGTTAGAATAAGAAAATGTAAGGATATTAGAAGGAAACCAGCCTATAAGGATAATAAAAATAAAACAACCCAACCTTGTGTGTGTGTGTGTATGCGAATCCATTTTTTTTTCCTTTTCAAATACAGCAATACCTTGACTACTGCGGTTTTGATAAGTAAGTTTGGATGTAGTACGGTCATGGTAACGCCGTAGAAATTAATGTAGCTAAGTATAAGCTGGAGGAGAATAAAATAAAAATAAAAAATTGAAATTACGATAAGACCTTGAATAGTGCGTTTTCGATGTAGTACGATTGAGGTATTGCTCCTCAAATATATGTAACAAAAAATAAACCGAAGAAAAAAAATAATTAAATTATAAGGTTTTGAACAGTACGAAAAATTTTGAAATTAATTAACCCCACTAATCAAGGTATACCTGAAGTCTTATAAAAGCGGAGGGGGGGGGGCAGCGATTCGAAAACGACCAGCGACCCCTCCAAAGAAGGGGTCCGTCAAAAATGCATTTAAGTACCTTTGTGATGAAATTCATAGACAAATAGATCAACCTTATAATCTAACATGAAAAATGCTGCCTATATATTTCGACAACATTATTCCAGGGATAAAAAGAAGTACCAAAATATTCAATGTAGAGGGTAATTTTTGGTAATAAGTAGAATATCTTGATGTGGTGTCATATATATTTTACTGTAAAACCTTCCCCAAGGTTTATTGAGTATGCTCACAAAATTTGGTTGGGCAAATCAGACTTTCAATCAGACATACATAAAAATAGGTGGAAATCAGATCATGATTATCGGAATGAAACCAAACACGGACCCTACAATTATTTTATTTATAAAAGGGGAAATATGCGAATTTTACACACATAGATAACTGGGTGAAGTCAAAAGATGGATAAAAGAAGTGATTCAAATAAAAATTGTTCCGATGTAGTATCGTTGTGGTATTGTAGTAGAAACGGGTGAAACTAAGTATAAACAGACCCCCCCCCCTTAAAAAACAAAAAACCACAAAAATATGTAGAATCACGATAAGGTTTTGAACAATGTAGACATATTCTTAAACAAATTAACATCACGATTCTCAGTATTACTGTATGATGATCAATCTATGCCAGTGGTTACAAAAGCGGGATCTACAAACCCCTATGGGCGTGACAAATAATCCTCAGGGTCCACAGCAAACCTGACACTGTGAATCTCATGGTAGAGAAACATCAACCTCCATTGCACTACTATCAAATAACATTATTGTTGTACAAAAACCTCTACCATATATTAGAATTCAAATAAATGTAATCCATTTAGAATAAATATGATTTATAAAGGTGAAAAAGAGTTCATTATTGTAGTTCATCGATTTTAGTCTAATAACTAAATGCTGAAAATAGGGGTCTGCCTGAATATTTCTTTCACAGAAGGGATCCTACTGAGTTTTAAAGGTTTATAAAACCACTGATCAGTGCAATTCATATTCAGACTTGAGTGCTTTGAAAAGGAAGGAGATTATACCTAATTGTAACTATGAATGAATTATATATATATATATATATATATATATATATATATATATATATATATATATATATACATACATCTATATATATATATATATATACATACATCTATATATATATATATATATATATATATATATATATATACATACATCTATATATATATATATATATACATACATCTATATATATATATATATATATATATATATATATATTATATTCTATATCATGAATTAGTATTTTTCTGTGTACCCAGTGAGAGTGCTCTTTTCGTTTTACTATGATTTGAGAAATGTCCATACGTATGCACTGAGATAACTTGACAACTGTTCATTGTATCAAGTTGATAATCGCCAGTTATGTTAGACCTTGCACTGGACAATGCAGTATCACGTTTGAAGTTGATTGGATTTACGGTTCGTGATGAGAGGGGAGTGCTAGATATACAGTAAAAGTTCACCTTGAAATGGATAGATTTTTTTTGCTTGAATATATATACACTGCATTAGAGTTCATGAACGATAGTATGAAGAAAGAGAGGAGGACAGAGTATGAAAAAGAAGTAAAAAGAGAGAATATGGAGGTTTTTTGATAAATTTATTCATATAACCAGATCAAATTGAATCATAGTTAGATGACGTAATTCTGTTTTGATTGTTATTACTATTAACAACTATATTTCCGTTTTGATTGTTGCTATTAATGACATCATAAATAAAGAACAGTGTCTCAATATTTCTAGTTTAAAAGTTCCTCAGAATTTTCATGTACAAAGAAATACAGGATAAAATCGTTTCACAAAGCTGTCAGGAAATTTTATGATTCAACTTGAAGTATTTTAATAGAAGGAAGTTCATTTGGGCTTCATTTCTCGAAATTGTGATCGAATCCGGTTCTTTTTTTGGACCATTTAACTATTGCTGCTAACCGGCTGACTGAATGCGGGGGGGGGGGGGCGTTAATCATGACTGATATAGGAGATAAGTCAACTATGAATCACTTGAAAGCAGCCAATACACTTGATTTTATTTCTGATTGGGTTTTTCTCATGAATTTGATAAGATTCACATGAGCTCTAGAAAGGAAAAACTCAAATTAATTTTTTTCGAAGTTTCATTACTAAATATCAGGTATATTCTGCTTCAGTATTTACAGCCAAGTTTGACACAAGGCTACATTGGTGGAGCATCCAATGAGTAAAAAACTAATTTCAGCAGTAATGGTCACCATTACAAGCTTGTGAAACTAGGGTTTCTATGAAATTATTTAAATGTTAGGGATTTGATGAAATCACTAGTTTTGCAATCTTACTCTAACTTTAAAATAGAGAAGAAGAAAATAAAAATTTCAAATTCAAAAGAAATACAGTAAAATCTTTTGATAGAGAAATTATAGAGAATATTTGGTAAGGTAAAAGTTCATATAGAAAATATGTTTCAAATATCAAAAAAAGAACCAAAAGTCCAATGAGGCGTCCACCATAAAGTTTAAACATCATTATTGCTAGATCATGTGACTCTGAGAAGATAATTTTACGTAAGGAGCATCTTATCAAGGGATACATTTTTATGGATTTTCAAGTAAATCTGACTTGAAACAGCTGAGAAGCAATATGGAGACAGACTGATGGACTGAAAGAGCCTCGGATAAAGAGACGAGGACACCCCTAAAAAGAAAACTGGATTTAGGGTAACTTTTATTGGAAGCAAGAGGAATAAAATGGAAGACAAACGAGTAAAAAAAATTGATAATAATGTCAGTGCTTTCTTTCGAAGAATTCTAAGACTATTATAACTAACACTACTAATGTAATACACAATGGGAAGAAAGTTCATGAATTGATTACCAGTTTGCATCCTGCAGTTTTCATGCCTGTTTTTTGAAAAATCAGAATTTTTTAGTGATCACTCCCCAACAAATTGTGAGAAAATTTTTTTGATTGATCACCCCCAACACAGCATGCTGCTAAAAGACAGTCACTCAACGGTTTCTATTGAGTGACTAACCAGACCTGTCTCGGAATTTTTATTATATGATGCGTGGTTGAATCAATTCTTTACTAGTATTTCTTTCATCTAAATTTCAGTTGCTTTTCATTGCAACTACTCAGACCGTCACACTCTTTCAGTATTTCATAAACTACCAATTAATCTGCGTGAAAAAATTCACCTTGCTAAAAATCTTTTGGCAGCCAAAAATGGCATAAAGCTAAGAAGTAATTGCCATTGCTTTATACAGAAAACATTCTTGAGCATATCCAGACCCCAAAATTGGTACAAACAGTAGGCACATAGCACACCAAAGATACAAAGCATCATTATCACTGTAATTCACACAGAGCCAAAAGTTAAAGAACACAATTAAATCAAAGGAATTAAATTGTAAATTCTCTCCTCAGAACCATCATCATTAGCGAGATGGAGGAGACTCGACAGCTCCTCAGACCAAGCCGCCACAAACCTCTCCCAAGAACTCCTACTTCTACGCCCTGTTTTTGCTGTCCACCATGTTTATTGAAAAATTTAAAAAAAAAACTCAGGTCTGATTAGTCACTCAATAGAAACTATCATGAGACCAACATCTTCTGGTAACACATTGTGATCTATTAAAAAAAAATTAGAAAAAGGAGTGTTCCCTTTTGTGATCACCAAAAAAAAGGTGAATTTTAAAAAAAGAAAAACAGGAAGATATAAACTAAGGGATCAATTTAACACAAACTTATATTGTAAATTGAACCCTCAACCATAAACCTGGGAGGGAGGGGGAATTAAAAAAAAAAACAATCTGTTTTTAAAGACATATAGAGTAAATGTTCAAATTTTCAGCTTTCTAGTTCTATTGGTGCGGCCTATAGGCATGATACGTACTTATATACGTATATCGCCAGCCAGACCGACTTGAATACCGAAGAAACTTTTTGACAGTTTTAAAAAAGTGGGCTGTAAACTGAGCTTGAGTCAGGAAGGAGCAGAGAGGAGTCTGAGTGCATGAACATAATTAGGCGAATCTATGCATCCTTCATTTTTATTGTCTTCACCTTGGCTTCATCCTCGTCCTCCTCCACTTGTGGTAAAGCCAACATGTCTGTCCGACATGTTTCCTGTTAGCAGCTAGAGTCCTGCAAAATGACAAAGCAGCCGCAGCGAGGGAGAGAGAGAAAAACTCTTGAGCACAGCAGATGCACTTGTAGCTCAAGAGAGCCGAGATACGATCGCTCAATTGCTGTGTTGGTGATGCTCATTGGAAAGAAAGAAAAAAAAAAAAAGGTTAAAAAAGCTAGTCTCGTAAAATGACAGAGCAGCTGCAACAGGAGAGAGAGAGAGAGAGAGCGAAACTCTGGGGCAAAGCAGTTGCACTTGTAGCTTGAGAGGGCTAAAACGTGATCGCTCATTTGCTGAGTTGGTGATGTTCACTGACAAAGGATTTCAGGCTAAACATCTAAAATCAAACTAATTTCACTTGAGAACTAGATGAGTTTACGGCCACTTCCTACATGTGCGAATGAAATGCAAGATATTTTTGTCCAGTGAGAAATCCAGTTAAGCTTATATTTACCATATATGTTTAGAGGACAGTTCAATTTGCGGCTTGTTTTTTTTTGAAAACAAAATGAGACCTGAGCAACATTCATTGATCAGCCCGTTCCAATGTTTCAATTGAGCACCCCCAACACAGATGCTGCCAAGAGAGGTGGTCATGTGACAGTTTCTAGTGAGTGACTAACCAGACTGGTTTCATATCTTATTCACTTCAGCCTGCAGGATAATAGAATTCTGAATCGGCATATTTATATAGCAAGTATTCAAAACAGTATGGATTATCATCAACAATTGTTCAAGGCTCAAATGATTCTAAAATTGAGAGAACCCAAGTATAGAGAATCAACTATAATGGTCAATCCAGCTTTTATGACATCCTTGGTTATGTACTTGTAAAATCCATACTCGAGTGAAGTAGAAATAGCACTCCAAGAGCGCATACCTCTTTGCAAATGCTATACACTAAGTAGAAACTGAATGAAAACGAAACATTGAAAAACAAATGACAGATCTTCAACAGTGCATTTCCCTTGAAATTTAAATTTTGCATTTTTAGTAACAGCACATTTTTCACCTTTTTTCCTGTAGAAAAGCAAAAATATCTCTCCATCAAAACCGAATTCCTGGATATATCCGAAAATTTGATCACTTCCGAAATTAGTGAAATCTTTAGGAATCTATGACACCACTAGTTTCACAATCTTACTGTAACAATACTGCAAGTAGTAGAGATGTGAACCCACACGCTTTATACATACGTATATATATATATAAACATCTTCAGGACTAATTTAAAGCAAGACAAATGAGTTTCCTTTACATGGAACATAGATTAGAAGGAACAAAAGGTCATCGACATTCATAGACTCTGGAGATAAAGAAAACGAAAACACAGAGAGAAAGGTCCTCTTAATAATGAGCAACCCTTTGATGTAGAGGACCCTCCATCTCACCATGCCATCAGCTGTAACCTTCAAAAGAATATCAACCAAATATATATATTTTTTGCTTATAGGCCAGCCTTCACTCTCCTCCCCGTCCCGCTCACCGAGGGCGTGGTGTAGAGTGGTGGACATGAGTGCTTTTCTATGTCTTCCTGTGTGTGCCCCCAATGCTACTTTATGACTCCCTTCAAGCTACGACTTGCAAGGAACTGTCCCTAAAGATCTGAAAGATATTCTGGTGAAACTGGCCCGGGGATGGTGGGGGTAGGGGGTGTTGGTGAGGGAGAACTGTTGCAGCTTCGGGTGGAGTTGGGGAGAGAGGTCAGAGATTAAGTTGAGATGGGGCTAAGAGGGGGAAAAAAGGGGGGAGCAATTCTTGTAGAAAAAATAAATTAGTATTTTTGTAAAACCGACTCTCGTGATTTCATCCTGCTTTATATTTATATTCATTTGTATTTTTTCATTACACGGAGATACATAAAAAATGTTCAACTTCTGGCTTGCAGGCCGTTATCTTTAATTATAGTTTTGATGAATACGTTTTATATAGTTTTGCATAGATACAATACAGTTATCACCAAGCAATACTTTTTTATCCACACCACACGTTCCGATGCCTAAAAACTATCCCTGTTGTAATAAGAATAATCAAATATATTGCAAGGAAATTTTAGTTCATTCAAACAACAATGAAATATGAAAACTTTTCATTAACGAATGGCAGAGAATTGTTTCGAGATCTGGTAGTTATTAACAAGGGGCAAGGATAGTTTTTGCATCAAAATATTTCATTAACGTGTGGCAGGAATAAAAAGTACTGGAAGGTATCTGCCATCTTTTAAACTTTTGTTTCTAAAATAGTCACTTTCACGAGTATACCAGTGCTACAATAGTTTATTGGAGGCATGAAAACTATTGATTTGGACATCTGCAAACTTGGAACGAAAAAGCCAATGCTACGAAAATATCATACACGAAAAAAAGAGTTATAACTTTAACACAAGTCAAGCAAAGATGGGTAATAGAAACCTGCTTATAAAAACAACAGAAAAATTATCCAAGTTTGAACAGAAAAGAAATAACAGAAACTCGCCATCACAGTAAATGATTGAACAACCATAGCATCAAGTCATATAAAATTCCAACTGAAGAATAAATAAGGTCAGAATAAATTCTATTTATGACAAAACTGCCATTTTCCACTTGGAAAAATCTAAAATAGAGTAAAAAAAAAACATCTAGAAACATCTTGATTCCAGACAATTTAGATGCTATTAATAAACTACGCTAGTCAAAATAAGGTCCAAAATGGCAATTTTCCAAAAATTGAAGGAAAAAAAAAAAAAAAAAAAAAAAAAATTAGAAGGGATCTAGGAATATTGGTGCTAATTTTAAACTCTGTAAAGAAAACGGTGTGGCCAGGAGAGCTGGTACACACAAACATATAAAAAAAAGGATAGAACTCTTCACTAACTTTTGTGGCTATTGTAATTCAATATCTGCCCGAGAACAAGATAAAACTCACATGGCTAAAGAAATTAACAGTCTAGATTTGAGTGAACTTCTGGTTTGCACGGGTCGGCAAACTATGACCCACGGCCTCATTTTATATGTCCCACAAACCTTATTGAATGAATGACGTTGAATACAAAAACTCTTTAGGTTTCCTTATCTATCTTTGGTTAGTGAACAATAAAATTCAGTATTGAAAAATAGAGCAGAATTCTCATTTTTACAGTGGCCTCAAATGAATTGATGTTTTATAGCTAAAAATGTTTTTAACACCATGTAAAGATGTTTTCATAGACTCGTATGATCAGATTCGTTCATTATTTGCTTTGGCCTGCAAGACATAAAAACATTTCTAATCTTACCACCACCAAATAAGTTTAGGTTAGTGCATAAAAACATCTGCTTAGATATTAATATAAAAATCCAACATGGCCGACAAAATATATGGTGTAGGATTCTGAGTATAAAAGGTATGTTAAATGTTAGGAACAAGTTTTTATAAATATCTTCCTCAGCCTATTTTGTTTGTGAGGGAAAAAAATGCAATCATTTCTTTAGGTGTGGGAAGCAAATCTATCTAAGCTGGGAGAAGGTGCTTCATGGTGACTAAGTTCTCTCAATTTTATGAATCATTACAAAGTATAATGAATACTGAGACGTTGGCCAGCCTTTTCTTGGGGTCAATAGCTGAAGTGTATATACAGAACTGCTGGCATAACCTTAATGATCTAATTATAAAACTGTGTGCACATGGAGACGCAAACTCTGAGCGTGTGTGCGTGCTGCCAAAAGATGTTGGTCAGATGACAGTTTTTATTGAGCGATTAACCAGACCTGTCTTGTTCATGTTCAACCAGAATGGATTTTTTATGCCTTTGCAAGAAGAAGAAAAAAAGAAAAAAAAAAAATTAAAATAAAATGATCGAGGGAGACTACTCAATAACAAGTGTGCAATAATAACCTCCCTTGACAACTGTTACAGAGAAAAATATAAACGTGTATCTGGCATGTTATACAATTTGATGCATCAACTAATGGATTGATGACTTCTACTTTGGTGAATGATTGCATTCTGCTATTTCTACATCTAAATGAATTATTTAGAATTGCACGTTTACCATACATGCCAAAACTATACGACAAATCATTTACAAGGGTGTTTCGAGGATAACCACTCATTGCAACTCATTCAAGCCCAATGTCTGTCCGTATTGAGCCAAGTGGAGAGTCCCCCAGTCATAGTACCAGCACATTGGACACAGTGTATTATCAAAAAACGTCAAGCAAAACAGTCTAAATAGGTTTCATCAGTTTTCAAGCTGATCTGGCTGGCTGGCTGGTTACATATGCATCACACAGACAGGCTGTGTCAATAGAGCTAGATGGCTGAAAATTTCATCATTATCAGGTCAAGAAAAAACGTTTTTCTTGCATGTTTTTTTTAACCCCTCCCCCAAAAATAGGTTTCGAGAGTGGGGTTCGATTTGAAAAGTAGGTTCATACTCAATTGACCCCCAAGTTGGCATCTACCTGTTTTTTTAAATTTCGGACTTTTTTTTTTTTTAGCGACCACAACCTAAAAAAGATGCGAGAAGTAACTCATTCACAGATCATTCTTTCTTCCAAATTTTGTAATAGATCACCCCCAACATGGCACGCTATGAAGAGACGATCAGGTGACGGTTTTCTACTGAGTGACTAACCAGATCCGTTTTTTGGTTTTTCTTTTAAAATTAAACCACCATCTTATATACCGGCACATACAGTATTTTCTTTCATATTGAGAAAGAAAATTACCAATTCAATGAAAGAGAAGTGATATCATTGCCAAAGAGACTTTCCTTTCACCATTATTTACATTCTTGTAAACTCAAAGACCAAGGAGTGCCAAGCATCTCTTCCCCCAACAAAAAAATAAAATAAAATAAAATTTTAAAAAAAGAAAAATGAAAAAATTAGAGAAATTCTAAACCACTGCCACCCATATATGCTGTTGGGGGTGATCAATTAGAAAAGGGTGATAGATGAATAAGTTACTCCTCTTGCCTTTTGTCAGGCTGTGATCACTAAAAAAGGTTGGGATTTTGAAATAAACAAGTGGGCACAATCTAGAGACCAATTCAGCATGAACTTACATTGCATATTGACTCCCGACACACACCCTAAAAACCAATTAGGCAGGGGAATTTATAATAGAAAAAAAAAAAAGAAAAAAAAAAAAGAAAAAAAAGAAAAGAAAAAAAAGAAAATAGTTTTCCTTACTCAATGAAGAGATTGTGTGAACAAAGATTTAAGATTTCTATAATTAACAGTTAGGGCTAGGCAAAGTCCAGATAGTGAGATATTCATAAATGTCAGAACACAAGAATAACTTAAACCAAGCAACAGTGATTAAACCGGTCCGTTGTAGGTAGCGGTGATAAAAAAAAAACCAAAAATAAACCCTAAAAAAACACGTAATTATGTGATAATTACTTGCAAATTGAAGGTGTTGAATAAATTGAATGAATATTTTAGTCATATCAAGTGAGTCTTTTGAGCAAATTCTGTCTATATTTGTGGTCTTCTGGACAGGTGGGTGATGATACATAACACCTTATTTCACAGACCATGCTGTTATGGGAAACACCTGTATTGATAAACTCAGGAAGCAAGAATTTCAACCTAAAAAAGTCTGCCATTTTGTAGGCTTTTATGAACATGCTGACTAAATCTATTGGAAAGAATAAACCAAACCAAAATATAGGTATACCTTGAGTAGTGTGGATAATTCATTCCAAAATTTTTTCGTACTATCCAAAACTGCACTTTCCAAGGTCTTATAATTTAATACATTATTTTCTCAGCTTAAACTTAGTTACATTAATTAGTTCAGCAAAATTATAACAGTACTACATCAAAACCTGAATGTATTTGTGTACAGAATTAAACAGACTCAAATCTTGACAGTTGGAAATTGGTAAAACCAACCGGAAGAATAACAATGTGTGTCCGCAGTGGAACCCCAAATTACCTTCTACTACAATCATCAGAAACCCTTGAAAAGGGTTCCAAGAGAGTCTAAGAAGCACAGCCTCATCGTTTCCCCTTTTATAGTCGTCAGGACAAAGACGTACTGATTAAAGTACGAGTTAATAAGATTTCCATCTGAGGTTTTCTCTTCTTACATCCCGACTCCTGCGTATGATTGGGGCTTTGTTTCTTTGTTGTTTTTATTTTTAGACATGAATCCAAAGGAGCCTGAAAGGGGTTTAGGGACCAAAGCTTAGATTTGTATAGCCATTTTAGGGTCCTCTGTGTCAATCACTACATAAATATACAGGCAATCCTACTTCTCAAATCAGAGAACCCCCTTTGAGACAGGTTCCAGGTTAAGTCCTTCTAGGGAGTATTTCAGAGTGCAGCAGAAAAGTTGTTATGAAAGTAAGTCTCCATTCAAAACCTTAAACAGAAAAGTTCACACGAATAGACTCATTAAGTTTGACCTTATAGCAGAGGTTCTTAAAGTGCGTGCCGCAGCTACCCAGGGTGCCGCAGTTAGCTCTCAGGGGCGCTGTGGGATATTGGAAAAGTTTAGCAATTCTGGGCAGTCATAATCCTTCACGCTGATGAACGGTCATAATAATAGGTAGCAACATCTTAGATTTGAGAAATTGGGGGGGGGGGGGTCAATGACCGAACTAGTAATTACAATCATTACAAAGAGGAAACAAATAACTTTTTAATGGATACAAATTATGATTCATTATTTTTTTTTTTTACGTAATTAACCAAACCACAGATGAGCTCGAAAAACGTCTCAAATCTACGACATCAGGATTGAAAACTATACACTTTTTTGGCTTGAGATCAGCAGTAGTTGTCGTAGTGGATTTAAATTTTCACACAGAAAAGTCTTAGCTCAAGATCAGCAGTAGCTGTCATAGTTGACGATTTGAATTTATACATAGAGACACTATAGCATAATACAAAGCAATGTCTGATATGTGATGGATTTATTTCATGGAGTGCTCAATACATTCAACTTTATACTTCGAAAGTCAAGTTACCCACACACACACAAAAAAAAAAAAAAAATCTTTAGATAAATTTTTTCAAGGTTTAGAGCTTAAACCCGTTAAGCTTTCTAGACATACATATGAGAGAGACAGAGGGAGAGGAAGAGTTCTTTTTCTAATAAAAATCATCTCACGAAACCCACGAATATCTCTGAGAATAACTAGTGTATTGATAAACTCAGCAAGCAAGAATTTCAACCTCAAAAAGGTGGTTGTTTTGGTCGCTTTTACGAACCTACAGACTAAACCTACATGGAAGAAAAACCAAAATCAAAATACAGAATTGAACAGACCCAAATCTTAACCTTTGGTAAAACCAACAGGAAATATAACAATCCGTGACCCTAACACAGCAGGACCGAGATACAGAATTACCTTAGACTCATCATCATAAAAATAAACTTGAAAGAGAAAAAGAAGAAAAAGAGTTTCAGAAGATTCAAAGCAAAGCAGTTTTATCATTAACCCAATAACTCCAGCAGGTATTGGAGAGTTATAGTTATTCATTGCGAGATAAAAGCCTTTCTCCATTTCAAGATAAAAGCCTTTGTCCATTTCAAGATGAAAGCTGACTAACAGAGTTGCCGTTGGTAAAGGTTTGTTACTGGTTCATAAACTATGATATCAAAGGTGATAACAAATAATGCAGACTTATAGCAGCTCCCTTCTGTATTAAGGAACAAATTTGCCCATTAAAAACTGGATTTTGATTTTATTTTAGAGTTATTTAAGGGTTGTTCAATGGATTATTACAAGTTGCATATATTTTAATTTTATGAAAAAAAGGTTCAATGATTTTTTGTTTTTAAATTATATCAAAATTAGATTTAATGAAATACAGTTTTAAATTATCAATTTTCTTACTCTCATTTATTTGCTAATATGTTAGTAGTCAGCGTTATTTGTTACATCCCTTTCATATTTTTGCGAACCAGTGACAAACCTTCACTATTGCCATTTATCACAATAGAACAGAAATTTTACAGAGTTAGCCATTGAACTATAATAACTGAAATTTCCGTCATTCCCAGTTGATTGGTGAGGGCACCAAGTACGGAAATACCTCGGTTAGCGCTCAAGATACATTCTTTAAAAATGCAGCACTAAACAGGGTATTTATAACACAGCATGAATAAAAATCGTGCCATATCTCATTTTAGAATATAAAATGATGTTGAGCCTCAACCAGATCAAAAGGATTAGTGTTGTGTATCTCATGTGGTAGCTACTTTTAGGAGCTGGGAAAATATCACCATGTGCCGATGTACAACGTTACATGATGAATTATTAGAAAGCATCTACCAAAGCTGCCAAAAAAAGGTTTCCTCAGTTTTCAAGCTGATCAGGCTTTCTGGCTATGTATGTATTCATTGCGCATATAGGCCGTACTGATGGAGCTAGAGGACTGAAATTTTCAACATTTATTCCTTACTGTGTCTAGAACAAAACATTTTTTTTGCTTTTTAACCCCCCCAGGTTTTAGTGAGAGTGTGTGTGGAGGGGGTAATTTGAAAGGTAATTTCATGCTAAATTGACCACTCTTGTGTGCCTACCTGTTTTTTGAAAATTCTAACTTTCTAGTGATCCAACAAAAAGGCGAGAAAACTTATCCCTTGATCACCAGGAATACAACATGCTGCCAAGAGACATTGGTAAAGGTTTCTATTGAATGACTAACCAGACCTGTAGTGTATGTGTTTTTTACTCTCATCACATATGGCGCATTAACCGAGGTCTGCAGTACACCGGTATTTTATGATGTTGTCTCTTTACTTCGGAAATTTATCATGACTGAATTTATTATTTATTAATTCAACTTTATAAGTTTTCAATCAAGTTGATCTTTGTTATACCTGGACAATCATCAATTTTGAGAAAAAATGATTGGGTGAGTGAAAGGGCGGTTCTATTTACAATGTAACTATAATGCTAAACTTGACCTCTATATGATTTCAGCTATTTGAGGGTTATTCAAATTTTAATCATAATTTCAAAAGTGTGTCTCTTTTTTTGGGCTAGATGGAAATTGAGCTAGCCCCAAAATACTGATATAGAATGTTTCGCAGAGAACAAGCAAGAAAACCTATTCAAGCAGGCCCGAACCAGGAGAAATATCTTGGGGGGGGGGAGAAGTGTTAAAGAATCCAAATGCAGCTGTGGGTTTGGGGGTGCCACAAGTCCCCCAATGAGGTCCAAAGGTGCAGAAATATTTGAATTTTTTAGTATCTCGAGATCCCAGTTCCTTGCATTTCAGCAGTCTGAGATGATAAAATATAGCACTTACAACCCTGCCCTTTTTTTCATTTGTAAAAAGTTGCCCCCCCCCCCCCCCGGGCAGTCAGGACAGCTACCCCTCTTGTTAACTATTTTGAATAAAGTCAGCAATGGTTGCCTCTCCTCTCATTCATTCACTCACCACCGACATCACTGACGTAGATACATAAATACATACACACACAGTGTTGTTATTTAGCACTTTTTCTGCTAAATTCAGCGGTTTTCTAGTTTTGGCATTGTGAAAAGGCATTAAATTAGTGCCGACATGCCTAAACTTTTTGGACATTTCTTGGACATGTTCTTGACCATTTTAAGCTTGATTTTAACCATTTTGGTGTGTTTGGGCCATTCTTGGCTTTTTGGCAGCCTAACTAGCGCGGAAATATTTCTTGTGTTGGCAACACTGCATGAACACACACACACACACACACAGAGGCACGCACATTTATTTCTCTTTACAAGGAAACAAGTGAACATTCAATGTTCATGTAACAGATACGGCTCCTCTAATCTAATTCTTATCATAAACTAACAGCAGTTCAAACTGGCATTTTTCTGGGTGTTTTGCTTCAAGGTTCCAGCAGTCGGACGATTCTTGAAAAGGTGGCAAATTTCAGCCCAAATAAACATTCAAGAGAAGTGAAGACGGTTTCAAACTCGGACAAAGACGAGTCTACCTTTACAGTTATTTTTGCACTGAAATCCATCGGACCGAAATGAGGTTGGTACAGTGGTACCTTTCATAGTAAAGAGCTCTTGTAACAAAATTTCACTGAACGAGAGATCCCAATTGTCAAAAAGATACTTGTTTTTTTTCAATCTTATTCTTAAAATTGGATGAAGTATTGTAACATTAATAATTTTGACTACTTTTTATCTTCATCTCAACTTACTTTTGCTTTTTAGTTTTTGTTTCCAATTACTCTGTTTAATCATGGTTCGAAGATTATGGTCCGAGTTGAAGTTATGATAAAAAGCAGCTGAAAGTTAGGGTAACGGTAAAAAAAAAAGTTAAGTTGTCAAAATTAATAGTTTCAGTTGAAGAAGAAAACAAAAAAAAAAAAAAAAAAAAAAATTCCATAAAATTATCCAGAATCATCTAGATTTCATTCATAATTATCTAGATTTATATCTAGTATCTAGGTGCTTATTTTCAGAAAGACAGACAGACATTTGGTAAATTATCATAAGATTATTTATTTACTTCATTATCAACATGTCTATTTGCATACATATATTTAGAAGGTAATTGATACATTATAAATCATTTACAAGCTCAAGGTTTTAGGGATTCGATATTTTTATTTGGAATGAAGAATTACTGAAATCCCATTCATTTTTCACATAACAAATTTTCAATAAACGAGACATTTTTGTGGAATTGATTGCCCCCGTTAAAAGAAGGACCACTATATCTTCTTATATTAGGGTTTTCATTACACATGAGCGCATCAAATTTGTTTAGATACTTGGCAGGTCCTTTGGTAGGTTGTGGATCATTTTCCTTCGCACATTTTATGCATAAAGATTCATAAAGACATTTTCTAAAACTTTCAAAGTCATCCTTCACTGTAATAACACAAGTGTTTCAATTCAAGTTCTTCATGGTATGACTTCACACACAATACCACCTGTGGCCACCCAGTCAACTAGTGTGAGAACTGTGGGAAATCAAAGTGACCGCTTGTAATTTTATCCAGATTAAAAGAGATATCGAACAAGTTGCCAGAAAGTTGGTGTTATTGTAGTAAAAAACAGGTTTGGTTAGTCACTCGATAGGAACCGTCACATGACCGACCGGCATGCCATGTTGGGGGTGATCAATCAAAAAATCAGAACAAGTGGTCATCAATGAATATTTCTTTTTTCTCGTCTATTGTTGGACAGTGATCACTAAAAAATCTGAATTTTCAAAAAAAAGATAAAAGTGAACGAAGTCGGACACAAACTAAGGGATCAATTTAGCAAAAAACTATATTGCAAATTGAACACCCCGCTAAAAACCTATTTAGGTGGAGGATTGAAAAAAAAAAAAAAAAAAAATTACAACTTTTTCCTTGACATAAGGATTAAATTTTTAGCCCTCTAACTCCATTGGAGTGGCCCATACTTGAGATACATACATAGCTATCCAGACCAGCTTAAAATCTATTTTAATACAGAAACAAAATTTTTCCAAAGGAAATCAGTTGTGGCCTTGATCCAAATATTAGAAAAAAAGTCAAATGTTTTTTTTTCTCTTCCCCAACGATGACCCGGATAGAAATTTGCAAGTACAGTAAATCCCTGGGTTGAGAAAATCCGACTTACGGAGAACTGGTACTTATGAATGGACTGCCATAAAGCCTATCATGTATGTTATTAGAATGGTGGCTGTAAGTGATATTGAGTACAGAGGATTGGGGCTTTTGCCCTCTATTTGAAACGTCAATTTTCTTAGGCTGGACATCACTTTCAACCACGGCTGTAGGAGCTTATTTTGAAATTTGGAAAAAACCTGGTCATTTCAAGTGGTTAAATAGTTTATATTTCACTAACAAAATTTTTTCAATGGAAATCAGTTGTGGCCTTGATCTAGATATTTGAGAAAAAGACGCCAGAATTCCATTTTTCTCTTTCCCAACAATGGCCCTAAGAGAAATTAGCAAAGTACAGATGACAGTAAGCAAAGTAGTGTCCTTATATAAAGCTACGGCATCAGCCATTCCTGCCTGGGCTTCTCATATCACAAGTTTCCCTCAGCTTTTGCAACTTCGAATGGAAGGGTCCATGGTGTGATTGATGGTGTGCGAGATGTGAAATAGACTCAGAGGCAACAAGCACCCAAAGTGGCGTCACTCCACCCTTTTAGCACTATCTGCTCATAGCTGGGAGGGAGGGAGGGAGACGAGATGAAGTCATGCCTTTCCCAAGGGCATAGTGCAAAGTGAACACATCTCAGACACAGTGAATGCGGCTTGCTGATTCTATTTTCCATGCTTCAAAACTTCTAGTTCAACAACACTTCCCCATAGTAAAATATTGGGATACAGGCGGGTTAGTAACTCAATAGCAAATGTCACATGACTAACAACTTTTGGCAGCCACTGGCGGTGATCAATTAAAAAAATTGGAAAAGGGCATGTCAATGGAAAAGTTACTTCTCTCACCTTTTGTTGGGGCCCTGATCATAGAAAAAAAAATCTGAATTTTCAAAAAACAAGCACTGACACAAACTAGGAGATCTGTTTAGCATAAACTTGGATTGCAAATCGAATCATCCACTAATAACAAGTATACACGGGGAATTTTCGAAAAAGAAAAAAAAAATTGTTTTTCTCTAAAGGAGTAAATGTTAAAATTTCAGCCCTCTGGCTCCACTGGTACAACCTGTACATGCATACATACATAATCAGCCAAACCAACTTGAAAATTGGAGAAACCTATAGTGATATTTTAGGTTATCAGTTTCTAACAATAGAGAGCTCTTCTCATAAATGGCCAGGAATTTCCCAGCTCCAAAAATCAATTGCTTTGTGGAAAATGATTCATAGTTGATAGTCATCCTGACATAGCCATAAGAATTAGCCTCTTCCCCAGGACAATGGGTCAGTATGTACATAGATTAGCTTAACCCGTTCACTGCAGATGACTGAAATTTCAGCCATTGCAGCTCTGTGGCTCAACAGCAAATGACAGAAATTTAAATCAGTCACATAATGTACTCTTCCACTTTAAGGCTTTTTTCTAGGTTTCTCTGAACATTCAAGTGAAAAAGGTTTTATTGTTTACAGAGTTAACAAACTTAAGTTCATTTTGCTAATTTAACTATTTGAATTCCTGGAAAAAAAATGTAAGTAATCAAAATAGAATTCATCAAGATCGATTTAGGGGCTAACACCTCGAGGTTCTTATGATAAAGATATCAAGTTAATTGCAAGATAAAGAAAAATGAGATACATGAAGAAAATACAGGGTTGTTTTATTACTTATGAGTTTAGATCAGTGGTTCTCCACCAGGAGATGAATTCCCCCTGGATGAGAATTTCATGAACAGGAAATAAGAGGGATTAAAAAAATAAAAATCACAGATTTTTTAGACAATTTTCTTCATACCTTGTCACTAATATGAATCTTCGGTACCTGAGGTGGGGTGGGGAATGATGCTGAAAATTTTGATCAGGGTTGGAATCAGTTGGTAAAAGGTTGAGAACCATAAGGATTAGATCAATGAGCCTGACATACAATCATCTGAATTTTGATCTAAGATTTTCGGTGTATAATGCTCAATCTATGTGACTAATAATCACCACTAAATTAACTGCATTGAAAAATAATTACTTGTTGAATAGATATAAATACTTTTATTTATCCTTGGGCTTCAGATACGTAGATATACTCACATATGCGTTTTCCCATTGATCCGTTATACATATGTACAAAATCAACAAGGGATAGCCGAGTAGGTAATAGCACAGACAATGGACTCAGAGAGCAGAGTCCAAGCTCTGGATGTAACACTTAGGATTCATTTCACAATAATATCCTTGGGAAATGAATGAACCCATCACTCCTCCCAGCTATGGCTAAAATAGCACTGGGTGAATTGAGTGATGCTACTTAAGGTGCTTGTTGGCTTCAAGTCTAATTCACATGTTAAACGGGCTGAATATGTAGCAACGTTATACACGGAGCCCAAGCATAGATGGCTGAAGCTGTGGTCAGGGTAAGAGCACTACTTATTTTACATAAGATTTGTTTAGTCATCATAAGAAGTGGTGTAAAGTTTTTATACTTAACCCCCAAAAAAATTTCAACCCCAAATAGCATGTGCAATCAACTATATATAATTTTCATAATTTAAGACTGAAGTGCGAAAGCTAGATAATATTTATATGCACAGAGAGAGACACACACACACACACAGTGTGTATGCAATGGAAAGAGAGAGAGACAAAGAGAACAGTGGAAAATTGTTTTTAGCATAAGAGAGAGGGAGAAGGAGAGAATGAGAGAGCAAGCGATCATGTATGCGAAAGAGAGAGAGAATAGAATAAGAGAGTAAAATAGAGAACGAGAAAAAAAAAAAAAAAAAAAAAAAAAAATCAATGTTGTCTGTGGTGAGCATATTGGTTAAATGTGACTCTCACAGGGGGAGCTAATCCAAGTGACCCTGTGACCCTGATAAGTTGACCTTACTCCACAGGAAATGCCAGAATAAGGGAAGCAATAGATGGGGGTCATTATTATCCTGGAATGACCATATAATTAGCAGGGCTGTAGGAGTAGAGGGGGAGAGCAGTGATATTGAACTCCCAAAAGAAATAGAAGAGACAGAAAGACAGACACAAACAAGTGCACAACTCTGAAACCATCCACCAAGCACATCTGTCTTGGCACAAGCTCAAAGCCCTTCCCCACCTAGGTATGTGCTAGAGTTCACAGTCACCAATCCTATACACAGAAATCGCCCCAATCCTACCAGCCAGAACAGAGGAAATTCGACCATTGACGGGTTCCGCTTTACTTTATGCATCACAGAAGTTTGACCTTGTGCCAGAATTGGCTTAGCTAATGTAAATTATTTTGCATAAAAGTTGCATACTGTTTCATCCGCTGAACTATAAAGTTACTGAAAATAACTTTTAACTCTTACATTCATAGGCTGCTTGCAAATATGTAGAATTCTTCAATGAATAGGATTTTTTCCTGAAAAATGGAACTTTTTAAAAAGTTTTATAAAAAACTGCAAGTAACTTTATTCAGAAGTTAATCTACTTGAATTATTTTTCTATTACTAGAAAGAATTTCAGTCTTGAATAAGACTTGCTGTAGGCAGCAATCCAGCAAATGAAATCATTTTTCAGAAATACTGAATTAATTGAAATATTCGATAGAAGATCTTTTAATAAGGCCAAGAGAGAGGGAATTAGTTTTTACAGATCAAAAGCCCAAATCAAAATTAATCAAATATTACTAAAAAAATTGCAATGAATTATCTATAAATTTCTTCAATGTTTCTCACCGATGGCACTAAAATTTAGATGATAAAATCAACTTTTACTCATACTTACTTCAGTTCTATAAAATAAGAGCAGATACTGTGTAGTTACATCTTATCATGGTTACATATTTCAGTTACATATCCTTACATTAGCATCATTATGGATAGGATTTCATGGATAAAAAGGATGTTAAACATTTTTTTTTGTTTGGTCAAGTTGTCTTACCCAAATTATTAGATTCAAACTGATAATTCAACAATAAACAACCCCAGAAACAGGAAGCAATAAGTACGATGACCAAAAACTGACACAAGGCAAGTATTGTTCAACATTAAATATCCTTACGCTGGCAACTGCTTCAGCTGTCAATGCCCCAGCTCTACATATCACAAGTTTTTACACATTGGTTCCGCTTAGCAATGTGAAATAGACGTAGAGGGAAGAAGCACCAAGCACCTAAAGAAGCCTCATTTCACTTTACCCTGTACTATTTTAACCCTGGCTGAAGGGAGAGATGGATTCATGCCTTTCCTGAGGGCATTAGTGCAAACTTTCTCAGCCAGAGTTTTGATTTGACGAGTAGAGTCAAGTTTGCAATTCTTATTTACAGGAATTACTAATAAAAGAGTTGAAATGAGACACATAGGTTTGGAATAATATTGTATGGAGAAATGAATTCTGTTTTGGTTACTTTTTAGATTTTAATGAAGCAAGAGATTCTGACCCTAGAGCAGCCGAGTTTGTCAACATTTTCATGCACTTCTACTTTTAAAAAATACAATTAAAAAAAATTGTATTTTCAAAAAAATATCTTCTGATTATTTTTAGGCCAAATATTTTAGGAAAATAATCAAAACAATAATAATATTGGGCAAAACAATTTCATCATTATTATCTTTGTATGACTGTTTGCACAATATCTCCAAAAGTTCTCAACGGATTTCAATGAAATTTTGTGAAGGAATGAGCAATGGGTTATGGGAGTAGTAAGTAGGTTTTGGGGTGGATCCAAGAATTTGTCTTCATTTGAGAGAGATTTTTACTATTCTATAAGAAAAACAAACATTTGATGACGTAGGTAAATAAATAAGTTGAATTTGAAGGGATGTGACTCAATATTTTAAAATTTTAATCTCCACCACCCTGTGTTTTTCGATATTTTCAAAATACAGTTTCTAGTTAGATATGGCATAAGTTGAGGTCAGCAATCTTTGGGTGATATTCAGTAAACTAGAACAGCGGTAGGAGTGAGAACAGAGATAATCGTGATTCTTGTTACCTGCCACTTGTGTCGACAGGTTTTCTTTTAGTGTTGAGGCACACCACCTTGTTCACAAAATGATGATGAAAAAAAGGGGCCAGTAAGGATACATATATATATATATACACGCACGCACACACAGAGATAAAGATAGATAGATAGATAAAGATAGAAAAAGAGAGAGAGAGAGAGAGAAAGAAAAAGAGAGAAAAAGAGAGAGAGAGAGAGAGAAAAAGAGAGAAAAAGAGAGAGAGAAAAAGAGAGAGAGAAAAAGAGAGAGAGAAAAAGAGAGAGAGAAAAAGAGAGAAAAAAAGAGAGAGAGAGAGAGAGAGAGAGAGCTGTGACCAAGAACCACTAGCCTGGAACACACACATACACACACTTCCTGTACCCGCTACCAGCAGAGTGAGACACCGTCTCATCAACATACAACAACAACAATGACTAAAAGTGAATCCTGGTAAACACATTCTTCAAGGTGGTCACAAAACACTCTCTGAAGAGGCAGCTGTTTTCTAGCCGAGACAAAATGAGACGAGAAATGAAAGACTGTAGCCAGACAACGCATCGCTGTCAGTGCAGCAGACACCAGGACAGCTCATCAGCATTCAACGATTGCGGCAACCGACCCTCGAGAATATTTGAATACAAATCCAGTTTCCTTTTTCCTCCCCACCCCCACTTTGACACTTGTTTAGTTTTTTTGTTAACTAATAATAAATAGTGAACCAGACTGTCTTTTGTCACAGAAAAGACATTCTACGCTCTTGTCTGCACCCACAAGTCTACATTACCTAACTCTTCATGATATTCAATAAAAGAAGATGATAGTCATTATTTTGATATCTTCATTTTAGCTCTTCTTACAATAATTAATCAAATGTTTATCCGTCTGTACATGATTACATAACTCAAAGATGGCTAGAGCTGTAGGCATCAGATTTTCTGTGGTTACTAATGGGACCCCGGGGAATGTTTTTATCATATTAGTTTGTTTTTTTTTCTTTGAATTTTATGGTAGTTAGCATTTGCACTCTCACCAATAAGAATGATACAGTTTTCATCCCTCTATCTTACTATAATTCAACAATCTTTCGGGGAATCTTCCTAGATATCTAAATGAAATGTGAGCAAAGAGTTCATGACAGTGATGATTTAAAGAAAGGAATGATTCAATAAATACATTATTAGAATCTATGATGATTTCTCACAGGGGTGGGGTAGGTGTCCAAAGGTGCCATTTAGGCCTTCCAGAAAAACTAGCTTGAAATAAAACCAATAGATTGGATTTTCGGCTAGTTGCAATAATTTACGTTATGTATCATACTTTAACATTAAGATATCAAACTAAAATAAGCTTTTCAAAAGCAAACATATAAGTGCAAAAATTTAGTAGGCTAGGTGGGAAAAAAAGCTTTAAAAATAGTAGTCCAGCCATTGCATTTCTACAGTCAAATCTCACTGCATGTTGGAGGAGGGGCCTCAAGGAGTCCTAGCCACTAGTATATCTGCTTCTTTGAATTGGACATTCATTTTATTTAACATACTTTATTGAACTCAAACAAGCAGTACATCTGTAAAAAGAATTAAGTCCTCAATGTACAAATCTCCCATGTTCAGCTTACAAAATAAAATTATTCAAAAAGATTAAGTTTCTTACATATAACTTTTTTCCTTCATTGTAATAAAAGTCCAGTTTTATATTTCATAGTATAGAACTTGTATCTAATTTCATGTTCCACTATGGATAGGTTAGATTTTCATTCATATCCATTTTTACATATACATAAAGAAAATCCAAAACAATATCAAAGTTTGAACAAATAAAATCTTGTATCCATCTGTTTTAACTAGCTTTCATCTAATTTCAAAGTCTCCTTTTGAATGACATTGTAATATGTATTAAGTGTAATGTATATTGCTCATTTTATACAGTGACAGTATTCAATTTTCAAACTTCAAAAGGCAGTTCAGTTTGTAAATTAACTGATATGAAATAATGATCCAAAGAAAACCTAACTATTTCCGTTTTCTAAACTCCTACATTTGAAGAGCTCCGATTCCTGATTTCTTCTCAGGTTGAAAAGCATACACCAAAATCGCCCATCAATGTTGTTTCATTCAATGTTGTTGTTTCATTATAACGTTGTTGTTGGGCTGGGGAGAGATATGAACATTCGATATCTGTACCTTGCATAAATGAATCACTGTAGCCTGCATGTTAATCAGAGCTAATTATCTGAAGAAATTATATAAAAAAATATCTTTCGAAAAAATACCAGGACAAGATTTGCGCATTGTTGGTTCAAACTGAACAAAGATATGCCAAAAAGCAAATTTTTGTGGAGAAAAAAAAAAAAAAATGTTGACTGGTGGTGTACTCAGGCAGATTTTAAAGGTTGTATCCCCAAAAATGTGACCAGGAGTGCTTGAAGACACGCAGAGACAAGCAGAGAGAGAAAAATCTTGTCTGCTTGGTCAGGCAACCATCTGATAATATAGAATATTTGTGAATAAGGTAATTTTTCAGACTCAGCATAAGTTAGTTGCAAAGCTCCAGCACTATAATGAATTAAATAATCCCTATTCATATAATTATGTCTATGGTAAATTCAGTTTCATTTAATGTTGTTTTAGTTAAAGTCGTGGCTTTCAGGAACCTAACCACGACATTAATCGGGAAGTCGATGCACTTATTGCCAAGGTAATTAGAACAAAGAAAACAAAGATATTTATTTTCAATACTAAGCCCGCCATTGCACAAGGGATATGTGAAAGTTCCTAGCGTTCTTTATAGAAAACTATCAACTGAATACAATTGAAAACTATTTTTTTTTTTTGCTGTAAATTAGCTCACCAAATAGATATAGAAAAGACATGCTATCACAGTCACTAATTGCACGACCGTAGCTTCAAAATATGAAGTCATGTAAAAAATTCCATCAAATAATAAGCATGGTCAGAATAAATTTACCGGCATTTACCACGGTAAGATAACTAAGATAGAATAAAAACAAAACAATAAATAACTAGATGTTGGAAAATCTAGATCGATAATAAAAATCTAAAAAAAAATAAAATTAGATTTAAAAAAATTTTTCTAGAAAGAGTTGGTGGGGTCCGGATGCCAATTTTCAAGTCTGCAGACAAAACAATGTGGCCAGGAGCGCTAGAACGCACAAACACAAGCACATATTTAAAAAAATTGAACCCTCTACCACCTTCTGTGGCTATGGTTGTTCGAAGGAGCATTCGTAATCAAATTATTATATCCCCGAATAGTGCTAATTTGAAAGAAAAAAAAAAAAAAAAAAGAAAACCACTTGATTCGCAACTGATCAATAATAGTGTGGGGTCAGCATTTGCGCTCAACCCTTCCTAATTTTTAAATTTTAATGACTGATTTGTCAAGAGATAACTCAAATGCTAATTATAGAAAAGTTTCCTTTAATCATTTTTTGCCAAGGCGAGAAAAATCCAGGTTCATTCTGGTCTCATCAGATTGCATCAATATATTAGAAACTGTCAACCAAAACTGCCAACTTAGGTTTCTTCAGATTTTAAGTTAGTCTGGCTGGTTGGTTATGTATGCATGTATCGCATGTACGGGCAGCATCAATGGTGCCAGGAGGCTGAAAATACGAACATTCACTGCTTTACTTTAAATTAAGAAAAAAAAAACAAAAAACTCTTTTCTTCAGTGTTGCTCGTATAAAGATGAAAAATATCTCATGTAGCCCAAATAAAGGTAAAAAATATCTCATGTAGCCCAAATAAAGGTAAAAAATATCTCATGTAGCCCAAATAAAGGTAAAAAATATCTCATGTAGCCCAAATAGAGATAAAAATATCACATGTAGCCCAAATAGAGATAAAAATATCTCATGTGGCCCAAATAGAGATAAAAATATCTCATGTGGCCCAAATAGAGATAAAAATATCTCATGTGGCCCAAATAAAGGTAAAAAATATCACATGTGGCCCAAATAGAGATAAAAATATCACATGTGGCTCACACATTATATACAAGTCAATCCCAGGAAAAAATTTAGTTTTATTTGAATTTCTATGAGATTTTTTTTTCAACTGTTTCAGTGAAAGAGTTTATTGTTCAAATAGTGGATAGATTTTTTTCATCAGCAAAATTATTACCTTCAAGTAGAAGAGTCCATTGCCATGTTACGAGGAGAAAACACACACACACACACATAATTATACAAGTAACAAATTATATATACTTGGAAAGTTGCTTCATTTTTGTCACCAAGCAAAAAGACAGCTTATTCACACGCAAGGAAAATTATTCGTCATCTTTAATGAAATTTGCTTGAAAGAAAAATTGTTGCCCAATAATGTTTCATCATTCAGATAGATTGATATATTCTCACTGTCTGAGGATGAAAAAATCCAAAATAGAACACTAAGAAAATGTTGAATCCGAGAAAGCACACATTATTCAATTCTCTGTTTGGTAAAAGCAGAGCATTATTTAGACCATGTTCTTGGTGGACACGGGTTTGAGTTCCGCACAACACACATATATATATATATATATATATATATATATATACCTAAAGAAGCCGAAACAGGGCAGAAACATAAGCATGTTTGTATAGCAAATCCTTACTCCATTATATATATATATATATATATATATATATATATATATATATATATATATATAATATACATGCACAGCTATTCTCTTTGTTCAAACATATATAATTTCAAACAATAAACTTAGTCTGTTTAATTATCTTAGTTTATCTTGTTTGAGGACAATCTGTTGGGAAACAGATTGAAATTACTTGAAAATCCTTCCCCAGTTCTGAAATGATAATTTTGAGATCTTTCTACCAATGCTGGTCATCACCAAGAGTGATTGTTCTAGTGTAAAACTCAGCACACACACTCCCCTATTCAGATATTGTTATAACCTCCTCTCCATATCAACCAATAAATCAAGCTTTACATTCCTTCTTCAACTTCCCACACAACCCTAAAGAGCTAGGCAACACTAGGCCCACCAACTTCACTTAACCTACAAGGCACCTCGCCCATCTCCGCCCTGCCCCACCCAAGTGGCATGTGTCACTGGGTTAGTGGGTCATATATCCATCATCGATCTCTCCCTTCCCGCCCTGAACCTTCAGCTTTCTTACTCCTCCTCCTCCTCAGCCATCTACATTGGTTGTAGATAGAGAGCCACTGAAAGTGGGAGGGGGGGGAGAGATTACATCCTGGTTATTTGAGATAAAGGCTTTGATTCTTCAAAACCAGCCAGGTTTTCTGAGTAGAGTATCAGAGTCACCTTCCTCATGACAGCTTGGATTCAGGGCTTTTATTTATAGACCAGTTCAGGGATCAGCTAACTACAGCCCATGGCCTCATTCCAGCCAGCCCTTGGACTCCATTGAATAAGTGCTGGTGCATACAAAATACTTTTATATATTCCCCATCAATTTCTGGTTTGCGAACAATAAAATTCAGTAATGATGAAAAATCAAAACAAAAAAAAAAATTTCTTGCAAAAGTTTCATTCTAGCTGTTGCTTCAAAGAAATCAAGGTTTTATAGCAAAAAATGTTTCTACACTCAGCATCCCGACTGTTCTATCAATGTCAACTAAATTTGAAGCATAATCGAAATCTCTTACCCCTAAAAATGGCCCAAACCTGCAAGCCAGTCAAGTGGGTTACAGATTCTTCTCTTTGTCTTGGCTTTAATGGTCACATTTAAGGGACTACAACCTTGAAAATTTGCTTGAGTACAACTAAGCACTATCTGAAAATGCTGTGATTTTTTTTTTTCAAAGAGGGCTCCTTCCGGTCTTCATGGTCATTTTGGACAAACAAAGCCCAGTACTGATAATTGTTTTTAATGATAATTTTAGATAAAAGATCTATTCTTTGAAGATAATCAGTTCTGGTACAAATGAAGGTTATGATGATTCAGTTACAGATTTTAAACAAGATTTTGTACCCCATCCTAAATAAAAGAAATTACCAATTCTCACTGATTAATACTATATGGATGTTTTTGTAGGTATACACACCTATAATGAAAAAAACAGTAAGTAAATTGAACAAAAAAAAAAAAAAAGTTTCGGTATGATCTTATATTTTCTCTTCGGCCGACAAGATATAAAAACATTCCTAATTTGGCCCCCCACCAAAAACATTTGGTGCAGTTTATCCCTGTGAGAAAATTCACAAATATAGATTTGAGTTTATATGAAATTTATTTTTAAAAAAATAAAAATAAAATAATAATAATAATCTGCCAAAAGAAGTGTCCATTTTTTCTGGGTAGGAGATGTTTTCATCAGCAGAATTATTACCATTAAGTGGAAGGGTCTATTATTACGAACAGAAAAGTTGATAAAAATTTCTGATGAAGTGAGAGTGAGAGCACACATTGATTTTTTTGCAACTGTCAGGAAATCTAACAAATAAATTCATGAAACTAGTTCATCAACAGTAACGAATGGTTCAATTCTTCATTTAGGCACTGATTAGTCAACAGGTATTCGTCATTACCTGAATGAAACTTGTGGCTTGCATTAAAAACTTCGATTTGAAGGAGAAAACTGAAAAAATATTCACACACTTGAATAAGGAAACTCATTCCCTCAATACATTAGATCAGGGCTTCTCGAGCTTTTTCATTCATTCCTCCTAGGTATAAAAACAGGAGAGACTAAGACAATATCTAATTTAGTCTTTAGCTGTAATCTAACAATACTAAAATATGACTGTAAGGAAGTTAATATATACATATTTAGTTTTACCGAGTTTATTACAGATAAAATAGATTATTTAAAAAAAAAAAAAAAATTTCTTTGAATTGCTGTAACATTACAAAAACGAAGTTTATTTTCCAGAGATTGGTGAGTAGTATTAAGACATTTTTACAATGAATGCCAAGACGATTTTTTTTTTTTTCAATAGAGTTCAAAAAGAAACCGATTAGTCTTCAAAAAGATTTGAATATTTCTGCGACTCCTGATAATTTTAACACAACCTTTTAAGTGAGAAATTTTGTAATCGCATTGTACTCATGAATATTGAAAACCTGTTGCACAGAATTTTCTTGATTATTTTCAAATTGAACTAAAAGTAGAATCGAATGAAGATATGAAAAATAATTCAGAATAGGAGGTGGGCTAATTGCCAATCATATTGTTTTGGTTTTTATGTGTGTATGCATATAAACATTGAAAAATGTTATATACACACACATTATATATATATATATATATATATATATATATATTTGTATAAACATACATCAGTTGGTTTCTGAGATTAGAAAATGTTTTGCTCAAAAAGAAAAAGAAAAATACAAAAAGCATTATTCACCATTGAATAATTGTAGTGTTTTATCAAAACATAAAATTCTATTTTTACCACATCATCAGGTGGTGACGTAAAAAGTGTGAAAGAAGACAGATGAATATACATTTGAGTTTTATCATTCGTGAAGATCACGGACTTCTGCATGTAAACCACTGTTATTAACCACTACAGTTCGATGACAATATAGCCAGGAGTATACCATTGCAAGCATTAGTATACAGGACATTTCAGTTTCCATCTTGAGAGAGAGAGAGAGAGAGAGAGAGTAGACAATAGGTAGGTAGAGAGAGGGAGAGAATAGACAATAGGGAGGTAGAGAGAGGGAGAGAATAGACAATAGGGAGGTAGAGAGAGGGAGAGAATAGACAATAGGGAGGTAGAGAGAGGGAGAGAATAGACAATAGGGAGGTAGAGAGGGGGAGAGAATAGACAATAGGTAGGTAGAGAGAGGGAGAGAATAGACAATAGGTAGGTAGAGAGAGGGAGAGAATAGACAATAGGGAGGTAGAGAGAGAGAATAGACAATAGGTAGGTAGAGAGAGAGAGAATAGACAATAGGTAGGTAGAGAGAGAGAGAATAGACAATAGGTAGGTAGAGAGAGAGAGAATAGACAATAGGTAGGTAGAGAGAGAGAGAATAGACAATAGGTAGGTAGAGAGAGAGAGAATAGACAATAGGTAGGTAGAGAGAGAGAGAATAGACAATAGGTAGGTAGAGAGAGAGAGAATAGACAATAGGTAGGTAGAGAGAGAGAGAATAGACAATAGGTAGGTAGAGAGAGAGAATAGACAATAGGTAGAGAGAGAGAGAATAGACAATAGGTAGGTAGAGAGAGAGAGAATAGACAATAGGTAGGTAGAGAGAGAGAGAATAGACAATAGGTAGGTAGAGAGAGAGAATAGACAATAGGTAGAGAGAGAGAGAATAGACAATAGGTAGGTAGAGAGAGAGAGAATAGACAATAGGTAGGTAGAGAGAGAGAGAATAGACAATAGGTAGGTAGAGAGAGAGAGAATAGACAATAGGTAGGTAGAGAGAGAGAGAATAGACAATAGGTAGGTAGAGAGAGAGAATAGACAATAGGTAGGTAGAGAGAGAATAGACAATAGGTAGGTAGAGAGAGAGAGAATAGACAATAGGTAGGTAGAGAGAGAGAGAATAGACAATAGGTAGGTAGAGAGAGAGAGAATAGACAATAGGTAGGTAGAGAGAGAGAGAATAGACAATAGGTAGGTAGAGAGAGAGAATAGACAATAGGTAGAGAGAGAGAGAATAGACAATAGGTAGGTAGAGAGAGAGAGAGTAGACAATAGGTAGGTAGAGAGAGGGAGAGAATAGACAATAGGGAGGTAGAGAGAGGGAGAGAATAGACAATAGGGAGGTAGAGAGAGGGAGAGAATAGACAATAGGGAGGTAGAGAGAGGGAGAGAATAGACAATAGGGAGGTAGAGAGGGGGAGAGAATAGACAATAGGTAGGTAGAGAGAGGGAGAGAATAGACAATAGGTAGGTAGAGAGAGGGAGAGAATAGACAATAGGGAGGTAGAGAGAGAGAATAGACAATAGGTAGGTAGAGAGAGAGAGAATAGACAATAGGTAGGTAGAGAGAGAGAGAATAGACAATAGGTAGGTAGAGAGAGAGAGAATAGACAATAGGTAGGTAGAGAGAGAGAGAATAGACAATAGGTAGGTAGAGAGAGAGAGAATAGACAATAGGTAGGTAGAGAGAGAGAGAATAGACAATAGGTAGGTAGAGAGAGAGAGAATAGACAATAGGTAGGTAGAGAGAGAGAGAATAGACAATAGGTAGGTAGAGAGAGAGAATAGACAATAGGTAGAGAGAGAGAGAATAGACAATAGGTAGGTAGAGAGAGAGAGAATAGACAATAGGTAGGTAGAGAGAGAGAGAATAGACAATAGGTAGGTAGAGAGAGAGAATAGACAATAGGTAGAGAGAGAGAGAATAGACAATAGGTAGGTAGAGAGAGAGAGAATAGACAATAGGTAGGTAGAGAGAGAGAGAATAGACAATAGGTAGGTAGAGAGAGAGAGAATAGACAATAGGTAGGTAGAGAGAGAGAGAATAGACAATAGGTAGGTAGAGAGAGAGAATAGACAATAGGTAGGTAGAGAGAGAATAGACAATAGGTAGGTAGAGAGAGAGAGAATAGACAATAGGTAGGTAGAGAGAGAGAGAATAGACAATAGGTAGGTAGAGAGAGAGAGAATAGACAATAGGTAGGTAGAGAGAGAGAGAATAGACAATAGGTAGGTAGAGAGAGAGAATAGACAATAGGTAGAGAGAGAGAGAATAGACAATAGGTAGGTAGAGAGAGAGAGAATAGACAATAGGTAGGTAGAGAGAGAGAGAATAGACAATAGGTAGGTAGAGAGAGAGAGAATAGACAATAGGTAGGTAGAGAGAGAGAGAATAGACAATAGGTAGGTAGAGAGAGAGAGAATAGACAATAGGTAGGTAGAGAGAGAGAGAATAGACAATAGGTAGGTAGAGAGAGAGAGAATAGACAATAGGTAGGTAGAGAGAGAGAGAATAGACAATAGGTAGGTAGAGAGAGAGAGAATAGACAATAGGTAGGTAGAGAGAGAGAATAGACAATAGGTAGAGAGAGAGAGAATAGACAATAGGTAGGTAGAGAGAGAGAGAATAGACAATAGGTAGGTAGAGAGAGAGAGAATAGACAATAGGTAGGTAGAGAGAGAGAATAGACAATAGGTAGAGAGAGAGAGAATAGACAATAGGTAGGTAGAGAGAGAGAGAATAGACAATAGGTAGGTAGAGAGAGAGAGAATAGACAATAGGTAGGTAGAGAGAGAGAGAATAGACAATAGGTAGGTAGAGAGAGAGAGAATAGACAATAGGTAGAGAGAGAGAGAGAATAGACAATAGGTAGAGAGAGAGAGAGAGTAGACAATAGGTAGGTAGAGAGAGGGAGAGAATAGACAATAGGGAGGTAGAGAGAGAGAATAGACAATAGGTAGGTAGAGAGAGAGAGAATAGACAATAGGTAGGTAGAGAGAGAGAGAATAGACAATAGGGAGGTAGAGAGAGAGAATAGACAATAGGTAGGTAGAGAGAGAGAGAATAGACAATAGGTAGGTAGAGAGAGAGAGAATAGACAATAGGTAGGTAGAGAGAGAGAGAATAGACAATAGGTAGGTAGAGAGAGAGAGAATAGACAATAGGTAGGTAGAGAGAGAGAGAATAGACAATAGGTAGGTAGAGAGAGGGAGAGAATAGACAATAGGTAGGTAGAGAGAGAGAATAGACAATAGGTAGGTAGAGAGAGAGAGAATAGACAATAGGTAGGTAGAGAGAGAGAGAATAGACAATAGGTAGGTAGAGAGAGAGAATAGACAATAGGTAGAGAGAGAGAGAATAGACAATAGGTAGGTAGAGAGAGAGAGAATAGACAATAGGTAGGTAGAGAGAGAGAGAATAGACAATAGGTAGGTAGAGAGAGAGAATAGACAATAGGTAGAGAGAGAGAGAATAGACAATAGGTAGGTAGAGAGAGAGAGAATAGACAATAGGTAGGTAGAGAGAGAGAGAATAGACAATAGGTAGGTAGAGAGAGAGAGAATAGACAATAGGTAGGTAGAGAGAGAGAGAATAGACAATAGGTAGAGAGAGAGAGAGAATAGACAATAGGTAGAGAGAGAGAGAGAGTAGACAATAGGTAGGTAGAGAGAGGGAGAGAATAGACAATAGGGAGGTAGAGAGAGAGAATAGACAATAGGTAGGTAGAGAGAGAGAGAATAGACAATAGGTAGGTAGAGAGAGAGAGAATAGACAATAGGGAGGTAGAGAGAGAGAATAGACAATAGGTAGGTAGAGAGAGAGAGAATAGACAATAGGTAGGTAGAGAGAGAGAGAATAGACAATAGGTAGGTAGAGAGAGAGAGAATAGACAATAGGTAGGTAGAGAGAGAGAGAATAGACAATAGGTAGGTAGAGAGAGAGAGAGAATAGACAATAGGTAGGTAGAGAGAGAGAGAATAGACAATAGGTAGGTAGAGAGAGGGAGAGAATAGACAATAGGTAGGTAGAGAGAGAGAATAGACAATAGGTAGGTAGAGAGAGAGAGAATAGACAATAGGTAGGTAGAGAGAGAGAGAATAGACAATAGGTAGGTAGAGAGAGAGAGAATAGACAATAGGTAGGTAGAGAGAGAGAGAATAGACAATAGGTAGGTAGAGAGAGAGAGAATAGACAATAGGTAGGTAGAGAGAGAGAGAATAGACAATAGGTAGGTAGAGAGAGAGAGAATAGACAATAGGTAGGTAGAGAGAGAGAGAATAGACAATAGGTAGGTAGAGAGAGAGAGAATAGACAATAGGTAGGTAGAGAGAGAGAATAGACAATAGGTAGGTAGAGAGAGAGAGAATAGACAATAGGTAGGTAGAGAGAGAGAGAATAGACAATAGGTAGGTAGAGAGAGAGAGAATAGACAATAGGTAGGTAGAGAGAGAGAGAATAGACAATAGGTAGGTAGAGAGAGAGAGAATAGACAATAGGTAGGTAGAGAGAGAGAGAATAGACAATAGGTAGGTAGAGAGAGAGAGAATAGACAATAGGTAGGTAGAGAGAGAGAGAATAGACAATAGGTAGGTAGAGAGAGAGAGAATAGACAATAGGTAGGTAGAGAGAGAGAGAATAGACAATAGGTAGGTAGAGAGAGAGAGAATAGACAATAGGTAGGTAGAGAGAGAGAGAATAGACAATAGGTAGGTAGAGAGAGAGAGAATAGACAATAGGTAGGTAGAGAGAGAGAGAATAGACAATAGGTAGGTAGAGAGAGAGAGAATAGACAATAGGTAGGTAGAGAGAGAGAGAATAGACAATAGGTAGGTAGAGAGAGAGAGAATAGACAATAGGTAGGTAGAGAGAGAGAGAATAGACAATAGGTAGAGAGAGAGAGAGAATAGACAATAGGTAGGTAGAGAGAGAGAGAATAGACAATAGGTAGGTAGAGAGAGAGAATAGACAATAGGTAGAGAGAGAGAGAATAGACAATAGGTAGGTAGAGAGAGAGAGAATAGACAATAGGTAGGTAGAGAGAGAGAGAATAGACAATAGGTAGAGAGAGAGAGAGAATAGACAATAGGTAGAGAGAGAGAGAGAGTAGACAATAGGTAGACAGAGAGAAAAAGAGAGTACAGAGAGTGAAAGAGAGGTTAGGAAGAGGACAAACCATTAAAAGAAAAAACAAAAAAAAGTGTGAATAAAATGTACATGAACATAGAAAGAAGACGAGCACTCAATAATCTGTAAAGGTAGGTAAATAGGTATGTAGGCTTGAGATCTCGGTCAAAATATTCAATTGCTTGACGTGTGGTAGCACACCTGCTACGACCACATACATGTGGGACTCACCATGAAATCCATAAAATCTACTAACACAGGAGATTACGAGGGTTAAGCTGGTGCAGGCAGGAGCAGTGCTGGGGGTGTGTGTGCAAATATTGAACCCCCCCTTCAGGGCTTTATGAATAATAGTTCACCTACTGCATTTTTAAAATAACAAATCTGACTAAATGTAGGAGGGAGCCCCTCAAGGAGCCAAGGCCACAAACTCTAGCTATGTTACTGTCTCTACTCAACAAGCCCTTGGACTTCAGGCTTTTAAAGGGTCTGTTCAAAGAGAACCAGTAATCCCCCAAGTTGGGTACCAATGCACAGAATGTTGGGAGGGGGAGCCAAGCACTTCAACCTCCAAACTTCTGGTTATGCCCCTGGGTGCAGGGCCTGTAATAAACGAGACCTAAATTAAGGAAATACATGTGAATATTGAAACATGCAACTTTCTTTATATACAGAGATGATGTATCTAATTCAAATTTTTGTGAAGTGAGGACATGTTTTGATAAAATTCAAATCCTTGTTACAATTTGAGAAATCTGTGTTTGAGTGCGTGTATGCACCAAGATAACTCGACAACTATCCATTGTACTAAGCTGATACTAGCCAACTATGCACCAGACATTGCAGTGTCAAATTTGAAGTTGTTTGGATCAGCAGTTCTCGATATAACATTAAAATCTATATCAAATGAATACACATTTTGTGGCTGTAGAAAGGAATGTTCTTTTATGACGCAATGTGTGTCTCTTTCGGAACAGAATTGTGAGTGAGAATCAGTTTCATTGTTTTGATGATAAAATTATAGTTAGATGATATAATGTTATTTGAAAAAAGATTTGTTTTCATTGTTATTATTATCAAAAACGATGTTTTGATTGTTGCTATTAATTTTTTCCAGTTTAAGCCTCCGGAAGATTTTCATGAAACCCGATGCACCTTTCAAGTGGGCATGCTCTATATAACATTCGATTTAGAATTAGATTGCCAAATTCTGCATAGGCGGTATGAGATGGTTCGGAGAATGGACTCAGTGAGCAGAGTACGAGCTTTAATGCCCTTGGGAAAGGTGGGGAAACCATCTCTCCTCAAGCTATGGATGAATTAACACAGGGTGAAGTGAGTTATGCCATTTCAGGTACTAGCAGCCTCCAACTCTATTTCACATACTGCGAACAGGTTGAGTAAGTAGTAATCTGATAGGTGGAGCTGAAGCCATCGTCAGCTTAAGGGCACCACTTATTTTTATTAAAGTAAAAGCTCACACAGCTGGCATAATAGGATTACAGTAATCCATCGCTATGAGGAATCTCAATATAACAGATAGATCCAACCGTACTGACTTCGGATTTACCGAACTGATTTCGATAAAAGCGACGATCATCAGGGCCAGAACGAACTTTGGGTACTTAACAATTTTGGTACCAAAAACATTCTGCTTTTTTACTGAACCAAGTCTGATAATTGCAGCGAACATGTAAGGTAAGGTTGAAAATAGAATACGGGCAACCAAACAGACTGTGAATTTACCGAACCATGTTCATTAAATGCAACTAACTATCAAACTAACTTATGAAAAGAACAGAGGACAATCATCAAGTATAACGAACTTTCGGCTTTAACAACAATCCCCTCCCCCAAATTAGTCTGCTATAGTGAGGGTTTACTGAACCACTAATAGCTTAGCAGAAGTGAAAAGACTGTTTGGTCTTTCTGTAAAGACAAACAGTTTGAGGAAGTGCCCTTTTTTTTTTAATGGTAGCGACAGAGAAAGTGAAAATTCACATGAGAAGAGAAGAAAGTGTAAAGAAAAACTAGTGATTAGAAACCGTCAACCAAAAGTGTCAACATAGGTTTCTACAGTATTTAAGTTGGTCCAGCTATGCATTTATGTATAATGTGTACCGGCCGCACCAATGGAGTTTGAGGGCTGATATTTTCAACATTTACTTTTCAATATGTCTATAAAAAAAAAAAAAAAAAAATGTTTTTGCTTTTTTGAAATTCCCTCCCTGAACAGATTTTTAGAACATTCACTTTTTATTTCTCAAAATCCTGACTTTTTAGGGATCACTGCACACCAAATGGCAAGAAAAGTAACTTATCTATTGATCACCACTAACAGAGCATGTTGCCAAAAGACATTAGTCATGTGACTGTTTCTATTGAGTGACTAACCAGACCTGTTTTCATGGTGAAATGTGGTAAAATGGTACATAGCTACTTAGCATTACAAGACACTTGCTTTCTGACCGAACAAGTGGTTCACTAGTAGGTGACTTAGTAGTAATAATGGAAATGGGGGAGGAAGGGAGCTGTTAATATCAGATTATGATTAGAGAATTTACAAGTAAAAGACTGATCACAGCACTCAGAGAGCACCTATCTCTGCAATTGTCGTAACACTAACTAAAAACTGAATGAAAATGAGTTATTACAAGCTTGGCTGCGCTAGGGTCAAACTCCCTATCTTCATTAAAATCTAAAAAGATAAGCAAAACTGATTCCGTTTCTCTATACAATATCATTCCAAAACTACGTACCCTATTTCAACTCCTTTATTAATGGTTCCTGAGAATGCGATTTGCAAACTTTAACAGAACCAGTTGACCAGAGTTGGGCTTTGGAAGTGGGATTGAATACTTCAGATTTTGCTTATGTCACTGTTATTCGTGTATGACATCACTGGTTTTTGATTTAATCATTGTTGTTACATAGAAAAATAAAATCAAAACAACAGTAGGAGTTTGATGAAAAAATAGGAGAGAGAGAATGCAATTCTCACAATATGTATAAGTACAGAGTTACTTCCCTTGAAATTTAAACGATTTTTACTGTCCGCTTGGTTTGCTTTAAATTCAAATATCTGAAGAAGCAGAAGACTTCATTTGGAAACTAAAAAACACTGAGAACACATACCTCTGTCAACACCATTTTCAGAGGAAGTAACTGCGCATGGATCTGCCCCGAAATCCAATCATTTTTTCCATAGCCAAAAACTTAATTGAGAACTTTTGGAGATATCGAGTGGACAGTAATGGGCATATAATACGTATGAAAATAAAAATCTCTCAGTCAGAAAAAATATTACTTTATCTGCACCAAAACTCAACTAATTCCTTCTCACCCCATTGTCTAACCCTCTTAAAAATTTAATGGAAAACAATCGAGTACTTTTGTAAATGACTTTTTAATGGATAGATGGAAAGAAAGAAAAAGAAAGAAAAAGAAAGAAAAAGAAAGGAAGGAGAAGAACCTACAGGGGGTCTGATGAACTGACTTTTTGACAACTTGTATTCAAACCATTTCAAATCTAAAATCTATCCTTTTAAAAAGACGCATATTACAAAGAGATACTAGTCGCCAACATGTAGGGAAGTTAAGACTGGGGAAATTTCACACCAATTTTTTTTTCTTACACGTTTGTAAGATTTATACACAGAATAAGTCTCCATAACGAGCACACAAAACAACACAGAAGAATGGATGCTCAAATGAGGCTAGCACATGATGCAATCATTTCAACTACTAAATGCCAGTCTCTGAGTACAGTGTTTCTTTGTGACTAATACTATAGTATAAAATTTATATGCGTGTAAATTCTAGCCTCTTATCTTCAGGACTGCGTCCTTCATGAAACACCCTGTACTGCCTAAAATATGCTTTGATGAAATAAGTTATTATATAAAGGTTCTCCAGAGACCGTTTTGGGGATTTATACATGAGGGGTGGGGGCAGTATGGAATCTAATCCGATAGCGAGATTGACTCACATAGATGTCAAAAACAAATTGTACATTTTGGTTATCAGTGAATTAATTTTCCCTCTGACCAAGAATTACACGGAGTCAAATCTCTCAACCTGGGTGGCCAGATAGTTGGAGACTTTTCTGACCAAAAACAATGCCAAAAAAATAAAAAAATAAAAAAAAATGGCCAAGTTCCAAAATTGTTAAAATAATGTAATACTGTAGTGCAGACAAAAGATAAGAATTAATCTTAAATACTGCAGCAACTAAGGCGACTTTTTCATTCTCAATTAATGGCAGAAAGTAAGGGTCCAGTTTAGCATTACAATTACCATTCGAAATACAACACCATGCATAACCTTAAAGAATTGACTTTTTTTTCAAACAGACAAATTTCCTGAGAAAACAAAGGTCTTACAGATGGAAAGTACAAAAAAAAATTACTGGCTAAATTCTTTTTCCCTATTTTTTAAAATAAAAAGTTTGAAAAAAATATTTTTTAAAAGCCAAAAATGGCCAACATTTTAAATATGGCTTAATCAAAAGGCTCAGAAGCAAATGCTTTTCAAAGAGGCCAAAATTGTCAAATCATGCCAGAAAATGGCCAAAACAGCAACCCTGGCCTTAGATTAACCAGCTTTGTAATACTATGCAATAGTAGTGATGGAATTGGTAGAAGCACTAAGTCTAACAACTTTGACATTTGAATGTGTCCGGCTGACACATTTCAGCTAACTGGGACACACAACTGGGTACAGTAATGACACACTTTACTTACTGCTTGATGACACATAAAGACTACCATTCCTACATAGCTACACACTTTCTTTATTCTAAGCGATTCAGACCAATGTAGATGGTGGCTAATTGCTACCTTTACATTAGAGACTTGAACTGATTCATACCGCTATGATAGAACATCTAGGCCTTGCCAAATTCTTTTGCACACAATAAACGCTATGATCCCTCATTCAGTATCCCTTTGGAAACCAAGTTCCCTCTAAATTTCAGTAGTCAGTGTGCGTAAAAATCTCTATGTTCTGCAAATTTTTTAACCTGTGGCAAAAGTATATACGCACTGAATACTTGTGAAAATGTAAACTTGAAATTGTTTCAAGATAATTTTGGCAGAGCCTATCTCTTGTGGCTAATGAAACCATATTGCCAGGTTTTAATATGGTACAAGAATGTTGGCTATAGCTGAGATTTTATTTTATCCTTTGAACTACAATGTACACCCAATAGGAGGAATTGCTCATAATACAGTTTGAGCATGGGTCTCAATTTTCAGATCATTAAATATGACCCTCAAAATAATGGCTAAGTACAAAAATAAAAAGACCCCAACTGAACGAGATTACACCATCTGTAAAAAGAAAATGGATTAGACCAAAACATTTCAGGTGTCAATGAATAAAACTTATCGCCCCTTTCCTTTTCATCTGTCACTAAAAATATTACTGACGTATTGCCAAACTCCTACTCTGGACACTCGCAACATATGTATTCAAGTTTTGTCAGCATGTAACCTTCTGGTGAGGTGTCAGGATTTTAAAATTTTCCCGTCAGACTACCTCCATGGTTCTCTCTTCATTTCAGTACGAATTATGAGGGTTGGTCTTGAAGTTGGAGGAGTAAAAAATTATGGACCCCTGACAACTGCATTATAATGTTCAGTTGGTTGTACATTGAAATATAACATCAATCAATGAGTTTTTCTTCTTTTCAATGCAATGTCTATACAATCCCTGTACAGGGAATTAGTGATGTACAAAGGGGGTATTTGAAAAACAGCTTTACTATTTAACAGAAAAAGTGATTATTACCAATAAGTATATTTTTGATGTTAGTATTATACTAATAATTATAACTAAGTACAACTTGCCATCACAGTTAATAATTCAACAACTGTAGTGTCAAAATCTAAAGCCATAAAAAAAATTCCATTAGAGAATAAATACGGTCAGGATAAATTCAGGCTATGACATCTCTGGCGTTTCCCACTGGGAAACATCTGAAATAGGGTAAAAAAAAACTTGGAGAATCTAGATGTTATTAATAAACCCATCAAAATAAGCCAAGAGCACAAGAATGCACAAACAATCACTAATATAAAATAGGATAAAAACCTTCGCCAAGGCTTGATAGGAACTATTTGGAAGCCATGTGTACAGGTCTGGTTAGTCACTTGATAGAAACCATCAGATGACCCATGTCATGTCAGGGGGTGATCAATTAAAAGATTGAAAAAAAAAAAGCGTGATCAACAAATAAGTCAAGATACTTCTCTTGCCTTTTATTGGTCCATGATCACTAAAAAAGTCTCGATTTTCAAACAACATTGCTGGACACAAACTCAAGGACTAATTTAGCATGAACTTACATTACAAATTGAGACGAATCCTAGATATGAGGAGTAAATGTTTCGACTTTCTGAGCTCTAGCTCTAATATTGCATCCTGTGCGCACAATAGATAGCTAGTCAGCCAGTCAGACCCGTTAAGAAACTGAAGAAAGCTATGCTGATGTAAACCATTTCTTTTAGCCACAACTCGAAGGCCTGTTACACAATCCAATTATAGAAAACCAACACACAAGTTACGCAACTCGTACACCATTTGAATCTTAGATTTAAATAACATTTTTTGGGGCATTCCCCTCATTTCAAAACCATGAAATATCTCAAAAAACCCGACACGTATTTTCTCAAGTTTCATGTTTTTCCTGTTTGCGATGTATGACACATACAAAACAATACACTGTATATATTCTTCAAATTACAAGATATGTACAGAATTTTTTCTGCAGATTAATATATAACGTGTGTGCAAAAATTCCCAATGTTTCTCTTTTTTTTTTCCCCCTAACTATAAAGACTGAAAACAGTTGAAAACTGGTTTTTATGCAGGAAACTTTTGTGTACACCTAATATTGGATTTCAACAGCTGACATAACGTAATCAAAGAATTTATGAGTTATGCAATAACCGTAACAGAAAAAGAACCATAAGTTCAACAATGTGTCCACAATCCAGGGTGGTGGTAGTAGAAGGAGGAGGTGAAAGAAGAGCAAGTAGTCTTTCTTTGAGTCAATTGATTCTCATACTTGCAAAATACAGTGATATGGAAATACTCTGCAAGAATTAATTTTAACAAAAATTGTAAATGGTATTTTTGATGTTTTCTGGCCATTTCAGGCTTTCATGTGGACCTTGGATAATCTATAATGACATCATTAGCAGTTGATGAAAAAAATTGATCAGAGCAGAA
Source organism: Thysanoteuthis rhombus (assembly GCA_963457665.1). Lineage (NCBI taxonomy): Eukaryota > Metazoa > Mollusca > Cephalopoda > Oegopsida > Thysanoteuthidae > Thysanoteuthis > Thysanoteuthis major. The sequence continues at coordinate 3,507,446 of OY735241.1, forward strand.
GTTATACCTTTCAATGACTTCACACCACTTTCTATTGGTGTAATTCAACAGAATTGAGACAGATTGACTGAAAAGAGTCTTGTAGAGATGTATGGACACATCTCAAAAGAATGTTTCTCATTTTTCTTGTAACCTAGTCACTTATAAAAGAATAATGATACCATCATAGAATTTCTCTTTTTTAAGGAAGTCTTTTTGAAACTGCAATATTAGAAACAGTCAACACAAGTTTCTCTCAGTTTTTAAGCAGCTCTGGCTAGCTATGTATGTATCATGTATAACTAAAGTGCTAATATCTTAAACATTCACTCATTATGTCTGGAATGAAAAAAAATTTTTTTTAATTTTTAAAAAATTGGTTTGTTTTTGTCTTTTCAAATTATGCAATGTTGGTTTATCCTAAATTGATCCCTCAATTTGTGCCCGCCTGCTGTTTTGAGGAAGGGGATGAGAGATAGAGAAAGGGGTGAGAGAGAGAGGGAGAAATCTTCTTATATATTGAAATATATGTATTGACACTGTTTTATATATTTATGGTTTCTATTGTTAATGTACTTAGTTAATCTATGTGAAAAAAATATTTTTACATTGTTATTAATAAATATCTACCAAGTACTTTCTCCTGACAGTTCATTAACAAGCAAAAAAAAAAAAAAAAAAAAAAAAAAAAAAATTTTTGTTCATGAAAGTAATAAAAAGTAAATAAGTCCAGGGGCAGATCATATATTTCGAGCAACAGGGGGGGGGGGGAAGAGTCCCTAGACCCCCCCCCCAAACCAAGATCTGTGCCTGAGGTCAGACGTTGAACAAATTCTCTCCTGGTTCAGAAAGAGACAAAATTTCTGAATTAGTCATCTAAGCGTATTTCAACAGGGTGTGGCATCCAGCGTATGGGGTGATAAGGTCTCAGAGGAAAGACCAGACCAAAAGTATGCGTTGGACAAGACAGAGATAGACACAGTTATTTATATATATATGTATGTATGTATGAATATATACATATATGCACGCACGCACACACACACACACATAAATATATATGCAAAGAAATATACATTTAATTATATGTATGAATACATAAACACATATGGTTTCATTTACATATGTGTGTGCTTATTCATATGCCCATATACAAAAATACACACACACATTACTTCAAAACATACATATACATACACACACAAACATTAATACATAAAAGTGTTTTCTTGCACTTGTGTTTTGACTATAACTTTGAGAAACATTAATATTCCAGAATAGTTATGTCTGTATATTCACACACACATTATATATATATATATACATATATATATATATATATATATATAATTAGACCAATATTATATGAACAAGACAAATAGGTAGTATTTAGTTGGGATAATCAATTGTCCAGATAACAGATAAGAACCATAAGTTCAACGTTACATCCATTATTTGTAGTGGTAGGAGTAGGAGGAGGAAGAAGAAGAGCAAGTAGTCTCTCTCTGGGTCAAATGATTCTCTTAGTTGCAAAATATTGCTGTATGGAAATTTTATTAATAAAATTTTTTTAATGAAAGGCATAAATAGCCATTTTTTAGCTTTTTTAAAAAGTAAAATTATTAGCAGTTGGTTTCTTAATGATGTCATCTTCTATGACATCACACCTATTTATTCCTTCCTTCCTATTTCCGTTGATTAACGTAACTGGGACCAAACGGAAAGTGTCTTGCGCAGATGTATGGAGACATCTAAAAAAGGAAGCCGTACTGAAAAAACGCATGCACATTATATATACACACATATATATATATATATATATATATATATATACACACATACATTCATACATACATAGGTGGTTAATGGACCTTCACCTTTCCGCCAGGCTATTTAGCTCAATGGTTAAGAGCAACTCTTATGTTGTAGTGGCTACCTTATCGGTCGCAGATTAGATTCCTGCAGCAGTAATATTTTTCTTCAATTGTTTATTCTACTTATGCTGTCCAGGCCGAATGACTCATTCTCCGTGTAACAACAAGAGGTCATTTGAAATAGAGTTTCAAATAATATAACACATTCATAAATACATATTAAATGCTTTTTGAAACACAAATTTCCATCAGCTGTTATTTCCTCGATTAAAAGATACAATTAGTGGGGAAGTTCTCGAAAGAACCTCGTTGTTGTGAATCCAGTTGGACTTCGGGAACTGGGTAACATCAGGAATCAGGCTATTTTTAAAAATTAAATAATTATCAAAATTTGGCAAAAGTTTTCATGCATTGATAAGTAAAATATTGCTCTTTCTGAATAACAATGTTTCACGAGCATCCACATCGCATTAACATTATAAATCAAAAAATAATTTGTTTAAAAAGCCATTAAAAAATATTTCTTGTGGATGTTTTTTGGTAAAGCCAATAAGTTGAATTGTTTGGAAGCAGTACAAACATATTCTATAGGGATTTCATAAAATTAAACACGTATACTGTTAATATTACGGTAACACTTAAATTCCGGACTATTCACTAACTTTGTGGTGTTAATGACCTAACCCTATAGTACCTTAAAGTAGGCCTATCCGATACTACAACAAAAACCAGAAGCCCAAGGTTGCTTGGCTTTTGATGCTCAAATGTATTTTAATTGTTTGAAAACCATATTTCTGATAATTTTTATTGTTCTTCAAAAAGAAGTTAGATACAGCTTACACACTCTCACACAAGTAAAGGATTGGTGAGATATGCCATGACTCAAGGGTTGAAAAGAAAAAAAAAAAAAAGATGTACTAAAACCAGTGCTTGGCTGCTGGCACCATTTAGAGTTAATAATGCTTCAAGTAACTATGTAATTCAAAACTTGGACCCAAACATGAAAAAAACAAAATCTGAAAACTCTTCAAACATCTCAGAAAGGTAGGATGAGAAGAACTGCTATATATTTTATTACAAACTTTCAAACCTTTTCCAGCAAGTGCGTACATGTATTTTTTAGGGAAAATAAGGGTTCAGTTTACCAATATAGCTTTATTGTGAATACCCCCATTCTTCTAAAAATCATACAAAAATTTTTCATCTCAAAATTTTACTTTAAACATTCCATTAAGTCCATTGAGTATACATCTCAAATTAGTTGGAGGTGCGCCAATGCTTAAGGGGGGGTGGGGACACACAGTCACAAATGGAGCTAGTTGTTTAATATAGTATTATAGTTACATGGTTAATAGTACCTTCAAACAGTGGGACATCTTTCCGTACAGAGGATCCCAGGCAGAGGGACATCCTCTTTCTGTAAAGAGGATCCTAGGCAGAGCAACATCCTCTTTCCGTAAGAGGGACATCCTCTTTCCGTACAGAGGATCCCAGGCAGAGGGACATCCTCTTTCCGTAAAGAGGGACATCCTCTTTCCGTACAGAGGATCCCAGGCAGAGGGACATCCTCTTTCCATAAAGAGGGACATCCTCTTTCCGTACAGAGGATCCCAGGCAGAGGGACATCCTCTTTCCATAAAGAGGGACATCCTCTTTCCGTACAGAGGATCCCAGGCAGAGGGACATCCTCTTTCCATAAAGAGGGACATCCTCTTTCCGTACAGAGGATCCCAGGCAGAGGGACATCCTCTTTCCGTAAAGAGGGACATCCTCTTTCTGTACAGAGGATCCCAGGCAGAGGGACATCCTCTTTCCGTAAAGAGGGACATCCTCTTCCCGTACAGAGGATCCCAGGCAAAAGGGACATCCTCTTTCCGTACAGAGGATCCCAGGCAAAAGGGACATCCTCTTTCCCTACAGAGGATCCCAGGCAAAAGGGACATCCTCTTTCCGTACAGAGGATCCCAGGCAAAAGGGACATCCTCTTTCCGTACAGAGGATCCCAGGCAAAAGGGACATCCTCTTTCCGTACAGAGGGACATCCTCTTTCAATAAAGAAGATCCCACACAGAGAGACATCCCTAGCTAAACTTGTAAGAATGTAAATATTTACAATGAATGGAAACAGATTCTTAAATGCATGTGTATTTGCCAACCATTAACATCGAAAGCAGAAGGTCATTTGTACTTTTGTTACCAATGAGCCAAAAGAAAGATCTTTTCTTATTGCCCTTAGCAACAGGAAATATAAATATTGTGAGATGGCAGTATACGGAAGAATCCAACAAATGTTCAAAGCTCGACTCTCAGTGATTTTTTTTTTGTTGTTTTCTGGCATATTGACATTTCAGGCCTATAGTATAACAACCAACCATTCCCCCCTCCATAATTTTTGTAGATGAAGGAAAAAAAAAGAAAAAAAAAAGAGAAGGAAATGAGAATGAGAATAAAACAAAGCATGAAAGAAAGAATAAACCATTTTGAAATGAATTATGCAATGATTTACCATCCTTAAGTCTGTATTAAACCAAGCCTGAGGTGCACTTGGTACAAGCTTGCATTTATGTTCCTATCTGGAACAACAGATGATATCTACTGATTGTACTAAAAGCAGAAATTCCTAAAGAAAAAAAAAAAACAAAACAAAAAAAAACTGATAATTTATTCATCTCTTATAAGCAATTTCCTGGGTACACAGACACCTATGTGGAACATGCACAAAGATGATGATTTTTATTAGAACAGATTTCTCATCAGAACGAACCTGATTAAGTCGGATATCAGATAAAAACGGATGAAATCTGAGCTAAGAGAGTAACTGGAAAGATCATCACCACCGTCATTCATAGCATAGTATCCATAACCGGGCAACTTCGAAATTACTACAACAATTACCTCTCCACCTATAGAAGTAAACAAACTTATAACGGTTTATTGATTTTCAAGAGTCAGATCTCAATTAGACCTGAACTAATTAACCTCGATACGCATTAAGTAATTTCATGAAATATATGTCTATCATATACAGTGTATATTAGCAACTCTCAGTCATTTTTGGCAAAAAGTGAAGTCAATGAAAACGTATGTAACTAGAGATCTTAATCTTATCGTAATAAACTTTGTGTAAATGAAAGAAAGAAAATCATTTTTTTCTGGTGACAGATGCAAATTGATAAAATTCTAGTCAAAAACATAAACACAGACTTAATCTGCAACAAAAATCCTCTGCGAGTACACAAAGGTAGTTGAAAGAATGCTGTGTTTGTCTTACCCAAATCCTAGCAGATACTCATGTCTATGTACTGGCTACTAAGTAGTGAGTAACTAAGACAGAGTTGCCAAATTTGGCCAGAAGGCGAGATAATCCAAGCTGTATCCCAAAGACTTACCAAAGGCAGGTAGCAAAATAGCGTCGATTTTGAAAATCAAGCAAGTCTGGAGGCAAAGGTTCAATACCAGCCTCTCAGAGCGCAGGCCCATATGGAAAGGCTGGTTGTCTCCTTTGCTAGACCAATGTCTTTTGCGTTCAGGAGTTTCAACCGCTTGACATATCAATTTTTCCACCCAATGTTTCATTTTGGAGCATATTTTTTGTTTTGTAAGAAAGAGTATTTTTTGCCTCAATTGGTTGGTACCGAATCTGCCGCCAAACCTGGGTTGCCAATCAAGACATCCTCTTATTTTTAATTTGTGAGTCAAGTGCTAACAAAATTTAGATTTAAAAAAACCTTTTTTTTTTCTTTTTCACTTCTCCAAGTCCAGTGTTTCTGATTTTCTTTTTTATAAAAATATATTTCTAATTCGAAAGTGGCTTCCAGAATCCAAAAATCATATCTAAATTGGCAAATCCACAGATTTGCTTGATGTCCAAATTTGAATGCCTGAGCGGGGTAGGTCTCCGAGATGAAGCTTATTATCTCCCCTTCTGACCAAATCAAGCAACCCTGAGCTGAAATATCACTCAGGGGATCTGTGTCAGAGAATTACATTACACAAGACAACAACTTGGGTGGTATTCTGGAGATTCTACTGGGATGATTTTTTTTTTTTTTCCTTCCAGTTCAGCTCAATTTCTTTCTTTCTCAAAATCCATTCTTGACTCTTCGGAGCATTTTACAGGTGGCCCAGGATTTAAACAAATACCATCAAAAGGATTCTCTTGAGCTTTAACAGTACATTTGAATTACACTTTTTCACCAGGGTAAGCCCAAACCTATATTGGGAGGGAGGGGACTCTAAACAGATATTGATTTAGCCTCCCCAATCACCTCTTGAGGACCCTCAGCAGCTGCTTAGTATGCTTATGCCTTCATAAACAGTTGAGACAAGCCTCTAATACTCCGACCCTTACAGATGTATATTCAGACAAAAACATATCTCTGATAGTGTTGAAAAAGTAACTTCTTTCTTAATCCTTGAAGTGTCTGTTTTATGATTCTGCCTGCCGAAATAATGTCCCATGGGGTTCATTTTTAACCATATATGATACCTAATGCAGCTCTTAACACAAACACTGGAAAGATAGAAAATCATGGAACTTCTGAAGTAAACAACACACAGAGCAATGAACACATCTAACCATAGAATTCTGACCTGAGGAATCCAAGCACTGGATTAACACAGAGGATATTCCCAAGTATGTAAAATCAAATGGCACTTGGTATACGAGAAAGAAATTAACACTCTTCACCTAGCTATGGGGTAATTAGGACATTTAGAGCTCTTTAGCTTTGTGAGGAAATCTATCTTGGATTTCAGGCTAACAACTTAACCCTATAGAAAACCCACAATTGCTACAGAAACAATGATAGGCCAGACAGAGGCAACCATTTTAAATGGTTAGAACTGTCAATGATTACCTGATATCACATGGTATAATCATACTTCTTGAAGATGGTGATTAAAATTTAGCAAAATGCATCAAGTCTATTTTTATAATACTTTCACTTCCACGTTGTCTAATTACCACCACCATTTTTAGCTAGTTATCTGGAAATGAAATTGAGCCATTATTCTACACTGTGTGATTAGGGTGGAGGCATTCCTTCTGTGGACTTGCATCCTGCCAAGGGGGAGGACATAAAATCTCATAGGAATAAACTCATCCTGACCAGATTTGTAACTTACAAGAATCATTACTAAGCTGACGCATGTAACAGAGACTGGGACCACATTATGCACATTATACACACACACATATATATATATATATAAAGTGGTCTCTTCAGAGACGGGAACTTCACCTTTATACCTTCAACAAACCTAGCCACTTTTAGTCTTTTAGCTACCATCTTCTGATACCATCAAACCAAAGATTACCAAAACAAAAATACATGGAAACAAGTCTGAATCCTCTCATTTCAATTCCTTACATGTAGGGGTCAACCATGGCATACTGCTGTCGGGATATAAGCAGCAACTTGATCAGTTACGGCTAGGTCACCAGGGTAATGGACCAGAAACACCGAATGAAACCAAGTATGTAACATCACTGAGGACAAATTCAGAAGATGTATAAATCGAAACGTGACCAACATCTTTTGGTAGCATGCCATGTAAAGGTGATCAATTAAAAATTAGAAAAAAAAAAAAAAAAAAAAAGAAAAGAAAAAGTGATCTTATGGATAGGTTACTTCTCTCACCTTTTGTTGGGCATTGATCATTAAGAAAGTTGAAATTTCCAAAAAAAGAAAAGCAAACATTGTGAGGTCTGTGTTTGGTCTCACCCCAATACTGACTATCTGTTTGATTTCTGTATAACACTAAAAGTCTGATTAGTCAAACAAAATCGAACATGTATACTCAATGGAGTCTGCTCAGATAGTATAATGGTTAGCATGTCTGCCAAACATGCATAAGGCCACGGGTTTGATTCCCGGTACAAGTGAAGAGCACGGAAAACTCTTTACAGGACAAATGTCCCTGTGCACTCAGCAGCTAATTGAGTACACCCTAAGCTGTGTGATTGGATTGGAAGGCATATATCAACCAATCTTAGAGTCGCATCCTCCACAGGACAGAAAGCCAAGATGCCTTTATACAAAATCCTGGCTCTCCAGGTTGGGATAATGACCTAATAAGTAAAGTACTCAATGGATCTAAGGAGAGATTTCAAAGTAAAATATAAAAGACCACAAGATGAAGAAACAGAATCTTTTTATTATATAATCATATTTTTTAGTCAAGAGAGCAGACTTTTAGTACAGGTCTTTCTCTCTTGTTGATTACATAAGTTATTATATTAGTTTATATTTATTTATATTTATGATGCCCAAAGTGTTGATTGTTAAAAAAGCCACTTCTATTGTTCAGATTTGAGGGGGGGGGGTGAGTGACTCTTGGTTTCCACAGCAACCGCATCACTTTTCCCCTAGTGACCCTCCCCACTCCCCGACCTCACCATATCTTCTACCACTGACATTTAGCTGCTGAAACTGATTCATACCATTTGAGAAAGAAAGAAAAAAGAAAGATGGAGTAAAAGGAGAGACAGAGAGAAAGTGAAGGAAAGGAGAGACAGAGAGAAAGTGAAGGAAAGGAGAGACAGAGAGAAAGTGAAGGAAAGGAGAGACAGAGAGAAAGTGAAGGAAAGGAGAGACAGAGAGAAAGTGAAGGAAAGGAGAGACAGAGAGAAAGTGAAGGAAAGGAGAGACAGAGAGAAAGTGAAGGAAAGGAGAGACAGAGAGAAAGTGAAGGAAAGGAGAGACAGAGAGAAAGTGAAGGAAAGGAGAGACAGAGAGAAAGTGAAGGAAAGGAGAGACAGAGAAAGTGATAGGGCTGACAGAGAGTCAAGACTATCACTTTTACACAGATATTCCAAGGAAAAGGCATGAATCCAACTCTCTAGACAATTAAGCCCCTTGCCAGTCATATTGACCTTGGTCTTATCACCGATGGTAGGTTGCAGTCAGTCAGGGATTATTTGCTGCTACTAGTACCATGTAACATAGTACTACCTGGTACTTAGAGATAAGATGAGTAAGCTAAGTAACTTCTGTCATGAAGGACAAGGTTTCAGATTAACAGCTCAGTCCAGCATAGTATTTCTGGCTTAGCGATCGACCCATCTCAAGAACTCGCTGAACTGATGAGACTCATTACCAAACCACTCAAATAAAAATCAATTTCAAATAAAAATAGCCCTCTGGCTAGAAGCTGATTTGCTGATTTTCAAAATTTGCTAAAAAATAAGAATGGCTGTGTGTATGTATCTATCAATCAAGATGTATAAATGAGAAAAAAAATACTACCTCAGTCCCATAATAGTTGTTACATCTATGTATACATTTATATAAGCAAATGCAACGACTATTATGGGACATACATAATTTTGTGTGATGACTAATGTAGGTTATTTCAAACCAAGACTTCTTTCTGATAAATCTGTAAATTACAATACTAGGTTGTAGCTTCTTGGAGCAAAGAGAGCATAAGCTGTGGTAATACTGTGCAATGCAATTTTTGTCCATAGGTAATGAGTGTTATTTCCTGATTTTTTTATTTTTAAAAAAGTATAGAAAACGGTTATGATTCCCTTCTAACTTAGCTTTTGGGTACAGGACAGAGATGCTTGGACAGGTAAATTCATTTGTGGAAATAAGTAGATTTCAATTTATCAAAGTCCTGATCACAAGAATCAATTACATAATCAATTACAAAATAAAATTTATAAACCAGGAACAAAAAAAAAAAATTTTTTTAAAATGATACAGTGTAATTGTCACCGAAGACAAATCACTTTCTATATTGAAGTTTAGTTCATCAAATGATTGAAAAAAGCTGTTAAATAATGACATAATCCTACAAACTTCATTCAGGGGTTGAATCATTACATAACGAAAAGTGCAAACCATGAAAATAAAGAAAGAAATGAAAATCTTGAGAGTAAATAAAGAGGTCAGCAACAACAACAATAATGCCATAAATAATTGGGGAAAAATCTGATATATCATTCTGTTTGTATGTACAACCGACCGTTACACTTTCTGATTTTTATTAATTTCTTTTCTAGTTTCTTCTCACACCAATAAAAATTGATTAATTTGTTTCAACATGTTCTTGAGTTTCATTACTCCTTTCTCCTATTGATGTTTCACCACATATGAAGTGGGTAAAGAAGGCAAGGAGTCAATTGCTGTCCACAGGAACTAGAGCGTAGTTTTTCACAATCATCAATAACTTTGAGAAGAGTAATTACCAACAGGAGAGACTCTTTCCATACAGATATTATATTTAACACCTGAAAAGGACAGTAGAAATGAATCATCTGAAATGTGACAACATCAAAGAGAAGAGGGGTTTGAATTGTCCAAACAAAAGTTGGTATCCTTTTCATCGTTTCTTGTAATGTTTTGGCAAGCCCATTCTCCTACTTTCAACAAGTGAATTAATTCAGTGTGGAGTGGATTGGATTTCGCAAGAATGAGACACACTAAATAGAACAAGATACTAGTCAAGTGAAATCAACTTTGATTTTTCTTTGGGCGGATGAACAGCCTCTCGACAGGGGTGGAACTCAACACTTTTTAATGAGCAATTGCCCCTGCTTTAACCATTGGGCCAAACTCACAATTGAGTGATACTTATGCTGGGCCTCACATGGAAAGACCACAAGACAGCAAAGTACATCCGAGAAAAGACAAAAGTTCAGGGACATCATAGAATCCATTAAAAATCTCAAATGGCGGTAGGCTGGCTATGTTGCAAGAATGGCGGACAACTGATGGACATCATGACTCACGACATGGATTTCCCTGAGATCACATGCGCAAACGAGGCCGGCAGAATACTAGATGGAGGGACGAGCTAGACAAGTTCAGAAAGTACTGGCTCCCCGATAGAGAAGTGTGGCAAATCCTGGGGAAGGTCTATGTCCAACGAAAGATGTTAAAAGACTGATGATGATGATGCTGGTGATGATGATGATGATCCAAAGTTTTTTATGAGATCAAACATTGTAAACCATTATTACGTATGTCAGCCAATGAAATTGGAGAGATATATAAAGTCTGTCACATCCACATTTTGCCTTTTGGTCTGTCTGTCCTTAAGATATTTCCAAAATGACTCCATGAATTTCTTCATGGAAGGTCGGGCGATGGGGGCAAGGGAGAGCTTGTTAACCTTGGGAGTGGATCCAGGAATTTCTTTTAATTCCTTTTCTTCCCCATCCCATCTATGTACACGCTTTAGACTGTTCACACAATATCACCAAAAGTTCTCCATGAATTTCAATGAAAGATTGTGAAAAGGCTACAGAGGAAGTGATGAAATTTTGGGGCAGATCCATGCACCATTAGTCCCCCCCAACAATGGCGTTGGCACAGGTATGTGCACTGAGCACTCTTCTAGTTTTTGACTTGTTTTCTTTCATCTGAAATTTTTCTATTGTTTTTCTTTCCAACTAAGAGAGTCAGCCTATGACAGATTAAACAGAATAGATCAGAAAATTAAGAATAAGATCTAACGTCCCTTTTACCTTGGGAAGAAAGAAAAGGGATTCGAGCTCGAATCTCACCCAGAGCTTATTCTCTTTCTCCCCCAATCTCCACAGTTTATTCACTTTCGTGGACTATGAGTAAGTTGCAATAAAAAGCATCTAAAAAAAAAAATTCAAGACGAAAGAAAATACGAGTCAAAAATTAATAATGGTTTACAAGTGCATGGTCACAACACAGCAGTGCTAGTAGCTCAATTGAGGAGTGGGGGTTGAATTGAATAATACCCCGTTAATGTACACAGTAAGGAAGAAGATGAAACTAAAAAGAGAGACAGCCGTAAAGGATGAAGAGGGGAGAAAAGAGTAAATTGTTGAAAAAAAAAAAAAAAAGAAAAAAAAGTCAGATTTTCTTGGGAGGGGGTGCACAGAATAGGGTAACAAAATATTAGAATCTGAATATCACCACATTCCTTTAAAATTACAACACAGTCACTATTTCCGCTGAAAGAGGAGGAGGAGGAGGAGGAACAAAACAGAATGAAAGTAAGAGAAAAAATGATAGAGGAACGATGAAAGCGAGAAAAGAAAGAAAGAAATACTAGAGAGAGGGGGCACAGAGAGAGAGAGAGAGAGAGAAATACAAACAATTGTGTGTTTATTTATCAAAGTATATAGAAGTCATTTGGATAATGTTAACAGTATAGGTTTGAACACCTAAAAAACCCTCTCTCCACTCGATTAGAAAGTCACTCGTATGTGGAAAAGTTAATAAAAAAAATTCTCATATACTTGTCTTACGACTGGTCTTGGCCTCATGAGTTGTGAGCTAGTTCCTCACTGGGTGTCCCATATTTAAGGCCTTGTGCCAAAACTAGGCTACACTCTTTCCAATGCGAGATCACGTGGAGATGGTTTCGCTTAATGTTTGTCAATGTTTGATTTTTCAGTGTTATGCCGGACTAGAATGTTAATTTTAAACGTGTTTACCATATTCATAAATTCTTTAAAAAAAATTAAAAATGAATAAAACTTAGCGAATGTGGTCCCCATTAAAATTCAACTGACGTCATGTTGACAGGCGATCCGTCGAATATTCTTGAAGCGAGGCAAAACAAAATTAAATTTACTCCAAGCAACAAATTTACAGCTGTTTTTCTTTCATGAATTATCTTGTTTCTTTAAATTTATGCGCCATTTTAAACATCCACTGTACGAGGGTGTGAAAATTTTCACTTAAAATTTCAATCAGGACCATCTTCTGTAAGTTATGCCAATCTAAGTCTAAAGATAGTTGTTTTGTTTTTTCCAATTGAGAAAAAAGAAAAAGAAAAGAGATTTCGGCAATCAGTTTCTAACCGTCGAAAATGGATCATTTGAATAATGGAACCGATTTTGACATTTCACCGTCTTCTTCAAATACTGGTCTACATATAGAATTAAAAACTTGGTTGCAATGTTTGATCAGTTGCAATCAACTGTTCTCTTTAGTGTATCCGTAGTCGATTTCGACTATGGTTAAAAATCACGCGTACACAAAATGAAAAAATGCTTATAATCGACATCCATCTTTCAAGTTGTTGCGTTTATTTATTATCCTAAGTATAAACAGGAGATGAACCGAATGTTAGCAAGAGAAATGTAGGGAAGCCCGACTAGGAAACTAATCAATTTATCCGTTCCCATCAAAAAACAAGTTGGAAATGTTCCATTTGGTCATATATAAATGAATAAAACTTGAAACAAAGACGTGAACAGCAAACTAGTTGAAGCACTCATGAGAAAATGAAATACTCATTAATAATACGAAAATATAGAGTACGAAAGGAGTGGATACTTCAACTACTAAAATGAAAACAAACTTTTCAAAGAATAATGGCCGACCAAAAGATTGATAAGTATAGGTATGAAATAGATAATTGACAAGAATAAATATGTCTGTAGATTCTTTGGAAAAAAAGAGAAAGAAAGAGAAGTTAAGTATAGATAAACGCAAATGATACGTTTGCGAATGAGACTGACGTTTTGTTTTTGTTTTTTCTAATATTGTTCTACTTGCTTGTAATTTTTATTATAGTGTTCATGACCATCCGTACTTTGAAAGTGAGTCCAGATGAGAGTTGCTACTCATGAATTTCAGCCATTTTATATCTTTACCAAATTTATTTACAAATCTTTTTGAAAAGACACGCCCACAGTTTGTTAGTTTGTCATGTGCCCTAAAACACCCTGAAATTATCTTTATTAATTTGAAACTAAGTAATAGGTATATTTTTATGAAAAATCAAAAAAAAAAAAGATTCTAAAATATGGTACTTTAAAAAGTGTACCAATTCCCCCATTAACGTAGTTTCGTTATAACATCACCGAGATGAAAAGGCACAAATTTAGAGAAAGTGGTCTCGATTGTAAATTTTCACACCCTCGCTCACTCGATGTTAAAAACGTCAGATGAATAAAAATTTCATTTATTCAAAGTAATATAGCAACAAATTTTATGCAATATTTTTTCCTTCTATCAAATCTTATATTTCTTTCTATTTGTGCGTCGTTTTAGCATTGAGAGTGCAAGGGTGTGAAACTTTACAAACTGGCAGAACAACCTTCCCTACATCGCACCGATATTTCTTGTCAGCAGAATTTGTAACCTCCAAGTGGACAATTCCATTACGGATAGAGAAACGGAAAAGTCACAATTATTTAAATAGAAGAAAGGTTTCATGTGAATAATTAATTGGATAAAATGCAGGAGAGATGGTCCCAACTGTCAAGTTCCACACCCTCAATGTTAAAAACGGCACAAATAAGAAATAATAGAATTCATGAAAGAAAAACATAAGTAAATACATGAATTACTCTTATTGCTTTCTTTTAAAACTATTTTCATTCTTGTGCCATTATCAGTATTGAGAATGCGAAAGTCAACAATCGGAATCATCTTCCCTACATTGTCCAAATAATTCTTATGCCAATTCTACATATTTTTGACAGAACGACTAACGGAAAAGTGGTCATCACAACAGACTGATGGACAGGTTTTTCTTTCGAGTGAAAATCAATTTTTACAGAACCACACATAGTAAGTGTTCGTAAGCACATGGGACCCACAATGAAGGAGGTGTGCACGCAACTGGCAGACTAAGAAGCACTGAGAAGTGTAAATAAGCAAAATAGGTCAAAGTTCTCTAGTCTAAAGCCATAAATTACGTATGTATGAACGTAAAAAGATAGGGATGTTTACTACTGCTGATATGGGAGTATCTTGAAAATAGGTTAGGGCTCAGATTTATCGCGGAAGATTTACTTGAATATTCAAAAGGAAACTAATTTAATCATCACTTGTTCATATTTTACATAATCAGGCAAAAGAGAGAGCTTACACTCTCTTAAGATTGAAGGCTGAACCGAGTGTCCCGATTGTTATTTAAACAAGTCCACATATCTCAACTAGACGCTATCCGGTCGGTCTGACGGTCGGTCCCACTTGCATTAGACTATAGAAATAGGAAGGGAGAAAGCGGTGAGATGTTTATTATCTTGAAAAAATTATATTCAGATCAGTTTTTTTACTAGCTGCTAATGGTGTCATAATATAAAAAGGCCAAAAAATCCCCCCAAGGTCACTTACGGTTTTTATTGAAGATAATAATTGCAGAATATTTCATACAGCAATATTTCACAAAAATGAGAAACAATTGTATCAGAGAAAGGCTACTTCCTTTATCCCCACTACTACCATGGATGGTGGACGCATCATTGAACTGATGGTTCTCGTTTCACCACAGACTGTTCAAGTTTAGAGTAAGAGAATGTTAAGATAACATTTGAACTCCCTGAACATAAGGAGATATTTTTACCAAATTTACTACAGTCTCCCGTATATACTATACAAACAGATTAAGACCGGTATTACCAAATTTGTTTGTTTATTTGTTTATACAATTCAGAGATTCACACTCAATCAAACCGATTCATGAAATTTAGTTA
Source organism: Thysanoteuthis rhombus (assembly GCA_963457665.1). Classification (NCBI taxonomy): domain Eukaryota; kingdom Metazoa; phylum Mollusca; class Cephalopoda; order Oegopsida; family Thysanoteuthidae; genus Thysanoteuthis; species Thysanoteuthis major. The sequence goes on from OY735241.1 coordinate 3,522,722, forward strand.
GAAAGATTCAAGTTCAAATCATGGTAGGCTAAGCAGATTCATTTACAAAATTTTTTGTGAAATTATTTCAATCAGAAATGCATTTTTTGGAGATCTAATTTAATCCATATCTAGTTGTAATGCAAGACAGAACATAGAGACATGCCAAGCAGGACCTCTTTGTACTTAAATGAATTTCTTTCGTTTATCTAAAATACTCCAGGATATTAAGTGAGAATACCTTATTTAAGGAGTTATTTAATTTTGCAATACAATTTGATTTTCAAGCTTTTTAGTTGTACCACATCAAAACAGCACTGTTCAAGGTAGAAGTTCACTAGTTTGAACTTCGCGTTTTCTACAGTGCTAAACAGTTTTTTCTTGTTATACGCATTGAAGAAGGCATGAAGAAGAAAATGAGACGAACAAAAGACTTAATAAAGTTCAATAGAAGTAATATGGGTTTAAATTTGAAATAACGAAAACATGGATAGGTTTAAATACACATATTCATGCAGAATTCTGTCTTGACAAATAAATTGAAAAAAAAATATATAAAATATAAGAAAATATTTTTTTTAAATCGCTCAATTGGGGAGGGAGTGCTTCGTCATTTTGGCTATTTTGAAAGAAAAAAAAACAAACATTTTTTTCAATTTTGTTGTGCTTTTTGGCCATTTGAAACGTTTCTTTTTTTCGCACTTTTTTGGCAGCGAGGATATTTTGAGTTGGCAACACAGAGTTTCAGTGACGGCAATTTTCTCTACTGAACACCCTAGCAGAGGGTTGCGGTTTATCAACTAGCAACAACATACCAACACATTCAGACAACATGTTGCATGATGATCTGATCACGTGAGAAGGAAAGGAAAAAGTTAGGAAGATGGGGGGGGGGGATAAAAGAAAAGAATTTTACGGGGAACAACTCCAAGACAATGATATTTATTTGCCTTCTCATGGCGGCAAATTTGACACAAGGCCAGGTTTAATGTTGGACTCCCACATGTTCACAGTGGATGATTGAACAAAAATTGTGTAGTTCTCTTGGTCTTATCTTTTGGCACACTACAGACATCAGGGAATGCCCGGACGCAAACCTTCTTAGTGCAATAGAGTAGTGTCTGCGGGACAGGGCCCCTTGGAACTAAGCATTATCATTTGCGGGGGGGGGGGATCCTTAAGGAGAGAACTAAAAAGGATGGATCATTCAAAAATGAGAAAAAGAAAAGGAGTGAGAGAGAGAAGAGGCGAGGAGAGACAAGAATGAAGTAAAAATAAAAAAAAGGAGACGAAAGTAACAAACAACAAAGAGAGTACGAAAGGGCGAGAGAGAGAGAGAGAGAGAGTACACGAGAGAGAGATAGAGTACACGAGAGAGAGATAGAGTACACAAGAGAGAGATAGAGTACACAAGAGAGAGAGAGAGTACACAAGAGAGAGAGAGAGTACACAAGAGAGAGAGAGAGTACACAAGAGAGAGAGAGAGTACACAAGAGAGAGAGAGTACACAAGAGAGAGAGAGAGAGTACACAAGAGAGGGAGAGAGTACACAAGAGAGAGAGAGAGTACACAAGAGACAGAGAGAGTACACAAGAGACAGAGAGAGTACACAAGAGACAGAGAGAGTACACAAGAGAGAGAGTACACGAGAGAGAGAGAGTACACGAGAGAGAGAGAGTACACGAGAGAGAGAGAGTACACGAGAGAGAGAGAGTACACGAGAGAGAGAGAGAGAGTACACGAGAGAGAGAGAGAGAGTACACGAGAGAGAGAGAGAGTACACGAGAGAGAGAGAGAGAGAGTACACGAGAGAGAGAGAGAGAGAGTACACGAGAGAGTGAGAGAGAGTACACGAGAGAGTGAGAGAGAGTACACGAGAGAGTGAGAGAGAGTACACGAGAGAGTGAGAGAGAGTACACGAGAGAGTGAGAGAGAGTACACGAGAGAGTACACGAGAGAGTGAGAGAGAGTACACGAGAGAGTGAGAAAAATAAATAAATAATAAACACGGGTGGGAGATAGAGAAAAACGGAAAGAAATAGTAATAATACAAAAAGGAAGAAAAAAAAAAGAAAAAGAAAAGGGATCCTTAGAAGGATCTGTCTCGAAGAGAATTCACGTTGTGTTTTTTTTTGGGGGGGGGGGTATCGTTCATTCTATGATAATTAAAAAAATATTTTTCGTATCATTTCTCCTCCCCCCCTATTTCTCGAAGACAAAAAAAAAAGTCAAAGTGAAAGACATGCTATGTGTTATCATCACGTGGTCACATGCTCACGTGCACCTGTTTCTATTATTAGAAAACTGACGATCTAATTCCCTTTCTTCTCCTCGACAACAAGAATTTATTATTATCCCCCCCCTCCAATTGCACAGTGATTACCTTTTGTTTTACCAAACAACAATCGAACAAGGCCTATTTATCCTGTAAAAGAATGCATATAAATAGAGAATTGCATTTGGCTCGATAAAGATCATTTTTTTTAAATAAATAAATGCAATTAATTCAATGACAGATGAGTGAGTGATGGTGGTCGTGGTGTATGTACGGGGGGGGGCAAGTATCTTTCGTTTTTATATCTTGGTAAAAGCAATATTTTAATAAATTTACACAGATTTTTTTTTCTTATAATTTTCTGACAATTGTATTTTTAGCTGGAAGAAGATATACGATATATGAATTAATAAAAAGTCTACATCAAAAAGAGGGTTATTTGTAAACGGGATACGTCATCGAGGTTAGGAGTTCAGAGAGAGAGAAGTGAGGCCTAGAAAAGAGAAGGTGTAGAGGTCGAATCGTTTCTAGATCCTACAGGTGATTAATTTTCGTTTCGAAGTTATTCATGAACAAAAATATTATGGCTTTATGAAGGGTCAAAGAACGTCGTAACTTTCTTGTATTTCTTTTTATTGACACTTTCGATTAAAAAAAAAAAAGAAGAGGAAAGAAAAAGACTTAACTGGGGACGAGACAAAGGAATCTCGTGAGGGTTATAGGGACTGCATTTCAAACTATCGGTCAAATACGATTATAAATATATACCAAACATTTACAACGCTAAAATAATTGCTAAAAAAATCTATTTTATATTTGGTTATAATTCAAAATTAACACAACAGTTAACTATGGTGCAGCTAGAAATCTGGGGTCCAGGGGGCTTGGCTCCTTGAGGGGCTTGGCTCCTTGAGGGGCTCCCTCTATAGTGGGATTTGGAGGAAGAAATAAAAAAAAAAAATTCATTAGTCAGGCACCATCACTTAAATGGTGAAAGCAACTCTTAAGACTGAATTATTATTTAAGTAATTCATGTATGTACAAACATATCCTTTTTATTGTATAAGGTCAGTAGACTTATAAATAGGTGAACTACTATTTATACATCTTATGGGACCCCCCCATTCCCCCCAGGGGGGGGCTTTACAAATAGCCCCCACCACCTAACCATGCCCCCTGATAGTAAATTATGATTTTGAAATGTCATGTTTATGTACTGGTCAAAACTAAACATTTACTAGTCTCCTGCGACAGGTCAGATTTTCAATAACTTCACTAAACTACTTCCGTTCATTTCTTATTACCCAACTCCAATTCGAGTTAGAGGCTGGAGTGGATTTTGTTTTTCAACCGTAACAACAAAAACTATCCTCACCTAATTTACTACGGAGGTAAATTCTTCACTGTTCGTCTGTCCTGTCATGTTAAACAAAACTGATCTTCAAAATTAACATTTCCCTATTATGATTTGAAAATCATGACCAATCATGATCAGTAGGCGACTCTCTTACCGACTGAACCAAAGTCACAAGTCTTGCATATCGACAAAATTTTCAATTTTCAGGATAAGAAATTTTTGTTGGAGGGATTTTAAAAAGTACAACAGACGTGCTGAAATATTTGTTAGTTAATTACTAGTGCATCTAAAATCAGTAATTCACTAAAAACACTTGGAACCCTAATGGTAACAACTACAGTTAGATTGTGTGTGAAAAGGCTTAGCTTTTTTATCTAGAACAGGGGCCGCCAATCTTTTGCAACTTCTGTGTGGAAAAAATTTCTATACTGCCTAGTAATATTTTAAACCTAGCTAGCCATTTAGTGATTTTAAGTGACTAAACTGGCTGGATTTGTCAGGAAAAAAAAAATGGCTAAAATAGTGTAGATTTCTTTTCTAGGCAACTGTATAAGCTTCAAAAAAACAAATATACCATTTATCAATCATACATTAAGACAATAATGAAAACAAAAGCCAGTGGATTATAATTCGTGCGACTTGGAAAAATGTACTGACTTTCGGTGTTGTCTATGTGGCGGAAGAAAGAAATGAAGTCCGACATTGTGATCCAATAATGGGTCTATTGCCCACTTGAGAGCTTAAAATCGCCCACAAGTGAGCAGTATCGTCTCGGTTAGAGATCACTGGTTCAAAACATCAAAAATTTGCTGACAAATCTTGACAAGGAAGCCAGTGATTATGTAGCTTGATAGTGTTGCAATTGCAAAAAGTTCAACTGACAAGAATTCAGGTACGATAAAATATCAAGACATTTGAAAATTGAAAAAAGTTTGTAGGAAAGAATTTACTGGGAGGATAACGGGTTTGGTTGATGGGGGCTCCAAACTTTTGGGTGTTCAGAAAAGCAATGTTGATCTATTCATTGTCAATCTTGATTCACAAATCTAAGGTACAAACACTTATATATACAAACAGCATACACACATGCCACTAATTCTACGCACGCAGACCTTCCCCAAGATTCTTCAGAACTCTCTATCATGAGTATTGCGGAGCCAGTACTTTCTGAAGTCTCGCTTGTCATAATGTACACATACTAAAGATTCACATACAGATACATGACAAACACATACATACCCTCATACACAAATGTCACATACGTGCAACGAATGCCATATATGTATACATATACACACCCACATACACTATATGCAAATAAAAATACACTACATGCAAACCCATACAATATATTCGTATGCTACATACATACATACGTATGTGTATTTAGTTCACTAATTTTCTTAACTTACTTGAAAGGGGATCATGTGTGAATAGATGTGAGCGTGTGCATGTATCTGTGCGGCGGTTGTAGACAAGTAGTACGTAGATGTGTGTGCATGTGTGTATATGTGAATTTGCTTGTGGCGTTAACGTGTGTGTAAATCCAATTGCTAAATAATTCTCTCCTTTCCTTTCCGTAGTGAATTGATTTTCATTTTATTTTAACATTCTCGATGAATCGTACACCTCGGTGAATTGTTGTTGATAAATCTTCTGGATCGCATGTTGTTTAAACTGTAATCTGTGTCATGCTGGTTGAAAAGCCTCCTTACTTTTTCTGGGTCCTAAGCTTTATAAATAGTAGTTCACACACTGCATTTCTACTGACAAATCTCACTGGATGTTTCAAAGGGGTTGCAAGGAGCCAAACCTCCAGCCTCGGGGCCCCTCAAATCTCCAGCTATGCCTCAGGTCATGCAACCACTCCAAGAAGACAAAAATGATCAGGTCTAAATTTGTGCAGAAAAACCTTTTGAAACTCAAATAGTTGAACACTAAAGCTCTTAGTGACATTTTTTTTTTTTGACAGGGTTATTATTCAGATTTGATCCACATCAAACCCACCATGTTGTTTTTTTTTGGGGGGGGGATACATTTAATAATAGCTTGAATCAACTTTGGAAATGGGTTGCCTTTGGTATTTCTCAAGTTCAAAACTGAGCAAATTTGGTACTGAACAAAGTTATTTGAATCCAGAAATGAAAAGGTACTGAAGGAAAATTGGCTGAAGATCACAGTCCCTCAAACACGACTGATATGAAATGAGAAATATACATGAACAATAATTAAAAAAATATGTATTTTAATCAACTTTTCCAACAAGCTTAGTCTGATGATGGATTTGAAGTTATTTGACTATTTTGGTATTGAAGCTACTTAATTTAGTCCCAAGACCATAGAAATTTAGTCTGATGATGGATTTCAAGTTATTTGATTCTTTTGATACTGAAGCTACTTAATTTGGTCCCAAGACCATTCAAATTTGGTCTTGAGTGGCAAAAGACATCTGGCAACCCTGGTTTGAAAGCGTGGGTATTTTTTCTACGAAAAGAAAGAAAAAAAAAAGTGAAAGAACGGTTTATTTTGATATTAGAGCTATGAAAGTAAAAGAGACTGGACTCTCCCTAAAGAAAACTAGTATGTAATAGTAGGTCTTTCAAAAATTCTGTTAAAAAACATAACACTAAATGTAGATGAGAATGATAAAACTTAGAGTAGTTATTAATAAGGTTGAATAATAACTTTTGGATTTTATCGGGTGATTTCAATCCCCAAGTTGCATCAAAATAAGAGTAGATCTACCATAATAAGTAATAAGGAAAAACCTTATGAGTCAATCTTTACTATAATTAGAGAAATCACTGCCTGTGTGAATGGAGCCAGATAACTTGACAATTGGTCATTGTACGAAGTTGATATTCGCCAGATAAATCAGGTCCATGCACCGGACATTGCAGTACCAAATTTGGAGCCATTCGGGAGAGCAATTTTCAATACATAGGGATGCTTGATTTACAACAAAAAATCTATATTGAAATGAACACTTAATAGAAAATGATATTTTTATGATGCGAAGTGAGTCCCGAATCATTTCAAAGAGGTTTTGCAACAAAACTGGGTGGGAGAATCAGGAGTTTTCTTCTTGAATCAAGTTATAGTTAGAGGACGTGACGTCATTTTTTGAAGATTCTGTTCTGATTGCTATAACAATTAATGATGATATTTGTTTTGATTGTTGGTATTAATAACATCATAAATGAACAAAGAACAGCATCACATTATTTCAAGTTCTCACTGATGAGAATTTCAGTTCAACAACTTGAAAACAATGATCGATACACTGAAGATGAAAGAAATTCAGGTTTTCGTGACAGCTAACCAAGTACCATAGAATGATATAACCATAGAACAGCAATATCTCTCATGATGGATGACATTATGGTGAAATAACGGACTTGGCTTATTATCAAGTCAGTTGATTTTCTGAAATTTTATGCTCTATTCCAAAACTTGTCTTATACTCATGTGTGTATATGTGAATTTGCTTGTGGCGTTAACGTGTGTGTAAATCCAGTTGCTAAATAATTCTCTCCTTTCCTTTCCGTAGTGAATTGATTTTCATTTTATTTTGACATTCTCGATGAATCGTACACCTCGGTGAATTGTTGTTAATAAATCTTCTGGATCGCATGTTGTTTAAACTGTAATCTGTGTTATGCTGGTTGAAAAGCCTCCCCACTTTTTCTGGGTCCTAAGCTTTATAAATAGTAGTTCACACACTGCATTTCTACTGACAAATCTCACTGGATGTTTCAAAGGGGTTGCAAGGAGCCAAACATCCAGCCCTGGGGCCCCTCAAATCTCCAGCTATGCCTCAGGTCATGCAACCACTCCAAGAAGACAAAAATGATCAGGTCTAAATTTGAGCAGAAAAACCTTTTGAAACTCAAATAGTTGAACACTAAAGCTCTTAGTGACGTTTTTTTTTTTTTTGACAGGGTTATTATTCAGATTTGATCCACATCAAACCCACCATGTTGTTTTTTTTTGGGGGGGGGACATTTAATAATAGCTTGAATCAACTTTGGAAATGGGTTGCCTTTGGTATTTCTCAAGTCCAAAACAGAGCAAATTTGGTACTTATACTAAAATATATGCGGTACTTTAAACAGGATTACCTTTAATTTTTCTTCACTACCTTTCAAGACGGTCATAATATCAAAAATGGGATTTATCTGCCTCTTCACAAAGGCAAGATGTGATGCAGGGTCAATTGAACATGGTGTCCCAGTACAGGTACATGCTGGTTGGGACTAAAACTGCCCCACCCCCACAAACAGTATCACAAAGGCATCAGGACTACCCCTGATCTCCCCTTAGGTATCATTGGGAGATGCTGTCCTAAGGTTGGAATCCTCAGGACTCAACATTCGTAAACCACATCTGGAATTCTAAGGAAATTGTGATGCTGTGTCTTTGGTTAGATTTGGGTTAACAGAATTGAAAGCATAATACCTAATGAACATGTTTACACATGTGTGGATGAACCAAGGATGTATTTTATATAAATACGGATCTTACCCCATTATAACTCTGGTGATGGGTCCAAGAAGCCAACCAACAGAGCAGTGATAAAAAATTAGCTATTTTGTAGCTAGAAGTAGCTATTTTGGGCTCCACCATACATCAACGTTATGATGTCAACCGTGCTATAACAAGGGAGGCCTGTATCACAAATGGCAAAAAGAGTATTTGAAGAGTCCTTAGGAAGGAAAGCGAGTTGTTTTGGCTTAAATTCAAATTTAGACTTTCCATATCCTGGTTTAACTTCACGGTCAGGTCAAGCTTCGTTTGCAACTGGTACCATGGTCAGATAGTCGGAGACTAAACTGGTTCAGCTATCCCGCTTTGGTGTGGATGAGGAAGGAGGTTAGACGAACCCCTTAGGAATAAAAAGACATATCGAAGGGCTGATGAACTCAGAGAATCAACAGTCGTATAACTTGGAGATGGTATGGTATCTAGATGAAAACACTGTGAACAAGGCAACGGGAAACCACTTCACTATTCCTCCCGAGAACAATCATGTCACTGTACAGTTTACAGATATTAGAACGAATAACAGAAGGCAAAAAGGAGCAAAAATTGTTGGAAGTAACAAATGAAAGGAAGCTGTGGAGAGCCGTGATCACCCATGTCCTGTAGGGACATGGCACATTGAGAGAGGGGCCTATGTATACCAAAAAGCATTTAGGAGCAGAAATTGCTAACTGTGTCAAAAGAAAGAAACCTCAAAAGAGCCATGATCTCCCATATCCTCAAGAGTCATGGCACATCAAGAGAGATTGTGCTAAACCTGTGGTCATGAGACTCACTGATACAGCACTTGAAATGAAAATCATACCTAGGTCGAATCCACAAACCAAAACATGGATAACTTTGTTTATTTTTAATTAACATGATAAATGTTTTTTTGATTATCACTTGGCAAAATTAAAGAATTGAACTTTGTATTAAGATCTCATAGGAATCATAGTCTTTCTGATAGTGACTGATATCAGTCTGAACTTTCAGAAAATAAATGTCAACGCTGCTGGACACATAAAAAGGGATCAATTTAGCATAAACTTACATTGCAAATTGAATTTTTTTAAAAAGTTCCTTCTCAAGACATAAAAGTAAAAGTTGAAATTTTCAGCCCTCTAGCTCCATTGGTGTGGTCTGTGCATATCTCCATCCAGACCCACTTGAAAACTGGAGAAATCTATGTTGATGTTGTGTATGACGATACTGACAGATTTGGTTGAGTTTCTAATAAATAATAAAGAAGAGTGTGTAGCAACACAAAAATCTGAGGGGGAAACTATGAATCACCACTACCTATCCATACTGCGTTAGGGGTGATCAATGAATGAGTTAACTTTTGTCGCACTATGATCACTAAAAAGGTCTGAATTCGAAAACAAGGAGGCACAGACTAATGACCAATTTAGCATTAACTTATACAGCATATTGAACCCCAAAAACTGATTTTGGAGGGGAATCAAAAAAAGAAAAAAAAATCATCACTTTTGCTACTCCATAAGAGAAGTGTGTGTGCAAAATTTTAAGTTTCTACCATGAATGGTAAGGGCTGGACGAAATCCAGATAGATTGATACATATATATTCATGAATAACCCCAACTCAGCAACTGATTAAACCAGTCTGTTGTGGGTAGCAGTGATTAATGCACTTAATCAACCACAATACAACTTTATTTCAAGTGCTTCAAATGAAATAAAATAGCACATTTCACACTATTTCAAGTCAGTACACAAAAAAAGAAAGTTCCTAAACTTTCAATATTTTGGAGAGGCTTTATTACACTGTACAACAAGATTTTTGTCCCTGGATAATGAGTGTTATTTTCAATTATATATAAAGTGTAAAAATGGCTATTGATCCCTTCAAACTTTGCTTTTGTAACCAGGACAATGATATTCATAAGTAGTAGTTTTTCTTAGTCTACGTGATTAAAAATGTACTAATTCACCTGTTGTCAATTTGGGAATAGGTAGATTTAAAACTATCACTGTCCTGGTCACAAAAACAAAGAAAGGAATAATTGACATTTTCTATAATTTTTAGACATAATTAGAGAATAACACTAATTACCCAGGAATAAGAAAAAAAAGTAAAAATATTTCGCAGTGTTATACAATGGAATAAAAACTGAACATCACCAAAATATAAGAATTTTTATGCTAAAAAATGGAATATACACAAGCTATGTACCTATAGGAAGTCATTTTCTGTAGGAGATCATGAAACAATCTGAGATACATTTACTTGTAAAATCTGAAGCTGAACCCAAAGAGAAAAAATATGCAGTGCACCTAGAATCAGCAAATGCACCGAATGACTCGAATGGTGCATAGTGTATCGATAACTGGAATGGTTCCAGATGCACTTACCTGGACTACCAACAGCTGGAACAGTATGAAGTGCACTCACTGTATGTACCAAAGCTTGGAGGAGTTCAGATACCCCTTTTTTACCCTAATGCTACGAATCAAAATGCACACATCCGACTCTGGAAGAACTTGCATTCATCTGGATTGAGGAGAATGCACTAACTTTATGCACTATTTCTCAGAGGTGTCAATAACTCACCTGATCTACCTGCAGAGAGTCTGGTGTGGAAGAGTTAATTCTATGCAGTAGGAAATATCCAGAGTTGTAGAGTGCAACAACCTCGTTTGTTTGTGCTTTGCAGTGCACCAATGTTTGGAAAAGTGCAGTGTGTATGGATGCTACCAGTACTTGGATAGGTTGATATAATCTATCTAGGCACAACCGGCTGTTGAGAAGGTGCGAAAAACTAAAGCAGTGGAGTGATAACAAGTGGATTTTGTTGGAAATTGAAGATCCGATGTTCCCAACGCAGAGCTGGTGTGGTTTGTCATCATAAAACTTGAAAAGGATGACTTCTCAAATGAATAAACCCAAAAGTAATCTTATGACACTCAACACTTCCGAAGTAAAGCTATGCGACCTTGATGATGATATTCAAGAAAATCGAATACAGATTCCTCTCAATAGAAAATGCACTTTATTACAAGAACGAGATTTTTTTTTCATTTTTTGTAGGGAGTAAGAAATCAAACGATTATAAATGAATAAATAGACCTATTCTATAGTAAATAAATAGAAGAGGAAACTGAATTAGTGAGGACACTTGTTTGATCAGATAAATAAAATAAAAGATAAAATGTCACAATTAATCTATTTAAACAGTTTGCAAGTGGACGGAACATTCCTTCCTGTGAAATAAGCATGAAAAGGGAACTTCTTATATACTGTGGGTGTGTTAAATACGTCAAATCAAGAAGGAAATAGGGGGGAAAAAAAAAAAAAGTACACAGGTCTGGTTAGTCACTCAATAGGAAGTCACGTAACCAACCTCTTAGGGTGGCATGGTTTGTTAGGGGTGATCAGTTAAAAATAGAAAAAAATCATAAAAAGGGGTTGATCAATACAATGAATGAGTTACTTCTGCCCTTTATTGAAACAAGTCTGACATAAAGTAAAGAACGAATTTAGTATAAACTTATATTATAAACTGAACCCCCTAATAATTATTTTTTCTAAATTATTTTGTATGGGAAATCTTAAAATAGCAGAAGGTTTTTTTTTTCTAGACAAAGAGTAACTGCGTAGATTTTCTGCCCTCTAGCTCCATTGGCTTGGCCTGAACGCGTGACACACATTCACTTGGTGTGAAAAATTCAAGCATATAACGCACCATAAGAAATCTAGTTTACATAATAACAACGGTGTTGTAATAAATATCGCAATTCTCCTCATTTACATATGGTGAGAGCACAACGATCTGTTCCATAGACTAGAACTCAAGTACATTACTAAAAAAGAATTTTCTGATATTTAATATACTTATATTTACTTCAACAGTATGTTCATGCCCTCTCTTAGACCATTGTACCACATGAGGGTCAACTAATTCAAAACGATACATAATTTCAAACATTTTTATTAAGTCACCCCAGCCCCTCCTGTTTTCTTATGTTGTAAAACTCAACTCCAAACCAATCCTTGTAATGATACTTTCACGTAATTCAAAGTTAAATATTTTGATTTCTACTAACAACTGTAACTTAAAGTGTCATGTTCAACTCATGAACTGGCATCATCTAAGCTTTTTGCTCAAATACTCCACACACTCAATGCATGTATTGTAGGCCTACAGTAGACCGATTATTAAGAAAATTCATACTCTTTGAAATGTAATGTTCAACTTGGTAATCATGTATTACACTAGAATTCGAAGAGACTGACCTTCAAAGCACAGAAGGCCAAGAAGAACTAAACCCATTCTTTCAAGTTCCCATATGTGGTGGCCTTGTGTCAAACAAAAACAATATGTACCCCAATTATTACATATCTTACTTTAGAATTTGGAGCTGGGGGTCAACAAGAAGTCACTTGGGACACCTAAGGGAATAATTTCTAAACTGTCCAAGTAGGTATTGTCGAACTTACTATTTTTAATGACATCAGGTTCTGATTAAGATTTTTGTCCTCATCTTCAGTGTTGTCATTTCATATACAACGTTTCAGCTGTTGTGCCCTACACCTTTCTTCAAAAAGTTTTTTTTAAGTTGTGATGGTGGAGTAGGGAGAAGTGTGACGTGACCCCCTTCGGGGCATAGGGCAGAAGGTCTTCATCCCGCCATCTATGTTTGGTTTGGGGACTTGCACAAGGTCATGGCATTGGCTATGAAGAAGAAAGCGATCGAGTACAACGCTTGAAATGTTGTGTTAGAAAAAAGAATAACCAAGATGAAGATAACAGTTTGAAAAAGATCTTTTGATGATCTCTCATTCTCAGAATTCAGACGGACAGAATTTTTCAGGATTCAAGCTAACTTGCCTGTAAAACATTTATCCACTCTCATAATTTTGGCTCAAGACTTACTTTTCTTGTGATTAACCACTAGAGTTGTCAAGCCTTTTCTGTCAATTGAGAAAAATATGGTAATCTTTGCTTTGCTGTATATAAACCTACGATGGTGTTTAACTAGGATAGAGAGGCTCCAAAGATATAATTCTTTTTTTGAAAAGTATAATTTAATAACATATTAACGCAATAATGAAATTAAACGTAAGTCTTTATCAGATTGCACACCATGAACTTGACAAAACACAATGAAAACAGTGTTTATGACGTAAACTTACGAATTCATGTGGTGCCCAATAAAGGCATTTGTTCAATTATATTTTTTAATGAACCATCATACTTTTTGGAGCCTTTGTACGACTTCAGCAGCCTCTAAACAAATTGCAGGACACGATGTAGTGAGAACGGTCAAGAGCCAGAAAAACAAATATAAACAAAAAAAAGAAGCTAATTCACGGTCAACCAAATACTTGTAAAATCCACTAAAGCCACGTGAAACGCGAGCCAAATTTCCATCTGAGACGAAAGAAAAATGTTATCCCTAAGGCTAACTGGGTTAAAATTTGCGGGAAACTTGGCAATAAATACCTACAATTATTTATTAAAATCTGTGAGGGTAAAAAATAGAGAAATAAGAGAGATTTGTGCAGTTCAGTTCGAAGAGTAAAATATCAAGAAGACAAATTTAGTAAATCTTTTCACCAATTTTTTCTTTTTAGTAGTGATAAAATTTTTCCTATTCAAATTCTACGGGTGTACAATCGCGAAATAATCAACCCGTAGCAATAATTGTCTCGGTTGCTCCATGTCCAATAGAGGCTTATTCTCCTTGTTAAAACACAGAAGAGTTATCTAAATGATTTCAAAACTTTTCTCAAGTCTTTCGTTTATTAAGATAATTATTGCAAGCTTTTCTAAAATTAAAATGCTAACTAGCAACTATACAATGAATACAAATGGAAAAAACAGTCAGAATGTGGTCTGTAGTGTACGACACATATTAGTGAACTAGTGATATACTGAGAGTGAGAGTTGAATTCCATAAACATACCTGGGGGTAAAAATTGAGATTTAGAAAAATTAATGTTATTTTGATTTTCAAGGTGTACAAATTATCAGACTGGAGGTTATAAATAGAAAATCTTTTTTTTTTTAAATTATCTCACAAATTTAAAAGATAGACAAGAAGGGTATTCATCGGGTTCTTGCTTCTAACAATAAACAATATTTACAAATGCACGTGTCTTTTTTACTTTTTACATATTAGTAAACAAACACCTGGATACATAAACATCACCCAGTCCTTCGATAAACATTGGCTTTATTTAAATATCTGGCACAAAATTTTATTGAAATTTTGGTAAACTTTGAAATTTTTATTTATAATCACTCAACACTCTGTAATTATCTGATTAAAGCTACAAGTCCCATTATAACTTTCTTCAACCAAACCATGTGTTAAAGGGTTAATAGAGATTCTTATGGATATCTTACCAATGTTATGATCGGGACCGTTTGTTGTCAATTAAGAGGAATAAATAACCATTTTCATTTTAGTCAACACATATTGATTGCCTGCTTTTTGCCATTAGTGGACCCATAATTGTATTTATTTAGCTGATATGTTCCATTTGGGAGCAGGGCCTTTGACAGGGGGTTTAGACAGAGAATTGCACCAGGGCCCTGAGAGTCAAGGGGGCATGGGGGGTTTTTGGGGTAGAGCTCAGTCGATACGATATAACCCATTAATGGAATAGAATGATTAACATCAAGCGTCGAGCAAATTAATATAGTATGGCATGCTAAACGGGTTAGTATATGAAAACAGGATGGCTAAAAGACAAGGGTGATTGTGCAGAGTAGGAGGTCGAAAATATCTTTACACCAACATATAAAATTCCTCACGGAGCCCTTGATTTCGGGATCTTGTAACCGAGCTTTCAAGTTGATATCTCAATCAACACCAGGAATAAGTGCTGGTGTACACTACATTCAATTTTACTGGCTTTCATCGTCATCTAATAAACTAAATCTACAATAATATAGGTATCTATTCACCTCCTCACGAGAACAGAATGTGACACAAGGCAGAGCTAAAAAGTGAGGACCCTCAGTAATTGTCCACTTTCCTCGGTACTTCGCTTTTTTGATACACCCCAGGCGTCAATTTTTACAACAGGTCAACTAGGTTTAATTCAAGCGATGTGTCCATACTTACATAATAAAGGCTAATATATCATACAGCATATTATAGACACAAGATAGTTTCCATCGTAAATATTTTTCAGTCTGAGCACATGACATGTGGTGTGCACGTACACCCACTCTAAAACAAAGTTCTGTTGCATTCTCATTCCATAACTAGTTTAATCAAACTTTTCAAGGAACTAAGAAACCATTGGGAATCCTTGAAAGTTCAATGGGTTTTTTTTACGTAATAAAATTTCCAGTCTCTCAGTGAGTAACATCCTTTCTGGCTATACAGAAATGAAATCAACAATTCTTGCCCTGTAGTTGATTCTGACCTAATAACCCTAAAAAGTTATTCAACAAGAGCAGAGGGGGTGTTTTCATCATGGGAAAATGTACTACCTCTCGTCCCATAAAAGATGTTACATTTGCAGATATAAAGAATTAAACATGACTGTAACAAATATTATGGGACAGGGGTAACATATAAAATGGTTCACATACAAAATATTGATACCAAGTTCTTGTATAGACCTAATAACCCTTTAAAGTAATTTTAACATGAGCATAAGAGGTGTTTTCATCATGGGAAAAAAAACTTCTACCTCTGTCCCATAATAGTTGGTAAATTTTCATGTATAAAATTATACGTACTTGTATCAACTATTACTGGACAGAGGTCACACATTAAATAATTCTCATACAGTGACACTAAGTTCTGGTATCTATAAAAGTTATTCAACATGAGCTGAATGTTTTCAGCATGGGAAGCTTTACTACCTGTCCCATAATAGTTGCTACATTTACATATAAAAAATATATATATATATATATATACCAACTATTATTCGACATAAAATGATTGACATACAGTGGTACCAAGTTCTTAGACTTAATAACCCTAAAAAGTTATTCAACATGAGAAGAGGGGGTGTTTTCACCATGGGGGAATGTACTACCTCTGTTCTATAGTTATTACATTTTATTTGCGTATAGAATAGTACAGACTATTAATGAACAAGAGTAGTTAGTTTATAAAATGGTTCACATACAAGATTTTGAGACAGAAACTCTTAAATTTACTTTATTTCAAATGTAACTTCAAAATGAACAATGCAAGGTAAGGAATTCGACGAAGAATAAGTTATAAATTATCTAAACATAATAATTATATCATAAATGCAAGTTTACACACATATATTTACATATATACATTATTATCACCCATCTTCAGTAATTCACACACACCATTTGTCATTTACTTTAAAATCATATTCACATTACTGTGATGAGAGTTTAATATAAAAAAAAACATTCAGATATTTTGTGTTTATATTCAATTTCTGATCACTATTGTATGTTTCTAAAATCCTAGATCACAGAAATACCATCATTAATTGACAAAATACTTTCTTTTTTTCTTTCATTTTTACACAATGTCATTCAAAAGGTTTGAGATCTGATTTTAACTAATGGCATTTGACTAACAGTACATGATTAAAATTATTATTATAGCCTTGTCTCACCAGGGAATGATATCTTTTAAGAATTGTTCATAGAAAAAAGGCTAGTATATATATATATATATATATTTATATATATATATATATAGGTTAAGTTGTATTCAAATCTAGGCTAAGTGAAAAAGTTATGTATTCAAGTAAAGAACACGTTTTTGAAGAAATTCAATTCAGAACCTGTTTGGAGTGAAAGGTTTAATAAAACGTTTAAATACAGAAAAAAAGAGATCCGTACTTCAAAAAGAAAAGAGGATATAGATTATATGTTATATAAATTATACATATATATATATTGTTTAAGGTCTTTTTTTTCTCAAAAAAAAGAATCAACTGTTCGTTTTTGCTTGATGCTTAGAAGAGGAAATAACACTTTAAAACAACAAGTCAAGAGTAAAAGTGGCAAGGAAGTCTTTGAAAAAAAACCCATATATTTACTGAAAAGATAGTTTCTATTTGGAAATATACGATATATAAACGATCAACCATGTAACAATAATATTAACTATGCAATAAACAAACAATAAAACGATTGAAAACAGAGTTAAATATAAATATTATACGTACGTTGAAAGGGATTATCGGGGTCCATTTCAATTTTTAAGAAAACCGGTCCTGGTGTGTATGTAGTTGATCACCACAGGTAATTTTTTTTAATATACATAGATATTTCTACATATATATATTTCACTCTGTGTATATATTAACATATATACTTGTATATTTTTTGTTTTTTCAAGAAAAGGATACAGGTTAAGTCCAAATCGAAGCCATCTTCCTGAAATCGCCGTTTCTTCTTGCTTACTATACCCTTAATTTTGTTCGCCATTTTCTCTCTCATGATCTTCGTAGATATATTTTTGTAGACGTCAGATCGGGGCCATTCCTTTTAAAGGTTATATATATACATATATATATTGTATATATGCCTATGTATGCAAGAATAATTATTATATATACATATATATATGTATAGTATATAAAAAGACGAACAAGTGCGCGAGATGAGTGCGTGGTGTTGAAGATATTATATGTATATATATATATATATATATAACTTTTAAGTATATATATATATATATATAAATTTTTTATGTATGGATGTAATTTTTTTTTTCTCCTTTTTGTCGTGTTTTGCTTGCAACAAGACGTTTTTTCTTTAAAACAGACCAGGATACACTCACACACACACTACAATCTCACACACACACAAACAATACGGTGTCAAAGACGACGGCAAATGGGGCAGCTACTTGCAATTTGAAAAACCCGAGAAAGGAAGGCAACCGCTGTTCGTCTTCTTACTCTAAGCCCCTCACTTACTCTGTCTCACTGTACGCTATTTACTTACTACCTTTCTTTTCTCAGACCTACTCAGTGTCTCCGCTTCACCTTCTCTATCTTCCCCCTCCCTTGCTTCACTACTAGCTCTTCACTTGCTCTCTCGCTCACTCTCTCTCACTTACACTCTCCGACGCTTCACTCTGATACTCTCGCTCACTTTCCGCTATCTACTCACTACCTTTCTTTTCTCAGACCTACTCAGTGTTTTGGCTGGTAGTTCTCTCTTTTCCCCCTCCCTTACTTTTCACTTAGCTCTCCACTTGCTCTCTCGCTCACTCTCTCTCACTTACACTCTCTGACGCTTCATTCTGGGACACTCGCTCACTTTCCGCTATCTACTCACTACCTTTCTTTTCTCAGACCTACTCAGTGTCTTGGCTGGTAGTTCTCTCTCTTCCCCCTCCCTTCCATGACTCTTAACTCTTCACTCATTCTCTCGCTCACTCTCTCTCACTTACACTCTCCGATGGTTTACTCTGGTGCTCTCGCTTACTTTCGCCCAGTCTCCCTCATCTACTCACTACCTTTCTTTTCTCAAATCCACTCTGTATCTTTGCTGTGCGTTCTCTCTCTTCACCCTCACTTGTTCTACTATTAGCTCCCCATTTACTCTGTCTCTCTGACTTACACTCTACGATCCTTTACTGAGAGCTTACTCACTCTTACTGCCCGGTCTTTACTTACTATCTTTCTTTTCTCAATCCTACTCTCTATCTTTGCTCTGCGTTCTCTCTTTTCCCCTCCCTGACTTTATTGTTAGCTCCTCACTTGCTCTCTCGCTCACACTCTCGGGTTCTTTACTCTCAGCCTCTCCCTTACTCTCTCTGTCTCTTTCACTTTCCTGTATTTACTCACTACCTTTCTTTTTTTAGATCTGCCCAGTGTCTTGGCTGCTAGTTCTCTTTCTCTCCCCCTCCTTTCGTTCACTCTTACCTCCTCACTTGCTCTCTCGCTTACATCTTAGTATGTTTTACTCTCAGACTCTCGCTCACTCTCTCTTATTGTACATTATCTACTCACTACCTTTCTTTTTTTCAAATCTACTCTCTATCTTTGCTGTACGTTCCCTCTCTATCTTATTTCCTAGCTCCTCACTTGCTCTCTCACTTACACTGTCTCATGCTTTACTCGTTCTCTCTCTCTCTCACTACCCGCTATTTACTCACTACTTTTCTATGCTCAAAGCCACTCAGTCTTTGCTGCTTGTTCTCTCTCTCCCCTCTCCCTTGCTGCACTCTTAGCCCCTCACTTCCTCTGTCTATCTCTCTTTCTCGCTCACATCCTCGGACGCTTTAATCTCAATCTCTCGCTTACTTTCTCTCGGTCAGCTATTTACTTACTACATTTCTTTTCTCTAACTTCCCTCTCTCTTTGCTGCTTGTTCTCTCTCTGCCCCCTCTGTCCCTTTAGTTTGAGTCATTCTCTTGCCCTCTCTCACTTACACTCTCTCCTTGTCCTATATATACTTAGTACCTTTCTTTTCGCCGACCTACTCTCTGATTTTGCTTGTTCTCTCTCTCCTTTCTCTCTTGCTTCACTGTCAGCTCCCCACTTACTTTCTCACTCGCTTTCTTTCACTTACACTCTCACTCTCTGATTCAATTACTACCTTTCTTTTCTCACACCAAATCTGTATTTTTGCTGCTTGTTTTCTCTCTTCCAACTCTCTCTGTTTACTCTGAGCCACTCTCTCTCTCTTTCTCCCTATGCTCTATCCACTTAATACCTTTCTTTTCTCAAACCTTCACTCTCTTTTTCCTGCTTATTCTCTCTCTCTCTCTGTCTGTCTTTCCTTCTTGTTCTCCCTCTTGCTCACACTCTTCCTGTCTAGTATTTACTCTGTATCTTTCTTTTCTTAGACCTACTCTGTCTTTTTACTGCTCGTTCTCTCTTTTCACCCTTTCGAGCTTCATTAGTCACTCACTCTCTCACTGAGAGGCTTTTTTTCTCCTTTTCCTACCCGGTAATTACTTAGTACTTTTCCTTTCTCAAACCTACTCTGTCTTTTGGCTCATTGGTCTCTCTCTTCTCCCTTCTTTGCTCAACCCTTAGCTCATCACTTGCTCTCCCGCACACTCTCACTTACACTCTATGTCTGTCCGCTATTTCCTTACTACCTTTCTTTTTTTCAGACCTACTCTGTATTGTTGCTGCTTCTTCACTCTCTATCCCCCTCTGTACTTTTACTCTTATTGTTCTCTCACTTACCCTGTCTGATACTTTACTCTAAGACTCTCTTATACTTTCTCTCTCCCATACTTTCTCCTTCCCCGCTACTTACTTGATACTTTTCTTTTCTCAGACCTTTCTGTATTTTTGCTGCTTGTTTTCTCTCTTCCCTCTCTCACTCGGTTTATTGTGAGCCACTCTCTTGCTCTCACTCACTGACACTCCTTCTCTGCCCGGTATTTACCCAATACCTTTCTTTTTATAGACCTACTCTCTGTTTTAGCTACTTGTTCAATTTCTCCCCTTCCTTCGTTTATTCTGGGCCCTCACTTGCTCTCTCTCTCTCTCTCCCCCTCTCTCTCTCATATACACTCACTCACTCCTTGCTACTTAGTCTTTTTCTATTCTTAGTCCCAATCTCTATTTTTGCTGCTTGTTCCTTTTCTCCCCCTCCCTTGCTTTAATATTGACCCCTCACTCACTCTTTCGTAGTCTCTCTTACCAACACTCTTTTCCTCTCCGCTATTTAGTACCTTTCTTTTATCAGATGCTACTCCCTGTTCATTTTCTCTCCCTCACTTGATCTCTCGCAATCTCTCGCACACACTCTCTTCCTACCAGGTACTTACTTAGTATCTTTCTTTTCGTAGACCCATTCTATATTTCGTTGCCCCTCTCTCTTTCCCGTTCATTTCTTCACAAGTCACTCACTCTGACACTTAGTTGCACTTTTCTCCTCTTCCTGTCTCCTTATCTAGTTAGAGTAGCAGTAAGAGTGTAAGTGATGAGGCTACCCTCTATATTCGCTATCTCATCCCACTACTCATGTAACATTCTGTGTTCCCTTAGTCTCTCGTTTTTTGTGCAACTCTCTCATATCTCTCACTATTTCTTCTCTCTCTTCTGGTGATAGTAGTAGTAGTAGTAGTAGGAATTGTAATTGTGATGTTACCACGTTATATTCACTACCTGATACCATTCCTCTCTATAATACTACGTTTTTTCTTTTTCTATCGCTTTTTGCTGATTTCCCCTCTCTCTGTGTCCTCCTTTATTTTCCCTGTCACTTCCTTGCACACGCACACACATACATGCACAGACAGACAGACAGACAGACACACACACACACACACACACACACACACACTCTCTCTCTCTCTCCTCTCTGTGATTGAACACTACTTTCTCTATCTACGTGACACTTGTAGTACTAATAGTATAAATCTTGTGTCATGGTTTACTCAACTGTTTAGTTTTTACTCTACAATTTTAATTGGTCCTCTTTATCATTTTGTATCTTTCTTCTTCTCTTGCTCTTTATCGTGCTCACTCCGTAACTTTGTCTCAATCTATCTACCCCTCTCTCTCTCTTTCTCTCTTAGACAGACTGTCATATCCTCTTTTTGATTTAATTTTCTTTTATTTCATTCATTTTTTTTTATTGCAGTGTGAGGAGGGAAAATAATACCACCCTCTAATATTGATTACGATCTTGTCTTTTTTTTTTTTTGCCCACTCTGTCTATTCTTTTTACCTCTTCCCTTTTTTTACCTTTCTCTTTACTGGTCATTCATTCTTTCTATTTGTTTCTCTTCCACCCTAAGTATTCTCTCTCTCTGTCTTTCTCACTCTCTCTCTCTGTCATACTTGAAGCAGTATGAGTAGAGAGATAATTAACGTCCTCATCTCTTCTCTTCCTCTTTTTTCACTCACTCTGTGATAGACTCTTACTCTGTCACTTTTTCCCGATGCCTCTCTCTCTCTTGGGAGAAAATAGTTTTGATCATCGCGTAAAAGTTATACCAAATAAAACTATCATCATGGAACCACCTCTGTCCCATAATAATTGTTATATTTGCATATAAATCTGGATACATATGTCACAACTATTATGGGACAAAGGTAGAATATTTTTCCCATTAAAACGTTTCTATTTTTTTCCCCAACTTTCTTAATAATCATATATTTCGATTACTTCTTCCCTTACTCCCAGATTATTAGATGTGCTGGCATCTACTGCTGTCGCTGACTGACATACTGAAATATGAGTTACGTCCCTTGATCAGTGTTGCCAATTTACATGTTGCAGAGTCACATCCCTTACTCAGTCTTGGTAAATTAGATTTTTTTCATCTAAATATAAATGTTTTTTTGTGGTTTCTAGATGTCAGATTGCTATTTAAATGATTTTTAATTAAGTAGCATTTTCATTTAATTTGAATAAAATAAGTATATTTTTAATCAATTCAAAGTAATAAAATAAGTATCATTTTTTATGAATAAAGTAATATCTTATTTAATTCAATTAAATTGAATATTATTTAAAAATGAATTAAGCAATATTATTATTTGATTTAAAGAAAAGTATTTTTGTAATAAAATGAGTAATATTCTTATTAAACCAGATAAATTGGGTATTATCTTTATTTAACTCAGGGTAATAAGATTAATAATATTTTCATTAAGTCAATCAATATCATTATTTGAGACAAATGAAATAAGTATTTTCAATAAATTAAGTAATATTTTTATTTTATTCAAATTAATAAAAAAGTATCATTTTCAATGAATTGAGGAGTATTTTATTCAATTCAAGTTAATTAAGTATTATTTTTATCAATTAAATCATATTATTATGATTAAATCTGAATAAGTAACATTTTAATAGAGTAAGTAATAATATTAAATTAAATACATTAGTATTATTTAAAATAAATTAAGTAATATTTATATTTAAATCAAAGTAATAGAACAAATATTATTTTTAACAAATTGAGTAATACTTATTTGATTTAGAAAATAAATCATATTTTTTTAATAAATTAAGCAATATTTTGAAAAAATTAGTTATATGTAAGTAAAACATAAATGTCTGTAGATGTTTAGAGATGTTTCTTTTCTAAATTTCAGATGTAAACTTGAAAATAAAGTTGGTGACACTGTCCCAGCTAGATCTTTACACAAGTAAAGAAGTAACGCGTCTATGGTCTGATTTTCAGGCTTTTATTTCTTATCCCTTGTCAAAACTATCACCAAATCGTCCATATACGTTTTTTCAGTTTTGAAATTGGTCTGGCTGGTTGCCTACATAAGATTCTATGTAAACATGCATGCATGTTTAAGACGGAGCTAGAGGGACGAAAATTTAAACATTGTTATGTCTTCAAAATTTTTTTTTTCGTTTATGGAAAATTTTTCTCCGAATTAAATCCGAAATATGTTTTTATAGGTATTGAAGTTTGCAATGCAAGTTTGTGCTAAATTGGTTCCTAGTTTGCGTCCAGAAATATTCATGCATATTTTTTATTAAAATTCCGAGTTTTTATTGTGATTACAGCCCAAGCAAACGCGAGAGATCACCTCCTTTTCCAATCTTTTAATTGATCATCCCACCAAGGCATGCTGCCAAAAGACATTAATCATAAACGGTTTCTAACCAGACCTGTTTTCTATATCCCTGATTTTTACGATCGTTACAACTTAGCAAGAGTGGTCCCGATTGATCCTCATACGATCTGTCTGTCTGTCTGTCTGTCTCTGTCTCCGTCTCTCTGTCTCTGTCTCTCTGTCTCTCTCTCAAGTATTTTTCTCCCACTCTTTTCTGTCATATCCCGGGCACCGGATCGGGCAAAGCACAATAAAATTTCATTTTTAATATCTAGATCAGGATTTCCCAAATTGGGCGTCGCCTCACCCTTAGGCATCGCAATGATCTCCCAGGGGCGCCGCAGCGAGCTCTCAGGGGCGCCGCAAGACATTGGAAAATTGAATGAACCTAATGCAATTAATTGTTCAGTATTCCCTTACTTGGGGCGCCGTGAAAAAAATTCCTTATACGCTAAAGGCGACGGGATTCGAAAAAAAGTTAGAGAACCGTTGAAGTAAATGAAGAAATCTGATAAATAATCCAACGTCATCATGAATTAATCTTGGAATCCAATATTTATTTTGTCTTTTGTTTAATTACAGATGGAGTTCAAAATCTTTTGAAAAATAGGGTCCATCCCCTCGGACAAAAATCCTGGATGTGTCCCTGATATCTCAAACTATTTGTTCTATACTCATCGTTCTAAAATCCAAAAATCTCACCCTTTCGAATCGCCGTGGCCCCTCAAATGGCATACCCACTCGACCCACCAACCAGCCATGTGAGCTTCACAATCTTCTTTCTTTGCTCGTCTGTATATCTGCCTCTGTGTGTCTTGGGTCGCTCCTGGCCACATCTTCGGAGCTACAACCGTGAAAATGTGTAAAACTACACCACTTGGCATCATACAAAAACGTTTCTGTTTGTTTTGTTTTCTTCTCAAAAAAGTGCTTTTTGGAATCTCAATGGTCATTTTGGATCATCATCATCATCATCATCATCATCATCATCATCATCATCATCATCGGTCTTTTAACGTCCGTCGTTGGACATAGACCTTCCCCAGGATTCGCCACAATTCTATATCAGGGGCGTCGCGGAGCCAGTATTTCCTGAATTCGTCTAGCTCATCTCTCCATCTTGTGTTCTGTCGGTTTCGTGATCTCTGGGGATCCATGTTGTGAGTCGTGATATCCATCGATTGTCTTTCATTCTTGCAACATGGCCTGCCCATTGCCATTCAAATTTTTTAATAGTTTCTATGATGTTTCTGACTCCCGTTTTCTTCCATATATACTGTGCTGTCTTGTGATCTCTCCATGTAAGGTTGAGCATGATTCTCTCATACGCACGCTGCATGCTTCTCAGTTTGTAGGTCTGTCTTACGGTGCCCAAATCTTATGCAGGTATTTTTTTTACCGAAATTTTCAGATAAAAGATCGATTTTTCATTAGATAATCTTTGGGGTGATATAAGTTAATTCTTTTTGATAATTAGTCCTACTACACGTGCGTGCTACGGAGATTCATTTATGCAAGGTACAGATATCCTATACTATTTTTTCTGCACTCAAACTTTTTCTTGCTTACTTACTTTTCCTCATAAACTCACTCTGTCTTCTATTTTAGTCTGACACAAGGCCACGATTCCTTTTCTTCTTGACAAGAATACAAGCCTGACTGCTGTAGGGTCAAACTCGACTCAAACTTCGATTCCATGTGAAGATGATCACTACGACTTGTGTATTGTACATATATATATATCAATATTCGACCCTTTCCTTAGTTTGTTCGTGCCTCTTCTCTGCTAAAACCACCAAGCCGACTGACCTGATATTTGGTGTGGAGAATCGATACAAATCGATTTCCCACATAGGTTAAGCTTCGAGGTCAACAGAGGTCATTCTCTAGCCAATCTTCGGTTCTAAACATCAGAAAAAAATGATTTTTATAGCAGTATTTTCGCCATTCGCTGTTTTTTTCTTAATTACACACATTTTTCTTACGATATGTTTTATTTGGATACCATATCTTACCAATGAAAAAGTGAGAAACCGTGTTAGTCTTACTGCTAGTATATCATTTCGTTTCTATATTGAAAAAATAAAATTGTCAGAATAATTGTATTCATTTATTAGAATGAAATAAACCTTTGCTTACTTGTAACATAACTTTTTGTCGATGTGTTACACTTGTCAAATTGGCTCAGTCGGTAAGAGAGCCGCTTATTGATCACTGTAGGGAAAAGTTAATCTTATAAATATATTCATTTATTTGGATGAAATAAGCCCTTGCATATTTGTAACATGAGTTTTCGTAGCTATGCAAGACTTGTCAGTTAGGCTCAGTCGGTAGGAGAGTCACCTACTGATCACTACGTCGTTACTTCAGATCACGTTTGGGGAAATATTAATTTTATATGTCAGATTAACTTGATGAAACAGACAGTGAAGAGTTTACTACCCTGAATTAGGTGAGGATTGTTGTTACGGTAGAAAAACATAGTCAATAAAGTTGACAAAATGCTATCATTCAATACATTTAATTCAATTTCTTTTCTTCCCTCTGGCCTTATCTGTTCTCTGGTCGTCTCAAATTTGAGGTTAATCATTTCTGAGATAGATAGATAGATAGATAGATAGATAGATAGATAGGAACATAGATAGATAGATAGATAGATAGATAGATAGATAGGAACATAGATAGATAGATAGATAGATAGATAGATAGATAGATAGGAACATACTTAGAAAGATAGATAGATAGGAACATGCTTAGATAGAAAGATAGATAGATAGATGGGAACATACTTAGATAAATAGATAGATAGGAATATACTGAGATAGATAAATAGATAGGAGCATACAGAGATAGATAGATAGATAGATAGGAACATGCTGAGATAGATAGATAGATAGATAGGAACATGCTGAGATAGATAGATAGATAGGAACTTACTGAGAATGATAGTTGGATGGGAATATAGTGAGATAGATAGATAGGAACTTACTGAGATACCTAGCTATCTATCTAGCTAGCTAGCTAGATAGATATTCATTCATTTCTTGTCGCTCGCAGCCAGATAAATCTGAGGGCTCGGGTGGTGCAACAGGGGGGGGGGTTGCATTGTTGTGTAGTTTAGAGATCGGTCTCCTGCTGGGATGATGAACGATATAGCCACGATATGTATATATATATATATATATATATATATATATATATATATATATATATATATATATATATATATATATGTGTGTGTGTGTGTGTGTGTTGTCTAGAAAGCATCATATTTACATTGTAAATAAACCCATAAAACTTGACTTTTTTTTCGAAACTGACATATTTCCAGAGCAAACGAAGGTCTCATGGATTGAACGCACAAAAAGTAACTTGCGAACATTTTTTTCTTGTTTCCCCAAAGGGAAGGACCCATCTTTTTCAGTGTTGCCCTCTTTTTATCCATTCACCTGCAGCGATTTCTACCTGACCAATTTTATCTTTTCTTCCGTTGTTAGAAACCGCCAGCCAAACTGTCACAAAACTGCCAATATAGATATTTCCAGTTTTTAAGTGGGTCTGGCTGGCTGGCTATCCATTTTTTGTTGCATGAGAAAAATGTCTTGAGACAAAAAACTTTCTGTTTTTTGTTCGTTGAAAATACGGCCCCCACAGCCTTTCAGTGAAGGGATTCAATTTACAATGTAAATGTATGCTAAATAAGTCATTCAGTTTGTGTCCGGAAGTTTTCACGCTTGTTTTTTGAGAAAAAGGTCGAACGTTCTTGGTGGTCATCCCTAACCAAATGTGGGATAAGTAACTTATCCCCTATCAACTCCTTTTTTTAATTTTTTCAATTGATCATTCCCGACACACCATGCTGCCAGGAGACGTTGGTCACCTGACCGTTTCTATTGAGTGACTAACCAGACCTGTCGTTATTCTGGTACTGTCCCATTACTTCTTACTTTCTTCCCAAGTTATACTTATTTATCCGTTCATTATCATTCATTCATTCTGTCTTAGCAGAGGTACAATCTAGGGAAGGTGGTCCCCATCGTTAAGTTCAACACCTTCGCTCACTCGATGTTACTGACGGCGTACAAATAAAAATAATTCAACAATTCAATTTTTTCAAAACAATAACAATATATTTCATGTAACAACTTCTGTTTTTCTTTCATTAAATCTCTCTCTCCCCCCTCTCTCTCTCCTAGTCTCGTTTAAATCTGTGCGACGTTTTTCAACATCGAGTGAGCGAGGGTTTGAAAGTTCACAATTTACGATCGGACCCCCCTCCTAAACATTGTACCTTTTGCTGGTAACTCAGCTTGCAGCAAAAAGTACTTGCTACTACCTAATCTTACTATCTCTTACCGACCCTCATTTTTCAGGTTTACCGTTAACAGTCAATTTAGTACAAATAACAATACATTTGCCATTCATTCTTTTCAAGTCTTTCTTCTCCAACCCCCTTCAATAAAGTACGTATTCTTAGTATTGACTATGAAATACAAGTCCTCGTCACTTCTTATAACAGTACCAATGATACAATTTGACCAAAAATCTTTTTTAAAAAGTCAACACTACTAATAAAAGTGATTACAGCATCGAACGAGTATACTAGTCGCTTTACAAATACTTGTAGTTATTGTGGTGGTATTAGTTGTATTGTAAAGTACTTGTATTAGTAGTAGTGGTAATTAGGTTGCTGCTCGCTATATTCTATCACCTCTGCCTACGACTCCAAAGATAACATTACCGTTGGTGATGATGATGCTGTCACATTTTTTTACATCCTGAAAAAGTTCAATTTCTTATTGCTACTAACGTAAGATTTTTTTCTAGATTTAAAATAATAATGCAAGTTGAAATGCCAACGTTTAGTTGAAACTTGGAATATAATAAAGATAGTCACTAGCTTTTACATTTTTAGCACGATCTTAAGCGGCCTTTTAAAACCCCTCCTACTGTCTCTTAAATATGTACTCCTACTCATCTCTCGTCTCCGTTGAACTATTTCTCAATTTTTATTCTTGTGGCATGGCCCGTATTAAGATGATGGTTAATTTTTTTTTCAACGGAGTATGAATTAAGTCTCCATTGCTATTTAATACTTTATATTAGAAAACAATAATTCTTTTTTTACAAATTTCAAGTGGTAGTTTTAGCGTCAACATGTATATAATGTCAAGCCCAACAACTCCTCGGTTGATGTCGTTGAGTAAAAAAACAAACAAAAAAAATCAACAAAAAAGCAGACTCCGTTGAAAATCTGCGACATAGTTTATACAATTTTTTATGGCATTTGTCAACTTTCGTTTCAGTAATAAAAGATATTCGTTTTCAATTGATTATTCGAATTGATCTCTGCCGAAACACCCGAAACAAGAATCAATAATAATTTTTTTAAAAAGAAACGAAAAAATATCGTCCGAAATGCGATATAATTCATTAGTAAATGAAGAAGTTACGATGTATACACATTATACAATATACATTAGTTATAAACACTGTATCGTCTGCTCTCTTTCTTTCTTGTACTTTCTATTTTTTTTTTTAAAGGAATATGACGTGGTGTGATGTAAAAAAAAAAAGAGATTGTTCATCTCTCTTTGCCCACTCTCTATTCATTCGACCTTATGAACGCTATGAACCGATTCAAATTTGGTCTGAAAGAAAAAACCTTTTGTCATTCATAGAAATGTCGACTTTAATAGCCGTTAAAAAAGATATAAATTCACGATGATGTAAGATATTGTACATGGAATGTCTGACTAGACATAGGTTAAATAAACCTTATTAATACAGATATGATTAGTCAGGCAACAGAAACCGTCACTTGACCAACATGATTGGGCAGCAAGTCGGGTTGGGGGTGATCAATTGAAAAAATGGAAACGGGCGTATCATTGAATCAGTTACTTTTTTTGCCTTCTGATGGGTGGTAATCACTAAAATAAATCCGAATTAAAAATTTAAAAAATCATGCGTAAACACTACCGCGTAATCAAACTAATGTGTCAATTCATCATAAACTTATATTGTAAATTTATTCACCCGCCTAAAATCCTTCTAGGGGGGATTTTCA
Organism: Thysanoteuthis rhombus; assembly: GCA_963457665.1. NCBI lineage: Eukaryota > Metazoa > Mollusca > Cephalopoda > Oegopsida > Thysanoteuthidae > Thysanoteuthis > Thysanoteuthis major. The sequence continues at coordinate 3,552,412 of OY735241.1, forward strand.
AAAAACAAAGTAAGAACGTTTATTCTGGTCATAATAAGGAGATAATGTTAATTTTTCAGTCTTCTAGCTCCATTGGTGCAGCTTGTGCGCATGACACATACTTATATACCAAGCCAGACCCACTTGAAAACTGGGGAAGTCTATGTTGATCTTGCTTTCAGTTTTGGTAAGCTGTTTCAAATAATTGTATCTATGGTTTCACTTAACGCTGTTTCAGTTGAAGTCGTGATTTTCACAACGTAAGCCGGGGAGTTGGTGAATTGTACTTCGTAGTGAAACAGAATCACTGGTAGAAATAATAATTGGTAACCACCGGATAACCTTCTCTAACCTTAGATGTTGAAAAAAGATGTGAATCTCTCTCTCTCTCTCTCTCTCTCTCTCTCTCTCTCTCTCTTTCAAAAACACTGTTCTATTACTAGTACATCAATCTAACGAACTAACTAACTAACTAATCAGCTAACTAACTAACTTGCTTCCTTCCATACTGAACACTCGACAGCAGCTTTGATAAATCGTAACAGATTTGCAATTTTAGCCATTCTATGGCCAAATTTGAGAAATCTAGCCTTTCTAGCCATGAACATTTTGGTTTGATTCATATTCCACTCTTTTGCTGTAGTGTTTGTAATAAGTCCTTTGGTGTGTACTGTAGTATTGCAACGTCTCACAAAAATAATTATGGAACAGCCGTAGCCACCAAAGGTGGCAAATGGTTCTTCCTTTTTTACATATGCGTGTGTTTGAGTGTTAACGTGTTCCAGCCCTCCTGGCCACACCGTTTTGTTTACAGACTTGACTATTGGTACCACTACTCCACAGATCTCCTTCTTCTGGAGATGTTTTCATTTTTTATTTTTGGACTAGAAGAAGCTTTTTTTAAAGTTTGGGACCTCACAGGTTTATCAATAATATCTACATTCTCCAGAATCTAGATGCTTGTTTTCTTTAAGATTCTATTTTAGATGTTTCCAGTGGAAAACGCCAGTGATGTCATAAATAGAATTTATTCTGACCATATTTATTTATTGATGGAATCTTCTTTACATGTCTCCAAAATCTGATCAAATCTGTTCAATTATTGACTCTGATAGCGAATCGTTATCACAAATCATTTTATATTTACCTTCTCTTCTTTTTTTCTATCGTAACCTTACTCAAGCCTTTATCGTAAAAGTTTCCGTACAAAAGTATCTGGAAGTGGTTAATAGCAGTATAAATTTTTTTTTATAATCAATAATAATGATATACAATATTTCATAATATGAATAGATAATAAAAAGGTCTGGTTAGTCATTCAATAGAAACAGTCACGTGACCAATGTCGTTTGGCAGTATGCATTAAGGTGATCAATTAAAAAATGGATAAAAGCTGTGATCATAATGTTAATCATGAATAAGTTTCTCCTCTCGCCTTTTGTTGGGCAGTAATCACTAAAAGTCGGAATTTTCAATATAAGAAAAAATCAAGCGGGCACAAACTGGGGACCAATTTAGCATAAAAATACATTGTAAATTGAGCCCCCACTAAAAGCCTATTCAGATAGGTGACTTTTGGAAAAAAAAAACAATTCCAAAAAACGTCTTTTATAGACGTAAG